>JAKSZT010050892.1:596496-611815 GCA_026826555.1 Tolypeutes matacus | reverse complement strand
TAGCTAAATAAAGAGCAATGCCAAGATGAAAACTCTTGGTGTCAGGAAGGAAATGTCAAAATTCACATTACAGCATTGGGTACAACAATAACATCACCAGAATGAGCAAGATTAGGCCAGTGACCCTAATAAATAGTAAGATAATCCCAGAAAGTCCTGGGACCTAGGACAGAAAAGAAGAGAAATAAGGTTGTGAGATAGTGCCATGTTTGAAGAAAACCTCAGAGGGTGTAGATGCCAAATATTTCTCAAACTAATTAAATATAAAATTTTCAACACATTTTGATCAGAGTTGAAAATGATGAAGACCTCTTCAATCCCAGAAGAGAACAGAGGTTTTGGATAGGAAGAAGCTGAAGAAGTAGGAATGTAACAAGTGTTCACTGCAATTCCCCAAGCCAGAGAAGAACTGTTCTGTTTTGGAACCAAACTCTTAAAGCCCCAATGCAAACCATCATCGTAGGTTGTGGATGAACAAATGAGTTTCAGGAGAAAGCCCTGCTCAAAATTCACAGCCTCAGTTAGTGATATGAGTCAATCCAGCAGGTCTTCACTGTGGAGTAAGCCACAGGAAGTCCATCTTCTCCTGTGGTGCTAAGAGTGCTCTAACTGGACACGTGTAGGGAGCACAGTTGCCTTCATACAGTCACGTCCATGCTCCTCATGGTCCGTGCTCACTCCTGCTGAGGGAGGCCTCCACCCATCCACGCAGCTGGGGAGGGGACCATGGTGATTGAGCATTTTCCTTTATGGGTGACTGTATTTGCAAAGGGTGAGGGAAAGTGCCCCCTAGTAATGTTGCAGATACAAATCAATATCTTCAAATGAACCACTATGTATGATTTCATTGTGTACTATTTTCATAAGTTCTTTTAAATTATAACCAAATTATCCATGCAAAGGATATAAAAATAACTTCTGTCTGTTATGGCAAACAGCAAACTTCCTTCTATAGCCTCAACATCCATTCCCCCTTCCTGATAATTATTTGCATTGGCAGATTCTTTTGGGTACACATTTCTGTTTGTAAATACATGCATTCTCTAGTTTCATCCATCCCACATCCTATCACATATGAGAAAAATATTGGAGTACAAGTTAAGAATACAAATATATTTTCAAAATTCTTAAACTACTTGAGATTAGAAGTATATCATCCAATTATGAGAGTATCATTTCTGATTTAAAATAAAAAAGGAATATTGGAGTTAAGTATAAAGCAGGCCACTGTAGTTCTGTGGCTGTTAAACTTGAATCCATATCAGAATCTGCTGAAGAAACTGAAAAAATATAAATGGTTGGGGTGCCTTAGAAGAAAAGGCTGCAATAATGGGCAGCATTATTTTTAAAATGATAATTTTTTTTTTATTATTATGGGTAAAAATCAAAATTCTCACAATACATACAAACATTTGTAAAATGATATATAAATGTATATGCATATATGTGTATTTGCTTACAAAAATGTTATTTTATATATATATATATACATATATTTTAAGAGGTGCTTAGATTACCTAAAATATTATACGGAACCCACTCGGATTCCCATGTTGCCCACCTCCCACACCTCCCACCAGCCACCACTCAGAACTGAGTGGGAGAGAGTGTGGTCTACAGTGTGAACTGTGGTCTATGGTTGGTGGCAAGGCTCCAGGAGGTGTAAGTTCATTGAGGTTGGTGGGCCACACTATGGGAGATGTTTGTGTTAAGCTTCTTTTTATACTACAAAGCTGATAACAAAAGTAAGGCATCCTTCACTAGTTCCTCAGCTTGGTACATGAGAGGGCTGCCTGTTTCTGTGTTCCCAGATAATCTTTCTTGGGAATTCAGACAATAACATCTGCCTCCTCCCACTGATGTCTGCAGTATGCAGTGTCCTTGGAGACATTTACTGTTTCTCTGCCAACAAACATGCTTTTTAAATGGTTACCTTTTATGCTCTGGCTCTCAGCATCTTTTCCAACAATTCACCCTTTTTTGTTTTTTGTCTTGGGTGACTGTGACTGTCTTAGGTTGCCCTCCTCTGAAGGTCTTTCCCGTCAGTGGGAACCAGCCAAGCTCCATGGACAAGGGTCTTGAAGGTTAAGGGTTTTAAGCAGAATCAAGTGATTGGTATTGCTGGTCTTTTCAGCCCTATTAATGCAGGACAGCAGGGATTTGCAAATGCCTCCTAATACAGTTAAGAGTAGCATAGCACCAATGATCACCACACCAAAGTTACCAAGTACATAGGTTGATCTCCACCAATGTAAGTTGTTTATTTTATGCAATTGATCTGTCACTGATTGCCAAAATTCTGTACCTGGAAACCTAGTAAGTTGATTTGGAGACATGCTCAAAATCCTTTTTTGCAAATCTGTAATTTCTATAGATAAATTTGTGTGATGATCTATTAAATGATGTTTCATTTTTTCCCATTCATAGTGGTAATCATTGTATGAGAGAGGAGTGATACAAAAAGCACTTTTATTCCAATTACACTTCAAGCCTTGTTTTAAACTTAGATTATATATTTGATCACCCATTTGTGTAACAGCCATCTCTAAGTCATTAAGCCTATTATTAATTTCTCATCTATATATGCCTGACTATGCCATAACTCAGTAGCATTATGATGCCAATTTTTAACATATTGTTGTGTTTGGACATTCTCATGTAGGGCACTTACTGGCATAGCAGCAGCTGTAATAATACCTATAAGCCCTAATACAGCAACTACAATTAATCCAACTAAACATTTGGTTCTTTTCAAATAATGATTTGGAAAGTGCCAAAGTATTTGTCTCTCAGGGGAAGACTGCCAGAAGTGATTCATGTGAACTGGAAGCCATATGCCATGTTGCCGTCATCCTATTTGAATGACAGTAGAACTCTCCTGTAAAACAGATTCTGATACACAAGTGTAAAGGGAACAATTGCTGCAGAAAAACCATGTTTGATCAATGCTCACTGTTCCTACTATAAAAACAATGGGATCCTGTACACATACTTTAAGAAATTAAGTGGATTTTCTATTTTAACTGGTAATATTAATTTTACTGCCTTGCCATTCAAAAATTCAGCTAGTTCCCAAAAATAATTTCCACAAATATTTTTTAGTTTTGTTGTTTTTTTGTCCCATAGTTGTGGGATAAATCTTCCCTGATGAGTACAATTTAGTGACGTATTTATACTTATGATGTCCCCAAAATTCTAAAAATAAGGATAGAATTCATTAGTTGTTGTTTTTTTTTTTTTTGGAATTACTAATTTTTCAACATATGGTTGTGTTTACATTAGGTTTTGGTATCCCTATAAAGGCCCAATTCTTTACAATTCTATAGGAATTATTAAAGAGCACAACCTCAGATGAAACATGGAAGGTATGCAATTTATCACTTTGTAGTATTATCTTGGGGCTGTATACATGGATTCATGGATCCTATGCAGTGAGGTCATTCAAGAAAAGGCAAGGTTAAATTTTCAATAAATTTCCCTTCTTCATCAGGTTTTAGAGGAAGGCAAGAATCAACAGGCCCAGGAAAATGAAAAGACTGATTAATATAAACAGGGTAGGATTTGTCCCCACTCATCAAAACTTCTAAAAGAGGTGAAATAGTAATATAAGCCCAATATATATAATTATGTGAAAGTGCACTACTTACTGCTGTGGTTGTCAAGGTAAGCATAGCAAGGAATAACTGTGTTAGAGTGACATTCTGACTTTTAGAAGTTACCATCATTTCTCCTTTTTGTGTCAGCTTCTTCAGCTTGTTTATGACTAGGTTTCAGATGTCTGGACTGGACCCAAAGCTGATCTCCTTTATCTGTAATGATAAGAGCAAAACCTTGACCCTATATCCTAACCTAACTTCTGCCTTATCCCATTGATTATTATTTTTAAGCTTTCAATAAACTAGTTGTCCAATATTTGTTTCTGTATTATTGCCTGATTTTTGCCACAAATGCTTTGTTGCTGATGTATATGATTCTGACCTTTGGCTTAAAAAATTTATTGTAAATAATGCTTGATATAATTGTTCTTGCACCTCACCATTTTCCCCTTTTTTATTTTTGTAACATTTATAAATAGAGTTTCAACTGTTAATTTTTTGTGATAAGTATACATACATTCACAGGCTTACTAAATGAGGGTTGCACTGATATACTTGGCTTATTTTTTGCCAGAGTCCTGAATAGATACAAGATAAATATTAATATATATTTATTTTAATAAGCTTATATTGACAATTAGGGTGAGAAACAAATAACATAACTAAATAAAAGATTAAGTCAATATTGAACAAAGTTACAGTATGACAGATAAATAGAGCAATTTTATATATATAATTGCCAATATTTAGATTTTAACTTGGAAGTGTTAATGTAGCAACTGATACTAGAGTTTTGGTTGACTGCATTTAGGATTAATGAATTTAATACTATAGATGCCAACTTGTGAGGGTTGTGCTAATTACTGAGGAAGGGGCCAGCCTCCTCAGGAAGAAACACAACACTCCCTGAGCAGTACATTTTAAGGTTTATGCATCAATCCTTGGGAGAGTGGCCAGCTCCCCCAGGGAGGAATACAACACCAGTTGAAATGCACTTTTTAAGAAATTTGTTATAAAATATCCCTGATATGCTTACTATTTTAATTTTCAATATTTTCCCTGAAATGTGAAAAGTGTTAACTAGTAAGGTATTGGTTTGTTGATTAAGAAAGTTTTCTGCATGATCCTTTACTTTGAGACTTGAACAATACTTACTAAACCTTTTTTTAAAAAGATATTTAGTTTCATGACTGTTCAAATTTAAAAGAAAGGACATATATATACTGAATAAAATACCTTTATGTGTAACATACAAGTTATTAAATTATTTATATATGCAATGTACTGTATTAAAGTTTTGAAAGGTATTTCAGTATATTATACATAATTCATAACTACAGTAGATTATACAACAAAAGACATCCAATGAATAAACTTTTATTTCTTAAGCATTTAAAATTATTAGTAGCATAATTAGAATGGCCTCAATTTGTTTTTTATTTTGTATAGTTTGAGACATAGATAAAAACAAATTATATTTCCTATTTGGGCTGTGGGTTAATACATTAACTTGTAATTTTAATATCTGCATTGGTTTTTGTTGTTACTATTTTAATTAGAATTGGGGCTCTTGCTTATGGTGTTGAATATAAACTTGATTTATTGTTGGCTATTTTACAGAAAGGGGAATGTGGCCACCTTGAGTTATTTAAGAAAATACTTTAGAAAGCTTTAGCAAGTTTTAAAACAAAGTGATAGGGACATAGCTGGATATTAATTTTTTGCAACAAACTAGCAATATTTGGGACCACTGCACGCTGCAGTGGTATTATTTTATTTTACTATAATTTATTGTTATGCAATACCCTGGCAGCCTTTAATGGCTGCTCTCTTCTTGTAGTTATAACTAAAATTTATGATTAATAACAATATATATTATTTACTATAATATTGAAATACTATTATATTTTCAGAAATTGTATACACTTGTAAAGTATCCATATGAACTTTTTATTCATAAACTTTAATTGTTATAAAATTAGAAAATTTCTTTTAATTATACAACAGTTTTAAATACTTCAACTGATATCACATGAACTTAACTATTTTTAGTATTTTACTTTTTTTTAGGTAAAAGTCCAAGTTATTTGTGACAGTTTGACATAAAAGCTATCTTTCAGGATTTGACTTTGAGAAAGCAGGTTCAAACATTGTGTTCTTTTTAAAAGTGATAAGACCTGTTTCTTCATGGAAATGATAAGGTTAATGTACAAGAAGCTATTTTGATAAAACAGGCTTTCTTTATTACATACTGATTATTTAGGAGAAAATGTTTGTAAACTTTAACTAAAACAGACTACTGAGAAATTTTGAGAAAGAATAAAACTTAAATTATATATTATTACATTGTTTGACATTAAAGCTTTTAAATTTTTATAGATAGATTGCTTAAGTTTTACTTAGCTTTGACCACAAAATTCCTTTTTCACAAGCCTTTGTGCTTTTATATTTATACACGTTTTGTCCCACATTTTACTTTGTTTTAATAACTAATTATTTTATCTTAGGATAAAATGACTTCCTTTTCTTTAATAATAAAAGCATATTCCATATACCTTCCATAGTTAAGATACCATAATGATTTTGGAAACTACTTCCAAGCAAATTTCTGACAACATATAATTACCATCAACATTAAACAAACTTGTTAGAATAATTATTTAATTTGAGTATAACTATTTTTATTATTTTAAACTAATATCCATATTTATTTATTAATATAAGTGCTTATTTAATTTTTTGCCATTGGAATAGAGCTCTTATAATAATCGTCATTTATCAATTTAATATTACCATCCAGAAGTATCAAAATATACACTGACACTGAACAAACAGATAAATAAAAAAGAATTATGACACACTAAGAGAAAAATAAAGCTTACTAATTTGATCCATATTTTTCACCCCTTTGGTATGGCTGTCTTCAAGCCTTCCATCATTTCACATCTTTGATTTTACTGTTTTTAAGATTTTTTCTGGAATCTGTGTTACTTGTAATATATAAGCTTGTTCTTTAAAACACTTTTGTTCATAATCAGCAACCAGCCAGGACAACTTAAACAGCATAAATACAGCTATGCTCTAATTTAGCAGTTTATAGAGATATTTAACATGTACATTTTGGATTACTACTCTTTAGGAGTATACTTAGGCTCAAAGTTCAGATTTCTGCGATAGGCCTTTATTTCCTGTTCTTAATTTTGTGAAATCTCAGTGAAGGAATAATAAACTTAGTTTCAGCTGAGGAAGGATAGGCAGTTGTACTGCTTTTGGTAACTGCCTTAAGTTCTGTTACAGGCTGGAGTGAACTACTCTGTTGCTGACTAGGTAAATTTGAGTAAAGCTGGGAACTGTGCTCATATTGTATGTCTGAGGGCCTTGAGCAAGGCCTACTTGGAAGTGTCCCAACTTATTAATGAGACTATTATTTTTATGATATTTAGAATGGCATTCCTTGGCACAGTGTAACCCTTTTTGGCATTTCAGACACACGCGACTTGGTATTGATTTATTATTGCTGCTAAATGGAGCTCTTACACTAGTTTTGGTTTGGCAATCTTTTTTCATATCACCTGGTTTCCCACATTTAAAGCAATTTAAATTATTAGTCATAGGACTATATCCATTTAGAGCAGCTGCAAGAAGGTTCATATTATAGGTATTAGTCCAAATCTTTTGTCATATTTTTATATAATCCTGTAAAGTTCTTCCATTTGCTCTTATCAGACATAAAGCTTTTTTACATTCTGTTAGCATCATCAAAAGCCAACATTAGAATAAGCATTTCTTTAAGTTCAGATTGAGTTTTTGTCTTGTTGACTACATCTGCCAGCTTGCTACAAATTCAGCATAGGGTTCAGTATTTCCTTGAACAATTTTTGAAAATGATTGTACAGCCTCTCCAGGGTTGGAGATTCATCACCAGGGCGTTAGGCAGCACAATCACACTTGTACAATGGCAATATCATCATATTGAGCTTGGCGAGGAATCCCAGCCCATTGACCTATTCCTAATATTTGTTCAGGCATAATAGGCACTGGTGAATTTTGCTGCTAATGTCATCGTACAACAATATTAGCTCATCAGCCCACCAAGTTTTAAATTGTAAAAATTCTGCTGAATTAAGAATGGCTTAAGCTTACAAATCCCATTTCCAGGGTATTAATCTGTTTGCTTGTGCCATTCCTTGCACCAATTCTTGAGTATAAGGAGAATTTACACCATATTGAGTGCATGCTTGTTTTAATTTTTCGATAGTTTTCAAAGGAATAGGTGCGTACTCATATTGTACACCCCTTTGGTGATGGTTAGCATTTACTGGAATTTGCATACTGTTACTGGAAAAGTAAAAACAAAATTGCATAGCCTCTGAATTTCTTTCTCTACTTCTCTGTGCTATACTTTTACTAATTTAAGAGGATGGTGCTGGCACAAAAACAGAAACTTTTGGAGGGTCATCAAATGTTGTAAAAAATGGATCAGTAGATACCTTAGGAGGTGCAGACGCTGCTTCAAAAGACAATAAATCATCTTTTGGAGCAGACGGCTTAACGACCCCTGGAAAATTTTCATAAACTCCCTTTTCCTTTTTTTTTCTTTTTATTAGACATGAGTTTATCTGTTTTTGCCTGTTCATTAATTTTTCATATATATATTCATTAAAATCATCATTAGCTTGTTCTGCTAGAATGTTAGCAATAGCATTATCCATTTTAATATCTTCATTTTCATCTGACTGTAATGGTTCAATAGCAACAGAAATAAGACTCTACAAAGACCATACATTACAATGTTTCTGGACAAGAGAAAAGAGTTTTAGTAACTCTATTGTAATCACAGATACACCTGGTTTCTTTAAGAGGGTCTTCAAAACTTGGGAATATTCCTTTAACCGAGTTGACTGATTACCCATTACCCTGATGATCAAGATTATTCAACTCACCCCAACAGAATGTCAGGACCATCTGATACAGCAGTCCTTGTTTCCATGGTACTGATTCAGAGAAAACACCAGTCGTGCTCCACGTTGGGCACCATCTGTTTTAATTCATTGTGGAGGTAGACAGTGCCAGGAATTATCTAAAGAAATTTTGGGATCAGTGGACCTTACTCCATGTGGAATGCAGACAAGTTTATTTAGGCAGAAGCTGCTTTTTATACTACAAAGTGGATAACAAAATTACGGCATCCTCATTGTTCCTCAGCTTGGTATGTGAGAGTGCTGCATGTTTCTGTGTTCCCAGACAATCTTTCTTGGAAATTCAGACAATAACATCTTAGTGTTGTGTTCATTCCATTCTGCCTCCTCCAACTGATGTCTGCAGTATACAGTGTCCTTGGAGACATTTGCTAATGTTTCTCTGCCATCAAACATGCTTTCTAAATGCTTAACCCTTTATGCTCTGGCTTTCAGCATCTTTTCCAACATCCAGTGAAGAAATACAATTGCCTAAAAGCACGTGAAAAAATGCTCGACATCGCTTGCTATCAAGGAAATGCAAATCAAAACTACAATGACATACCATCTTACACCCATGAGAATATCAACTATTAAAAAAACAGCAGACTTTAAGTGTTGGAGAGGATGTGGAGGAATAGGAACCCTCATCCACTGCTGGTGGGTTTGTGGAATGATCCAGCCACTGTGGAGGAGAGTTTGGCAGTTCTTCAGATAACTAACAATAGATCTTCCATACAATCCAGCAATTCCACTGCTGGATATATATCCAGAATAACTGAAAGCAAAGACACAAACAGATATATACACACCAATGTTCATAGCAACATTGTCCACCATTGCCAAAATGTCGAATCAGCTCCAGTGCCCATCAACAGATGAATGGATAAGCAAAATGTTGTACATACATACAATGGAATATTACTCAGCTGTAAGAAGGAATAAAGTGCTAACACATGGAATAATGTGGACGAATCTTGAAGACCTTATGTTGAGTGAAGCAAGCCAGGCATTGAAGGATGAACTGTAAATGACCTCACTGATTTGAAATGAGGAATGTGAGCAGTCGCTGAGAACCATTGTCTGAAAGGTAGGTTAACAAGGGAGAGAAAGAGAAGAGTAGACTGTGAGCTATCACCCATATGGATATAATCTATGGTAAAGGGATAGACTATAGTTTCATATTGAAGGATAGGACAGATGGGTAATAATATTACTGTCTTTGGTGGTGCAGGGTTGACAGATGGTTAGATTAGGAAGGGCAGGTTGGAATACCCAGGGCACGTAACTATGAATCTTGTCATTCCATGAGTCAAGACATGGAAGTGTCATATGCCCCAGGGGGGTGGGGAGAAAGGAACAGTTAAGATCAAATGGGGTATTTAGTGTTCATGGGAAAGGTTTTTCATTACCTTACAGTAATGGACACAAGACATGGTAAATATCATCAGAAATTATTAAACTGTACTTTCTAAATTGTAAACTATACTGTAAACCATTGACAAGGATTAGTTGCTATATTTTACTATCTGTATAACAGTTATACCAATGCTAACATCCATTTAAAAGAGATCTTAATAGGGTTGGGGAAGGGGAGGGAGGTTGGGCATGAGGGGGTCTTGAGTATTTTGTGTGTGGCTTTGCTGTGACCTAAAACTTCTTTGAAAATTAAATGAAAATTTGGGAGACACTGGGGAATGAGAGGGGGAAGGTGCCACGGTACACTAGACAATCCAATTATACAGTGATAGAGGGAAAAAAGAGTACTTTTTTTAAAAAGGAAATTTTTTGTTTTTTTTTCCCATTTTTTGACTATCCCAATCCACAAATTATATATATATATATTTTTTAAAGAATATATTTTATTTTTATTTTTTTTTTTCTCTGCACCTATTTTTTTTTTTTTTATTATGGGTAAAAATCAAAATTCTCACAATACATACAAACATTTGCATAATGATATATAAATATATGTGCATATATGTGTATTTGGTTACAAAAATGTTGTTTATATATATATATATACATATATTTTAAGAGGTGCTTAGATTACCTAAAATATTACACGGAACCCACTGGAATTCCCATGTTGCCCACCTCCCATTATATTTTATTTTTATTTTAGTTTTTTTTCTTCTGAGTTTCCTTGTACTTATCACTTGCATTTAAGCTTATCATTATTATTTCTTTTTCTTATTAATTGTATTTGGTTATTATATGGGCTTCATGTTCAAGGAAGGTTTAGATCACAGAAGGGTTATAATCAGGGCCACAGAGGGTCATTGGTGAGGGGTGTCTGTGATGGTGGATAATGGAAATAATTTCATCTCAATATACATGAAAGATATATGAAATTGTTCAAATGATCAAGGGATGGGCCATGGTCATGGTGGGTAGAAAATCACTCAATAAACGAGGGAATCTGAATTCCCAGCCTGGTGTGCTCTGCCACATTCTCCAAGGAAGCAGCAACAGTCCCCTGAGTGCAGGAGCAGTGTCTGGCAAAAGAGGATGGCCCACCGATGGATTCTTGTTATTGAAGACTAACCTTACGAGTCTTTGCTCTTGTAATTGAAACTTAGGCTACTGTTATTGGGTGCCTAAGGGTTGCCTCCTGAGATCCTCCTTGATGCTCAAATGTGGCCTCTCTCTAAGCCAAACTCAGCATATGAATGCCTTACCTTCTCCCGAACGTGGGACATGACTCCTGTGGATGATCCTCCCTGGCAATGAGGGATTAATACCAAGTGCCAAATTGCAACATGATTGGGGAAAAAACTTGAATAAAGGGGGGAAAATGTTAAGAGAAATGAGTTCATGAGGCTAAGACACTTCAAAGAGAATCGGGAGGTCATCTTAGAGATAACGCTTATGCACAACTTTGTAGGATCTCATAGAACACCAAAGTGGATATCACCCCACACAGAGGGGCTCCTGAAGGCTCTTTAGACACCCTGGTCCTACATAAGTGGGCATAGCCCCAGAGACTGATGCCTTATTAGTGAGCTTTACTTTGGAATCTGTGCTCCTGAGAGTGACAGAGTTGGACTCAAATAAGTCCTCCCTGCACATGGTCCATAAGTCCCTTCTATTCAAACCTACATGTGATGCTGGAGTTTTTAGGTGTACTTCCAGAGACTGGAGCCTCTGGAGTACCTATGTGCCAGCTGTGCTTGGAATCTTGGTGGAGATGCAACTCCTACTCTACAGCTCAATGGACACATCCAATACACCTGTGGGGTGATGACGATGGGCAGCAGCCATCCCAGGGAATGGAGATGGCCTGTAGCTACAGGTACGATAATCCCATCCATCATAACCATGGGATATAAGCCCTCTCTCATTTGGAGAGAGTGGACATCACCATCCCAGTCCTCTCAGGATTGGGGGAAGAGCTATGGACTAGAGTGGACTTAATGGTATTCTGTTGTAGACATGGTGTGATTCAAGTAATGGAAGAAAGTATATCAGTGAGGTGGAGCCAGTGGCAGCTGGATGCTTTGGGGGCAGGGAGGGAAAGGACGGTTGAAATACAGGGGCTTTTTTGGGACTTGGGGTCTGTCCTGAGTGGTGTTGCAGCAATGGATGTAGGCCATTTTACATCACCATATACCATGCAGAACTGTGTGGGAGTGAGTGTGGTCTACAATGTGAACTGTGGTCTATGCTTGGTGACAAGTCCCCAGGATGTGTATGTCTATCGCGGGTGATGTACCACACTGATAAAGGATGTTTGTATGGGATGAAGTGGGAGGCGTGGGAGGTGGGGAACATGGGAATCCCTGTAATTTCTGTGTAATATTTAGGTAATCTATGCACATTTAATATATATATATATATATATATATATATATATATATATATATACCATTTATTTAAGCAAATACACATATGTGCATATATATTTATATAACACTTTACAAATATTAGTATGTATTGTGAAAATTTTGATTTTTACACACAATAAAAAAAGGAAAAAGAAAGAAAGAAAATATCTCAAAAATGGCAGCATTATTTTTAAAATGGCAATTTTTAAAATGCTTACCCAGAATGTGATGAATTGAAGAACCAGTGGAAACAACAAGGATTATTTGAAATAAGTGGAAAGCCCATCTTTACATAAACTAAGAGAAATCTCGAGCTCTGATGCATAAATTAGTGGTAACAAATTGAACACAGATCAGTGTGGAAAAAGATGTGGGAGGAAAAGATCTCAGAACAAACTGCAAGTGTACTAATCCAAGAAGAAAAATATATCATGTATTGCACAGTCACAGCCACTTCCTTAAAAGATTGGCAACAGGTTCAAACCCAGAAGAGGACGGATGGTTTGGATGGGAAGAAACTGATGTATACCTGAAGAAGCTGGAATGTAGCACATGTTCACTGCAGTCCCCCCAAGCCAGAGATAGAATGTCCTGTTTGGGAACCAAACTTTCAGAGCACCTATGAAAACCATCATCATAGGTTCAGGACGTGCAAAGGAGATAGGGGTAAGCCCTACTCAGCCCTCACAGCCTCAGTTAGTGATGTGAGTCACTCTAGCGGGTCTTCACTGGAGAGTAAGCAGAAGGAAGTCTGTCTTCTCCTGTGGTGCTAACAGCCCTCTAACTGGACACGTGTAGAGAGCAGTGTCGCCTGTACACAGTGGCATCCATGCTCCTTGTGCTCCGTGCTCACTCTTGCTGTGGGAGACTTCCATCATCCAGCCATCTGGGGAGGGGCCCGAGGGGGGTGATCACTTTTCCTTTATGGGCGACTGTATTTGCAAAGTGTGAGGGGAAGTTCCCACACAGTAATGTTGCAGATAGAAATCAATATCTTCAAATCAATCACTTTGTATAATTTCATTTTGTACTATTTTCATAATTTCTTTTTAATTATAATGAATTATCAGTGCAAAGGGTATAAAAATAATTTGAGTTTCTTATGGCAAACAGCCAAATTCCTTCTCTAAACTCAATATCCATTCCTCCCTCCTCAGAATTATCTGCATTGGCAAATTCTTTGAGTACACATTTCTGTTAGTAAATACATGCATTCTCAAGTTTTATCCATCCCACACCCTGTTACATATGAGAAAAATATTGGAGTACAGCTGAAGAACATAAACAAATTTTCTAATTTGTTAAAATACTTGAGATTTGAAGTATGTTGTCTAATTATGAAAGGGTAATTTCTGATTTAAAATAATACAGAATATTAGAGTGAAGTAGAAAGCAGGACACTGTACTTCAGTGGCTGTTAAACCTGAATCCAGACTCAGGAGAAGAAACTCAAAAAATATAAGTAGTTCAGGTACCTTATAAGAAAATGCTGCAATAATGGCCAGCATTAATTTTGAAATGATAATTTTTTAAATGCTTACAGAGAATGGAATGGAATGAAGAAACAATGAAAACAACCAGGATAATTTGAAATAAGTGAAAAGTCCATCTTTACATAAACTAAGAGAGATCTCAAATTCTGATGCATAAATTAGTGGCAACAAATTGAAAACAGATGAGTGTGGAAAAAGATGTGGGAGAAAGAGATCTCAGAACAAACTCCAAGTGCACTATTCCAAGAAGAAAAAGACATCATGAATTGCACAGTCACAGCTGATTCCATAAAAATGGCAACCAGTTGCACAGACTGCAGGTGGAGATTCTTTGGAGATTCACATTCATTACATTCACAGGGTTTCTCTCCAATATGAATGTTGTAATGTATAAGGAGATACTTTATCTGGCTGAAGGCTATTCCACATTCCTTACATATATAGTGCTTCCATCCACTATGAATTTTCTCATGGTCAGTGAGATTTGATTTGCTACTGAAGGCTTCCCTACATTCATTACAAATATATGTTTTCTCTCCAGTTTGTCTTCTCTGGTGTGTAATGAGGCTTGATTTCTCAAGGAAAGCTTTGCCCCATCCATCACATTCATACGGTTTCTTTCCAGTATGTATTCTCAGATGGTTAACAAGGTTTTCCTTCTGGTTGAATGCTTTTCCATATTCATTGCATATATAGGGTTTTTCTCCAGGATGAATACTCTGATGTTTAAGGAACAATTGCTTTTGGTTGAAGGCTTTTCTGCATTCTTTACATTCATTTTGTTTTTTTCCACTATGAATTTTTCATGTTTGTGAGATATGATTTGTTCCTAAAGGCTTTTTCACATGCCTTACATGCATAGAGTTTCTTTGAAGTAGGAAATCTCTTGTATCTGAGATATGACATTTGAATTAAAGATTTCACACATATATATGATTTCTCATCAGTAAGAATTTTCTAATGAATAAAGAGGATTCCTGTCAGATTGAAAACTTTCCCACATGTATTACATTTCTATGCTTGTTCCCCTGTATGGCTTTTATTTTTTATTTATTTATTTTTTCATTGTGCAATAATAAATTTATTGTGCGTAAGTGGCCAATATTGTCTATAGAGTTAAGATTTCATTTGTTTCTTTAGGAAATTTTCATCTCATATTACTTTTTTTTCTTTTTCTTTTTTTAGGAGGTACTGGGGCTTGAACCCAGAACGTTGTATATGCAAAGCAGGTGCTCAGCCACTGAGCTATACCCACTCCTCTCATATTACTTTTTTTTTTTTTTCACTATACTGTGTTTACTTTATTTATTTATTTATTTTTTTTGGAAATTTATTTTTATTTTTTTTATATATATATACATATATTTTAAGAGGTGCTTAGATTTCCCAAAATATTAGACGGAACCCACTGGGATTCCCATGCTGCCCACCTCCCACACCTCCCA
>JAKSZT010050892.1:234004-586496 GCA_026826555.1 Tolypeutes matacus | reverse complement strand
AACAAACACAGAACCATACTCAAGTATACAATAAACTTGAAATTAAAATATCATTTTTGAAATTCATAATGATATCAAACTGCTATATATCCATTTATCCATCCTCTGGTATATATTATTTTATGGTATATTTTAACACATTGTTGATGTCCTAGGCCACGGATATCATTATTACTTTATCCATTCAATAGTCATTTAAATATATGAATTTAATTAACATATATTGTTTTTCAATACATCCTGAATCTTGAACTTTTTTCCATTATTTTCTTTTTGACTGGAGAATATTCTTTTATGTTTCTTTTAAAGTGAGTCACTGCTAGCAAATTTTACTAGTTTTTACTCATCTGTAAAGAATTTATTTCACTTCTTCCTGAAGGATGGAGATGAATTAAATATCAGGCCTTCGAGGATCTCCACTGCTTTTGAGAGCACTCTTTGGGTTGAATTTCTCCATTCTGCTGTATATGTAATCAGTTCTTTCCAGAAGAAATTGGAGGCTTTCATTTGTACACCCTGCTTCCTGCCCCCCATCCACCAGGCAAAATTTGTGTGCTCTGGCTCTGGGGATGGGAATAATGGCACACCTCTCTGAGTTACACAACTGAATTTGGAGCTAAGATTTGGTGGTGAAAGCACTGTATATTGAGTTCTTCTTGGGACCATTCTAGGGAACTGGGCAATGGTGGTCTGCACCCCATTTTGCTCAGTGATGTACACACCTAAAGTACAGCCACTGCTTCTTGAGTTCCAATACTTCACAGACTTAGGAGGCCCCTCCTGATCCCTGTGCCCTGGGTTAATGCCCTTGTTTGAGTCTTGTGTGGACCCCAGAAAAGTGTGTTCTTACTAACCCATTGTTGTGTGTGTAAACCTTTTGTATGTAGGACGTTTTGGTTAGATTCAGGTAAGGAACCTTTTGATTAGGTCACCTATTGTTAGATTGCCTTAGTTTAGTTAAGGGTCTCTTGTTAGATTTCAGGCACCAGGAAGAACCCCAAACATTGTGCTGATGTCTTACATGCATGGAACACACAGAGAAAGAGTGCTGCCATGTTTACCCTGCCATGTGGGAGAGGTCTCCAGGTTCTCCTACAGCTGTGGGGAGACACAGAAACCCTGAGAGGCTGAGGGAGAGGCCAGAGGCTGGAGTCATGTAGCAGTGTGAAGCTTAAGATATCCAGGCCAGAAGAGAAGGGAGAGGTGTGAGCAATTGTGTCTGATGGCCCACTACTGAGCTCAGGGAGAAAGTTAGTTTGGAGAAGAAGGCAGAGAGAGACAGGCAGGCCCAACATTTTTCCTTGGCAGGATTCTAGCAGCAGCTGACCCTTGTTAAGCCAGCTTTTTTGATGATGCCTTGACTTGGACATTTTCACAGCCTCATAAATGTAAGCTTTAACAATAATAAATTCCAATGAAACCCAACCTATTTCTGGTATTTTGCATTGGCAGTGTTTGAAAAAATCAGACAGCTGGGGATACGATGTTGGAGAACTGCTCCGTTCCCAAATGGCAGTGTGACAATGCCCAGTGAATTCACCTGTATACTATGGGTGTCTCCAGAATAGGTGGGTCTGAGTACTGGTAAGATGGACGGGGAAGTGCTCTTGGCCAGCAAGTCCTGAAAGACAGGGAGTCAGTTAGAGGAGTCACATGGTTTGGGGACTAGTCTAAAGTCACAGATGCACAGTATGATTTACCTGCCTCAGGCAGGGATTGGTAAGGTGGGCAGGGGCAGATAAAATCACGGGAATTGGGGTTTGGTGCAGCAGAGGAGTCATGGCACAGACAGGATAATTCTTTCCCCTGCTCCTTTTGCCCTTCCCTGCTTCCCTTGTCCTCCAGCATGGACCCTCTGAGGAAGCTGCTATTATTGTACCCCTCCTGGGTCTTGGGCACAGACTCAGGTCTCCTGCTTCCAGTTCTACATTCACCTTCTCCAATATTCGGGCAGCTAAAGGAAGAGCAATGTCAAGATGAAACCTTTTGGTGTCAGGTAGGAAATGTCAAAATTCACATTACAGCATTGGCCACAGCAATAACATCACCAGATTGAGCAACATTAGGCCAGTGACCCTAATAAATAATACAGAAATCCCAGAAAGTCCTGGGACCTAGGGCTGACAAGAATAGAAATGAGGTTGTGATATAGTGCCATGTTTTCAGAAACGTCAGAGGGTGCAGATGTCAGATATTTCTCAGACTAATTAAATATTAAATTTTCAACACATTTTTAACAGTGTTGAAAATGATGCAGCCATCTATGATCCCAGAATAGAATGGTGGTGTTGGATGGGATGAAGCTGATGAAACAACTGAAGAAGTTGGAATGTAACATGTGTTCACTGCAGTTCCCCCAAGCCAGAGAGGGAATGTCTTGTTTTGGAACCAAACTCTCAGAGTACCAATGAAAATCATCATCATAGGTTCTGGATCCACAAATGAGGACATGGAGAAAGCCATGCTCAGCACCCAAGCCTCAGTTAGTGAAGTGAGTCACTCTAGCAAGTCTTTATTGGGGAGTTAGCAGCAGGAAGTCCATCTTCTCCTTTGGTGCTAACAGCCCTCTAACCAGACACGTGTAGAGAGCAGCATGG
This sequence comes from Tolypeutes matacus, assembly GCA_026826555.1. Taxonomy (NCBI): domain Eukaryota; kingdom Metazoa; phylum Chordata; class Mammalia; order Cingulata; family Chlamyphoridae; genus Tolypeutes; species Tolypeutes matacus. Next base: position 583,899 of record JAKSZT010050892.1, on the reverse strand, counting down.
CCTTCACATGGTCACATCCATGCTCCTCGTGCTCTGTGCTCACTCCTGCTGAGGGAGGCCTCCACCTGTCCAGGCAGCTGGGGAGGGGGCTGGGGGGAGTGAGCACTTTTCCTTTATGTGTGACTGTATTTGCAAAGGTTGAAGGGAAGTACCCCCCAACCCACTAATGTTGCAGATATCTACACATTAACCACTCTATGATTTCATTGTCTACTATTTTCATAATTTCTTTTAAATTATAATCAAAGTATCCATGCAAAGGGTATAAAAATAATTTATGTCTCTTATGGAAATCAGCAAACTTCCTTCTCTAGCCTCAACCCCAATTCCTCCTTCTTCATAATTTTCTGCATTGGCAGCTTCTTTGGGGTACATATTTCTGTTTGTAAATACATTCATTCTCTAGTTATATCCACCCAACACCCTATCACATAGGAGAAAAATATTGGAGTACAACTTAAGAATATAAATAAATTTTCTAACTTCATAAAGGACTTGAGATTAGAAGTATACCATCTAATTATCAAGGGTCATTTCTGTTTCAAAATAAGGAGGATAATTGGGGTTAAGAAGAAAGCAGGCCACTGTAGTTCAGTGCCTGTTAAACTTCAATCAACATGAGAATCAGGTGAAGAAACTGAAAAAATATAAATGGTTTGGGTGCCTTATAAAAAAAATGGTACAAAAATGGGCAACATTATTTTTAAAATGGTAATTTTTTAAATGCTTACCCAGAATGTGATGGATTGAAGAACCAGTGAAACCAACCAGGATAATTTGAAATAAGTGGAAAGCCCATCTTTATATAAACTAAAAGAAATCTCGAGTTCTGATGCATAAGTTAGTGGTAAGAATTGAACACAGATGAGTATGGAAGAAGATGTGGGAGGAGCAGATGTCAGAACAAACTGCAGGTGCACTTTTCCAAGAGGAGAAAGACATCCTGAATTGCAGAATCACAGCCGCTTCCTTAAAAGATTGGCAATGAGTTGCACAGACTGCAGATGGAGATTCTTTGGAGATTCACATTCATTACATTCACAGGGTTTCTCTCCAGTATGAATGTTGTAATGTTTAAGGAGATACTTTATCTGGCTTGAAGGCTATTCCACATTCCTTACATATATAGCGCTTCCATCCACTATGAATTTTCTCATGGTCAGTGAGATTTGATTTGCTACTGAAGGCTTTCCTACATTCATTACATATATAGGGTTTTTCTCCAGTTTGTATTCTCTGGTGTGTAATGAGACTTGATTTCTGAATGAAAGCTTTCCCACTCCATCACATCCATAGGTTTTTTTCTCCAGTATGTATTCTCAGATGGTTAACGAGCTTTTCCTTCTGGGCGAAGGCTTTTCCACACTCATTTCATATATAGGGTTTTTCTCCAGAATGATTGCTCTGATGTTTAATAAAGTATTGCTTTTGGCTGAAGGTTTTTCTGTATTCTTTACATTCATTTTGTTTCTCTCCAATATGAGTTTTTTTCATGTTCTGTGATATATGATTTGTACTTAAAGGATTTTTCACATGCCTTACATGCATAGGGTTTCTTTGCAGTAGGAAATCTCTTGTATCTGAGATTTAACATTTGAACTAAAGCTTTCCCACATATATATGATTTCTGTTCACTAAGAACTTTCTCATGAATAAAGAGGATTTCTGTCAGGTTGAAAACTTTCCCACCTCTATTACGTTTCTATGCTTGTTACCCTGTATGGTGTTTAAAATGAAGTGTATTTTGGGTATCTAAGCACCTCTTAAAATATATTTATATATATACATAAATAACATTTTTGTAAGCAAATGCACATATATGCATATACATTTATATATCATTTTGCAAATGTTAGTATGTATTGTGAAAATTTTGATTTTTACCCACAATAAGAGAAAAAAAATGAAGTGTAAAACATGACTGTAAAGAGCAGACTACATTCAGGACACTCATATGGTTTTTTCTAGTTTGAATTTTCTCATATTCCATGAGGTTTTGTTTCAGATGGAAGCATTCCTTTGTTCATTAGAATACTAACTAGTGTGTGAATATTTCATGCTCAATAAGATTTAATGACTGGCTGAAGGATTTCCAATATTCCTTAAATACACAGGTTTTACTCCTGCATGTTTCTTTGATGTGACTCTATCTTTCCCAAATTCATGAAAACCAAATGATTTCTGTGAAGGATTAATTCTCATGTATCTCATGAGGATGAATTTCAACTAAAACTTCACACTCATTACACTTAAGTTGGAGGACTACGATGTGGGGAAACTGGCAAAACTCATTGTCTTCATTCCTTTTTCCTTACATATATTCCCTCATGCTTAGGTAAGAATGATGCAAATTCCTTCAAAGTGAAGTTACATTCGGAGAACTGTTATTTTGAGGTAACAATGCTTGCAGCCAGAGAATTTACTTTCCCAACTTTCTTACATTCTCTGCCTTCATCTTATGTCTGTACTATTGTGGAAGTGGATATAGCTTCACTCACAAGCCTTTTGTTTTGTGGTTCATTCTGCTTCTTAATGTCCAATGCTTCTTCATAGTTTGTGGGGTGCAACAAAAGCAGTGCCTAGAGGGAAATTTATAGCATTGAATACATTCATTAGAAAAGAGGAAAGATCAATACCAATCATCTAAGCATTCAATTTGGGAAGCACAACAATAATTCCTTTTTATTATTTGTTCTATGATTATGGCTCTTCTTGCTTCAAATGAGCATCACATCCAGTTTGGTGACTTCACGACTGGGAAATGGGGAAGTGATACAGCACTTGATTTATGATGGGGACAAAACAACACCCCATTAATCAACCCTGGAACATTCAGGCTTCTGAAGGATAAGAAAGATGCAGCTTACAAAGATGCATGAGTAAGTTGGCCCCAGAACAAAGGCTAAAATGGCAACCCAGGAAATCCTGAATACTTTGCTTTGGACTTACTATATTTGTTCAATTTTATTTTCTTCTATTTATTTGGATGACATGCACTTTTTAATATTCTTTAAAGTTTACCAGGGAAAGTATAACACTTTTGCTTGCCTTTCCAAATCTGTACTTATTATTTGTCATTGACTTGATAAATAATGAACTTTAAATCATTTTATATCCTGTGTTTGTCAGCCAAAGTGGGGCTGATGCAAAGTTCTAGAAATCTGTTGGTCTTTATAAAGGGCATTTATTTGTGATAGAAGCTTACAATTACCAGGCCATAAAGCCTTCCTTCACCAAAGTTTCTTCCTTCACTAAAGTCTGTTACCCCATCTTTGATCAAGACAGCTGCCAACATTTGCCAGGGTTCAGGTTTTTTGGGTACCTTTCTACTCAGGGCTGCATTTCTCTCTGGTCTCAGCTCCCATGTTTCCTCCACAAGGTCAACTGTAAACTTTGTGGTTCTCTAACCCTTGCCTCTCTCCACAAGGTCAGCTGTGAACTGTCAGGTGAATGGCTTGTCTCCTTTCCCCGGGACATTCTGTCCTTGCTCATCAGAAATCCAACATCAAAAACTACTCCAACTCTGTGCTTTGCCATGTCTTTTTATGCTTGAGACCCCACCCACCAATGGGCAGGGCTCAACACTCTACCAATTCTGGCCCAGTCACCTCCCTTATCATAACTTAATCATGCCCAGGTTAACAGACCAATTTACAAGCATAATCCAATATCTATTTTTGGAATTCATAATGATATCAAACTATTACATATCCATTTACCCATCTTATGCTATATATTATTTTATGGTGTATTTTAGCACTTTATTGATGTCCTAGGCCACGGATATCATTCTTACATCTTCCATTCAATATTCATTTAGATATATGAATTTAATTAACAGATATTGTTCTTCAATGGATCCTGAATCTTGAACTTTCTGAGATTATTTTCTTTCTGCCTGAAGAATGTTCTTTTACATTTTTTTAAAGTGAGTTGTGACTAGCAAATGGCATTAGTTTTTACTCCTCTGTAAAATATTTATTTCACTTCTTCCTGAAAGATTGAGATGAATTAAATCTCAGGTCCTCCATGATCTCCACTGCTTTTGTGAGCACCCTTAGGGTCGAATTTCTCCATTCTGTTGTAAATACCATCAGTTCTTGGGAGAAGAAATTGGGGGCTTTCATTTTAAAGCCTGCTTCCTCCCAACCCATCCCCCAAGCAAAATCTGTGCACCTTGGTTCTGGGAATGGGAATAACGGCACACATCTCTGAGTTACACATCTGATTTTGGAGCTAAGATTTGGTGAAGAAAGCACAGTATATTGAGTTCTTCTTGGGACCATTCTAGGAACCAGTGCAATGGTGGTCAGCACCCCATTTTACTTAATGATGTCCACAGCCAATGTACAGCCACTGCTTCATGAGTTCCAGTTCCTCCCAGACTTAGGAGATACCTCTTGATCCCTGTGCCCTGGTTTAATTCCCTCGTTTGAGTCTTCTGTCATCCCTGGAAATGTATGTTCTTACTAACCCATTGCTCTGTGTGAAAGCCTTTTGTATGTAGTACATTTTGGTTAGATTCAGATAAGGGACCTTTCAATTAGGTCACATTTTGTTAGATTCCCTTAGTTTAGTCAAGGGCTTATGATTAGATTTCAGGCACCAGGATGGACTGCAATCATTGTGCTGAAGCCCTACACACATGGGACACACCGAGAAAGAGTGCTGCCATGTTTACCCTGCCATGTGGGAGAGGGCTCCAGGATCTCCTACAGCTGTGGAGAGACACAGAAACCCTGAGAGGTTGAGGGAGAGGCCAGAGGCTGGAGTCATTGAGCAGCTTGAAGCTGAAGATATCCAGGCCAAAGAAGGGAAACATGGAGCAATTGTGTCTGATGGCCCACTGCTGAGCTCAGAGAGAAAGAGAGTTTGGAGGAGAAGGCAGAGAGAGTCAGGCAGGACCAACATTTTGTCTTGGAAAGAGTCCAGCAACAGCTGACCCTTGTGAAGACAGCATTTTTGATGATGCCTTGGTTTGGACATTTTCACAGCCTCATAACTGTAAGTTTAACCCTAATAAATTCCAGTAAAAGCCAACCTATTTCTGGTATTTTGCATTGGCAGCACTTGGCAAACTCAAACAGCTAGGCACACAGGTTTGGAGAGCTGACTTGTTCCCAAATGGCAATGTGCTGCTGCTATCCAGTGAATTCACCTGTAAACTGTGGGTGTCCCCAGACTAGGTGGGAATGAGTACTCAAGATGGAGGGGGAAGTGCTCTTGGCCAGCAAGGCCTGCAAGTCAGGGAGTCAGGCAGGGAGTCACATGGTTTGGGAAATAGTCTAAAGTCACAGATGCCCCACTATGATGTACCTGCCTCAGGCAGGGGTTTGCCAGGTGGGCATGGGCAGATAAAAGCATGGGACCAGGGGAATGGTGCAGCAGAGGTGTCAGGGCACAGATTGGAGACTCTATGCTCTTGCTCCCTTGGTGCTTCCCTTCTTTCCTTGGCCTCCAGCATTGACCATCTGAGGAGGCTGCTCTTACTGTATGCCTCCTGGGTCTCAGGCACAGATTCAGGTCTCCTACTTCCAGTTCAACATTCACCTTCTCCAATCTTGGGGCAGCTAAAGAAAGAGCAATGCCAGGATGAAACCTGTTGATGTAAGGAAGGAAATGTCAAAATTAACAATACAGCATTGGCTACAGCAATAACATCACTAGAATGAGCAGCATTGTCCAGTGAACCTAATAAATAGTATGGAAATCCCAGAGAGTCCTTGGTACTAGGGTGGAACAAGAATAAAAGTGATGTTGTGAGAAAGTGCAATGTTTGAAGTAAACCTCAGAGGGTGCAGATGGCAGTTATTGCTCAGACTAATTAAATATTATATTTTCAACCCATTTTTATCAGTGTTGAAAATCATGCAGACCTCCTCAATCCCAGAAGAGAACAGAGGGGTTGGATTGTAAGAAGCTCATGAACAAATGAAGTAGGTGGAATGTAACATGAGTTCACTGAAGTTCCCCAAGCCAGAGAGGCAATGTCCTGTTTGGGATCCAAACTATCAGAGCCCCAATGAAACCCATCATCATAGGTTCTGGATCCGCAAAGAACAGGGAGAAAGCCCTGATGAGCAATCACAGCCTCAGTTAATGATGTGAGTCACTCAAGAGGGTCTTCCCTGTGGAATAAGCAGCAGGAAGTCCATCTTCTCCTGTGCTGCTAACAGCCCTCTAACCAGGCATGTGTAGAGAACAGTGTGGCTTTCACATGGTCGTGTCCATGCTCCTCATTGTCCGTGCTCATACTTGCTGGCGGAGGCCTCCACCCATTCTGGAAGCTGGGGAGGGGGCCGAGGGGTGTAGGCACTTTTCCTTTATGGGTAATTATATTTGCAAAGGGTGAGGGGAAGTGCCCCCCCAGTAATGTTGCAGATGCAATTCAATATCTTCTAATGAACCACTTTGTATGATTTCATTGTGTACTATTTTCATAATTTCTTTTGAATTATAACCAAAGTATCCGTGCCAAGAGTATAAAAATAATTTACGTCTGTTATGGAAAACAGCCAAATTCCTTCTCTAGCCTTAACCCCCATTCCTCCTTCCTCAAAATTATCTGCATTGGCAGATTCTTTTGGGTACACATTTCTGTTTGTAAATGAATTCATTCTCTAGTTTCATCCATCCCACAGCCTATTACATATGAGAAAAATATTAGAGTGCAACTTAAAAATATAAATAAGTTTTCTAACTTCTAAAAATACTTGAGATTAGAAGTATATCTCCTAATTTTGAAATGATCATTTCTGATTTCAAATAGTAAGGAAAATTGGAGTTAAGTAGAAAGCAGGCCACTGAAGTTCAGTGGTTCTTAAAATTGAATCCACATCAGAATCAGGTGAAGAAACTGAAAAAATATAAATGGTTGGGGTGCCTTATAAGAAAATGCTTCAATATTGGGCAACATTATTTTTGAAATGGTAATTTTTTAAACGCTTAACCAGATTGTAATGGATTGAGGAACCAGTGAAAACAACCAGGATAATTTGAAATAAGTGGAAAGCCCATCTTTGCATAAACCAAATGAAATCTCGAGTTCTGATGCATAAATTAGTGGTAACAAATTGAACACAGATGAGTGTGGAAGAAGATGTGGGAGGAGCAGATCTCAGAACAAACTTGAAGTACACATTTCCAAGAGGAGAAAGACATCCTGAATTGCACAGTCACAGCCAATTCCTTAAAAGATTGGCAGCAAGTTGCACAGACCACAGGTGGAGATTCTTTGGAGATTCACATTCATTACATTCACAGGGTTTCTTTCCCATATGAATGTTGTAATGTTTAATGAGATACTGCCTCTGGCTGAAGGCTATTCCACATTCCTTACATATATAGGGTTCCCCTACACTATGAATTTTCTCATGGTCAGTGAGATTTGATTTGCTACTGAAGTCTTTCCTACATTCCTTATATAGAGAGAGTTTCTCTCCAGTTTGTCTTCTCTGGTGTGTAATGAGACTTGATTTCTGAATGAAAGCTTTCCCACATCCATCACATTCTTAGGGTTTCTCTCCAGTATGTAGTCTCAGAGGGTTAACCAGATTTTCCTTCTGGTTGAAGGTTTTTCCACATTCATTGCATATAAAGGGATTTGCTCCAGAATGAATGCTCTGATGTTTAATGAAGTATTGCTTTTGGCTTCAGGATTTTCTGCATTCTTTACATTCATTTTGTTTTTGTTCACTATCAGTTTTTTCATGTTCTGTGAGATATGATTAGTACCTAAAAGCTTTTTCACATGCCTTACATGCATAGGTTTTTTTACAGTAGGAAATCTCTTGTATCTGAGATTTGACATTTGAATTAAGCTTTCCCACATATATAGAATTTCTCTTCAGTAAGAATTTTCTGATGAATAAACAGCTTTTCGGTGTGGTTGAAAACTTTCCCACATGTATGACTTTTTTATGCTTGTTAATCTGTATGGCTTTTAAAATGAGGAGTGAAAAATGACAGTAAAGAGCAGACTACATTCAGGACATTCTTATGGTTTCTCTCTAGTTTGAATTTTCTCATATTCCATGAAGTTTTGTTTCAGATGGAAGCATTCCCTTGTTCATTACAATACTAACTTATATATATATGAATATTTCATGCTCAATGAGATTTAATGCTTTGCTGAAGGATTTCCAATATTACTTACATACACAGTGTTTAACTCCAGCATGTTTCTTTGATGTGACCCTACCTTTCCCAAATTCAACCCCCCCTCAATGGTTTCCATGAAGGATTAATTCTCATGTATCTCATGAGGTTGATTTTCCATGAAAACTTCACACTGATTACACTTAAAGGGGAGCACTACCATGAGGGCAAACTGGCAAAACTCATTGTCTTCATTCTTTTTTCCTTACATAGATTCCCTCATTAATAGATAAGTATGACACAAATTCCTTCAAAGTGAAGTTACATTGATAGAAGTTTTATTTTGAGGAAACAGTGCTTGTGGTCAGAGAACATATTTTCCCAACTTTCTTACATTCTCTGCCTCCATCTTAAGTCTGTACTGTTGTGGAAGTGGATATAGCTTCACTCAAAAGTCTTTTGTTATGTGGTTCTTTCTGCTTATTAATGTCTTCTGCTTCTTCGTATTTTGTGTGGTGCAGAAAAAGCAGTTCTTAGAGGGAAATTTATAGCATTTAATGCATATATTAGAAGGAGGACAAATCCATTATCAATGAATTAAGCATCCAATTTTGGGAAGTGCAATAATATCTCCATTTATTTGTTCTATCATTAATGGCTCTTCTTGCTTCAGATAAGCATCACATCCAGTTTGGTGACTTCATACCTCGGAAATTGGGAAGTGATACAGCACTTGATTTATGATGGGGACAAAACAAAACCCCATTAATCAACCCTGGAATCTTCAGGCTTCTGAAAGATAAGAAAGGTGCAGCTTCCAAAGATGTACAAGTAGGGTGGACCCAGAACAAAGACCAAAATGGCCACAAAGGAAATAATGAACACTTTGTTTTGGACTGACTATATTTGTTCAATATTTTTTCTCCTATTCATTTGGATGAGATGCGCTATTTAATATTCTTTAAAGTTTACTGGGGAAACTATAACACTTTTGCTTGCCTTACCAAATCCGCACTTATTATTTGTTATTGACTTGCCAAATAATGTACGTTAAATATTTTATATCTTGTATTAGTCAGCCAAATGCATGCTGATGCAAAATATCAGAAATCACTTGGTCTGTATAAACAGTATTTATTTGGGGTAGAAGCTTACAGTTACCAGGCCATAAAGCATGTTTCTTCCTTCACCAAAGTCTGTTAGCCCATCTTGAACAATTCAAGTCCTGACATTTGCCAGGGTTCAGGTTTCTTCGGTTCCTCTCTTCCCAGGGCTGCATTTCTCTCTGGGCTCAGCTCCTCTGTTTCCTCCGCAAGGTCAGCTGTAGATACTGAAGCTCTCTAAGCTTTGCCTCTCTCCAGAAAGCCTGCTGTCAACTGTCAGATGAATGGCTTGTCTCTTTTCCCCGTGGCCTTCTGTCCTTGATCATCAGAACTCCAATATAAAAAACTACTCCAACTCTGTTCTTTCCCATGTCTTTTTAGGTTTGAGACCCCACCTACCAAGGGGCGGGTCTCAACACCATACTGACTGTGGCCCAGTCAATGCCCTTATTTTACCTTAATCATGCCCAGATTAACAGACAAGTTTACAAGCATAATCCAATATCTATTTATGGAATTCATAATGATATCCAACTGCTACATATCCATTTACCCATTTTATGCTATATATTATTTATGGTGTATTTTAACACTTTGTTGATGTCCTAGGCCACGGTATCACTATTACTTTATCCATTCAACAGTCATTCAGATATATGAATTTAATTAACAGATATTGTTCTTCAATCCATCCTGAATTTTGAAATTTCTGAGATTATTTTCATTCTACCTGAAAAATATTCTTTTACATTTTTTAAAAAGTGAGTTGCTGCTAGCAAACTTTATTAGTTTTTTTTTAATAAGTTTTTTTTTTTTTAAAACAAATCTATTTTAGTGGTACATATTAACAAAGCATACAATTCATTCAATGTGTACAATAATAGTATTTGGTATAATCTCATAGTTGTGCATTCATCATTTCAGTCATTATTAGAATATTTTCATTATTTCAACAATAATAGTAAACAAAAAAATGACAAACAATAAACAAGAAAATTCCTCACCTCTCCATCTCTCTGTTTCCACTCCTTTTATATATATAAACATATTTTAAGAGGTGCTTAGATTACCAAAAATACAACACAGAACCCCTGAGATTCCCATGTTGCCCACCCCCCACACCTCCCACCACGTCCCACACAAACATCACCCTCAATGGACTTACACATCCTGGGGCCTTGCCACCAAACCTAGACCACAGTTCACATCGTAGACCACACTCTCTCCCACACAGTTCTGAGTGGTGTGTGCGGATTTAAAATGGCCTACATCCGTTGCCACAAACGGTACTCAGGACAAACTCCAAATCCCAAAGAAGCCCCTGTATTTCAACTACTCATCCCCTCCCTGCCCCAAAAGTGTCAAGTGGCCACTGGTTCCACCTCATTGTTATAATTTCTTCCATTGCTAGAATCACCATATGTGTACAACAGAATACCATCAAGTCCACTCTAGCCCATAGTTCTCCCCCCAATCCTGAGGGGACTGGGATGGTGATGTCCACTCCAACTCCAAGTGAGAGAGGGCTTATATCCCATGGATATGGTTGGTGGGATGATCCTGCCTGCAGATGCAGGCCCTCTCCATTCCCTGGGATGGTCGTTGCCCATCGTTGTCTCCTCGCCAGGTGACTTAGATGAGTCCATTGAGCTGTAGGATAGGAGTTGCAGCTCCACCGAGATTCCACGCACACCTGGCACATAGGTAGGCCAGAGGCTCCAGTCTCGGGAAGTATACCTTAAAACTTCTGCATCACATATAGGTTTGAATAGAAGGGACTGATGAACCCTGTGTAGGGAGGACTTATTTGAGTGCAATTCTGTCACTCTCAGGAGCACAGATTCCAAAGTAGAGCCCACTGATAAGGCATCAGTCTCTGGGGCTATCCCCACTTATATAGGACCTGGGTGTCTCCAGAGCTCTCAGGAGCCCCTCTGTGTGGGGTGATAGGCACTTAGATGTTCTATGAGCTCCTACTGAGGTGTGCGTAAGAGTTACCTCTGGGATGACCTCCCGACTCTCTTTGAAGTCTCTTAGCCACTTGAACTCATTTGTCTTTACATTTTCCCCCTTTTACTCAAGGTCTTTTTCCAGTTGTGTTGCCAGTTGGCACTTGGTATTAATCCCTCATTGCCAGGGAGGCTCATCCCCGGGAGTCATGTCCCATGTTGGAACGAAGGTAATGCAATCATATGCTGAGTTTGGCTTAGAGAGAGGCCACATTTGAACAACAAGGAGGCTCTCAGGTGGCAACCCTTAGGCACCCCACAACTGCAGGCTAAATCTCAGTTACAAGAGCAAAGACTCACAAGAGTAGTCATCAATAAAAAGAACACATCAGTGGGTCATCCTCTTTTGACAGACACTGTCCCTGCGCTCAGAGGACTATTGCTGCTCCCTTGGAGACTGTGGCAGAGCTCTCCAGGCTAGGAATTCAGGTTCCCTCATTTATTGTGTGATTGTCCACCCATAGTGACCATGCCCCATCTTTTGATCTTTAGAATGATTTTGTATATCTTCATGTATATTCAGATGAACTAATTCCCATGAATCCCCCCTCCCAGACACTCCCCACCAATAATCCCCTGCAGTACCCATTGTAACCCTTCTGTGATCCAAATCCTCCATTTACATGTAGTCCATAAAATAATCAAATACATTTACTAGGAAAAAGAAACAACTATGATAAGCTTACATGCAAGAGACAAACATAAGGAAACTCAGGGGAAAAAAAACTAGAAAAAAAAAAACAAAAACAAATAATGAAACGAACAAACAAAACAAAATATAATTATCGGATTGGGACATTCAAAAAAATGGGCAAAAAAGCAAAGGAAATACCTTTAAAATATATATATATATATATTTACTTATTCTCTTTTTTTCCCTTTCTCTTTTCATTTTTTGCCATCCTTTTATCACTGTGTTATCAGATTTCCAGCGTGCCTTGACATCTTCCTCCTCTCAATCCCCATTGTCTCCCTATTTTTCATTTAATTTTCAAAGAAATTTTAGGTCACAGCAAAGTCAAACATGGAGTGCCGGAGACTCCCAGATACCAAATCACCCCCGCTCCCCACCCCATATTAACCCCCCCTTTTTTTGGATGTAAGCATTGTTATAACTCTTATAAAGAAAGCAAAATATAGCAACTAAACATTGTCTATGATTTACAGTATAGTTTACAATGTAGATGATAGTTTAATAGTTTTGATGATATTTACCATGTCCTATGTCCATTACTGTAAGGTAATGAAAAACCTTCCCCATGACCACCAAACAACCCATTAGATCTTGAATGTTCCCTTCCCCCCAGCCCCCCAAGGCCCATGATACCACCCTATCACGACCCATGGAATGTCAATATTCACACTTACATGCCCTGGGAATTTGAACCTGCCCTTCCTAATCCATCCACCCCCCAGTGCTGCACCACCAAACCCAGGAACAACACCACCTATCTGCCCCATCCCCCAACATGCAACCACACTCTATCCCTTTACCATAGATTATGTCCATATGGGTGATGGCTCAAAGCCTGCTCTTCTCTTACTCTCCTTTGTTAACATATCTTTCAGACAATGGTTCTCAGAGACTGCTCACTTTCCTCAGTTCAGACCAGTGAGGTCATATACTGTTCATCCTTCAGTGCCTGGCTTGCTTCACTCAACATAAGGTCTTCAAGATTCATCCACGTTATTCCATGTGTTAGCACTTTGTTCCTTCTTACAGCTGAGTAATATTCCATTGTATGTATGTACCACATTTTGCTTATCCATTCGTCTGTTGATGGGCACCAGAGATGATTCCAACTTTTGGCAATTGTGAACAATGCCGCTATGAACATTGGTGTGCATGTATCTATTTGTGTCTTTGCTTTCAGTTCTTCTGTGTATATACCCAGCAGTGGAATTGCTGGATCATACGGAAGATCTATTGTCAGTTTTCTGAGGAACTGCCAAACTGTCCTCCACAGTGGCTGAACCATACCACAGCCCCACCAGCAGTGGATGAGGGTTCCTATTCCTCCACATCCTCTCCAACACTTAGAGTCTGCTGTTTTTTAATAGCTGCCATTCTGATGGGTGTAAGATGGTATCTCATTGTATTTTTTATTTGCATTTCCCTGATAGCAAGCGATGTTGAGCATTTTTTCATGTGCTTTTGAGCCATTTGTATTTCTTCATTGGAGTATTGTCTTTTCAGGTCACTTGCCCGTTTTTTAAATGGGTTGTTTGTCTTTTTATTTTCAAGGTGTAGGATTTCTTTATATATGCAGGATATTAGGCTGCTATCAGATATATGGTTGCCAAATATTTTCTCCCATTGGGTAGGCTGCCTTTTTATTTTCTTAATAACATCCTTTGAGCTGCAGAAGTTTTTTATGTTGATGAGGTCCCATTTATCTATTTTTTCTCTTGCTGCTCATGCTTTGGCTGTGAAGTTCATGAAACCATTTCCTATTACAAGGTCCTGTAGATGCTTCCCCACATTATCTTCCAAGGTCTTTATGGTTTTGGCTCTTATATTTAGATCTTTGATCCATCTTGAGTTGATTTTTGTATAAGTTGTGAGATGGTATTCAGTTTTTACTCATCTTGTAAATGTATTTATTTCACTTCTTCCTGAAGGATTGAGATGAATTAAGTCTCAGTCCGTCTAGGATTTCCACTGCTTTTGTGAGCACCCTTTGGGTTGAATTTCTCCATTGTGTTGTAAATGTAATCAGTTCTTTGCAGAAGAAATTAAGGGCATTCAGTTTTACAGCCTACTTCCTGCCCCACACACACAGCCCAGAAAAAATCTGTGTGCTCTGACTCTGGCAATAGAAATAAGGGCACACCTCTTTGAGTTACACACCTGAATTTGGAGCCAAGATTTGATGGAGAAATCACGGGATATTGAGTTCTTCTTGGGACCATTCCACGGAGCAGTGTAATAATGGTCAGCACCCCATTTTACTCAGTGATGGCTCCATGCAAAGTAAAGCCACTTCTCATGAGTTCCCATTTCTCCTGGACTTAAGAGACCTTTCCTGATCCCTGAGCCCTGGCTTAATGCTCTCATTTGCGTCTTGTGTGGACACTGGAAATGTATGTTCTTACTAACACATTGTCGTGTGCATAAGGCTTTTGTATGTAGGACATTTTGTTTAGATTCAGATAAGGGACCTTTGGATTATGTCACTTGTGATAGAATGCTTTAGTTTAGTTAAGGGCCGCTGATTATATTTCAGGCACATGGATGGATCCCAGTCATTGTGCTGAAGTCCTACATACATGGAACACACAGACTAAGAGTGCTGCCATGTTTACCCTGACATGTGGGAGAGGGCTACAGGATCTCCTGCAGCTGTGTACAGACACATTAACCCTGAGAGGGTGATGGAGAGGCCAGAAGCAGGACTCATGGAGCAGCTTGAAGCTGAAGACATCCAAGCCAGAAGAAAAGGGAGAGGTGTGCACAATTGTGTCTGATGGCCCACTGCTGTGCTCTGGGAGAAAATGAGTTTGGAGGAGAAGGCAGAGAAAGACAGGCAGGCCCCACATTTTGCCTGGCAGGAGTCCAGCAGCAGCTAAGCTTTGTGAAGACAGCATTTTTGATGATGCTTTGATTTGGACATTTTCACAGCCTCAGAACTGTAAGCTTTAACCCTAATAAATTTCAATAAAAGCCAACCAATTTCTAGTATTTTACATTGGCAGTGATTGGTAAACTGAAACAGCTAGGGAATCAGTTTGGAGAGCTGCCCTGTTTCCAAATGGCAGAGTGATCCTGCTGCCCAGTGAATTCACCTGTAAACTATGGGTGTCTCCAGAGTAGGTGGGAACGAGTACTGGTAAGATGGAGGGTGAAGTGCTCTTGGCCATCTAGGCCTGAAAGACAGGGAGTCAGCCAGGGTAGTCACATGTTTAGGGACTAGCCAAAAGTCACAGATTCCCCAGTATGATGTGCTTGACTCAGGCATGGTTTGGCCAGGTGGGCAGGGGCAGATAAAAGCATGGGACCTGGGGTCTGGAGCAGCAGTGGAGTCAGGGCACAGAGAGGAGACTTCCTGCTCCTGCTCCTATTTCCATGCCCTCCTTCCCTTGGCCTCCAGCATGGACACTTTGAGGTGGCTGCTCTTATTGTACCCCTCCTGGGTCTCAGGCACAGACTCAGTTCTCCTGCTTCCAGTTCTGCATTCATCTTCTCCAATCTATGGACAGCTAAAGAAAGAGTAGTGCCAAGATGAAACTAGTTGGTGTCCAGAAGGAAATGTCAAAATTCACATTACAACATTGGCTACAACAATAACATCACCAGAATGAGCAACATTAGTCCAGTGACCCTAATAAATATTATGGGAATACCAGAAAGTCCTGAGACCTAGGGCTGGCAAGAATAGAAGTGAGGTTGTGAGGTAGTGCAATGTTTGCAGAAAACCTCAGAGGGTACAGATGACAGATAGTTCTCAGACTAAATAAATGTTAAATTTTCAACCCATTTTTATCAGTGTTGAGAATGATGCAGACCTCTTCAATCCCAGAAGAGAATGGAGGGGTTGGAGGGGAAGAAGCTGATGAACAACAGAAGAAGCTGGAATGTAAAATGTGTTCACTGCACTTGGAATTCATAATTACAAATTTCCCAATGGTAACAACTGGTGTGTAATGAGGCTTTTTTCTGAATTAAAGCTTTTCCATGCCCATCACATTCATTGTGTTTCTCTCCAGTGTGTATTCTCAGATGATTAATGAAGTTTTCCTTCTGGTTGAAGGGTTTTCCACATTCATTGTATATAGAGGGCTTTTGTCCAGAATGAATGCTCTGATGTTTAATGAACTATTGCTTTTTGTTGAAGGTTTTTCTGCATTCTTTACATTCATTTTGTTTCTGTCTGTCCACTACGAGTTTTTTCATGTTCTGTGAGATATGATTTGTTCCTAAAGGCTTTTTCATATTCCTTACATCCATAGGGTTTCTTTGCAGTAGGAAATCGCTTGTGTCTGAGATTTGACATTTGAAATAAAGCTTTCCCACATATATATGATTTCTATTCAGTAAGAATTTTCTGATGAATAAAGAGGGTTTCTCTCAGGTTGAAAACTTTCCCACATGTATGACTTTTCTATGATTGTTCCTCTGGATGCCTTTTTAAATGAGGTGTAAAAAATGATTGTAAAGGGCAGATTACATTCAGTAAACTCATATGGTTTCTCTCTAGTTTGAATTTTCTCATATTCCATGAGGTTTTGTTTCCGATGGAAGCATTCCCATATTCATTACAATACTAACTAATGTATGAATATTTCATTCTCAATGAGATTTAATGCCTGGCTGAAGGATTTCCAATATTCCTTACATACACAGGGTTTTACTCCTGCATGTTTCTTTGATGGGACTCTAGCATTCCCAAATTCATGAAATTCCAAATGGTTACTCTGAAGGTTTAATTCTCAGATATCTCATGAGATTGAATTTCCATGAAAATTTCACACTCATTACACTTCAAGGGGAGGACTACCATGGGGCGCAAACTGGGAAAACTCATTGTCTTCATTCTTTTTTTCGTATATAGATTCCCTCATGCTTAGTTAAGCATGATGCAAATACCTTCAAAGTGAAGTTACATTCATAGAAATGTTATTTTAAGGAAACAATGATTGCAGTCAGAGAAAATGTTTTCCCAACTTTCTTACATTCTCTACCTTAATCTTATGTCTGGACTCTTGTGGAAGTGGATATAGCTTCACTCACAAACCTTTTGTTATGTGGTTCTTTCTGCTTTCTAATGTCCTATGCTTCTTCATAGTTTGTTGAGTGCAGAAAAAGCGGTACTTTGAGGGAAATTTATACCATTGAATGCATTCATTAGAAAATAGGAAAGATCCAATATCAGTCATCTAAGCGTCCAATTTGGGAAGTGCAACAATATCGCCTTTTTATTTGTTCTATCATTCATGGTTCTTCTTGCTTCAAATGAGCATCACATCCAGTTTGGTGACTTCATAACTAGGAAATGGGGAAGTAATACAGCACTTGATGTATGGTTGGTACAAAATAACATCCCATAAACCAATCCTGGAACCTTCAGGCTTCTGAAGGATAAGAAAGTTTCAGATTCCAAAGATGCATGTTTAAGGTGGCCCCAGAAAAAAGGCCTAAATGGCAACCCAGGAAATCCTGAATACTTTGTTTTGGACTGACAGTTTTTGTTCAATTTTTTAAATTCTATTTATTTGGATGACATGCACTATTTAATATTCTTTAAAGTTTACCGGGGAAATTATAGCACTTTTCCTTGTGTTTCCAAATCTGCACTTATTATTTATAATTGAATTGCCAAATAATGTATTATAAAACATTTTATATTGTGTATTAGTCAGGGAAAGGGGTGCTGATGCAAAATGCCAGAAATCTGTGGGTCTTTCTAAAGGGTGTTTATTTGGGGTAGAAGCTTACAGTTACCAGGTCATAAAGCATAAGTTTCATCCTTCTCCAAAGTCTGTTACCCCATCTTGGTGCATGACAGCTGCTGACATTTGCCAGTGTTCAGGCTTCTTGGATTCATCTCCTTGCAGGGCTACATTTCTCTCTGGGCTCACCTATTCTGTTTCCTCCACAAGGTCAGGTGTAGACTATGAGGCTCTCTAAGCTTTGCCTCTCTCCACAAGGCCAACTGTGAACTGTCAGATGAATGGGTTGTCTCTTTTCATGGGGCCTGCTGTCCTTGCTCATCAGAACTCCAACATCAGAAACTACTCCAGCTTTCTCCTTTGCCATGTCTTTTATGTTTGAGACCCCAGCCACCAAGGGGCATCACTCAACACCCTACTGACTCTGACCCAAACAATGCCCTTATCATTAATTAATCATGCCCAGATTAACAGAGCCATTTTAAAGCATAATCCAATATCTATTTTTGGAATTCATAATGATATCCAACTGCTACATAGCCATTTACATATCTTATGCTATATATTATTATATAGTGTATTTTAACACTTTATTGATGTCTTAGGCCCTGCATCTCATTATCACTTTATCCATTCAGTAGTCATTTAGATATATGAATTTAATTAACAGATATTGTTCTTCCATCCATCCTGAATCTTGAATCTTCTGAGATTATTTTCTTTCTGCCTGAAGAATATTCTTTTACATTTCTTTTAAAGTGAGTTGCTTCTAGTAAACTTTATTAGTTTTTACTCATCTGTAAACATATTTATTTCACATCTTTCTGAAGGCTTGAGATGAATTAAATCTTAGGCCTTCTATGATTTCCACTACTTTTGAGAGCACCCTTAGGTTTGAATTTCTCCATTCTGTTGAAAATGTAATCATTTCTTTGGAGAATAAATTAGGGACTTTCAGTTTTACAGTCTGCTTCCGCCCACCCCACCCTCCAGGCAAAATCTGTGCACTCTGACTCTGGGCATGGGAATAACGGCACAACTCTCTGAGTTACACAGCTGATTTTGGAGTTAAGATTTGGTGGAGAAAGCACAGTATGTTGAGTTCTTCTTGGGACCATTCTAGGGACCAGTGCAATGGTGGTCAGCACCCCATTTTACTCAATGATGGCCACGCCCAAAGTAGAGCCACTGCTTCATGAGTTCCCATTTCTCACGGACTTAGGAGATCCCTCTTGATCCCTGTGCCCTGGATTAATGCCTTCATTTGAGTCTTGTGTGGACCCCAGAAAAGTATGTTCTTACTAACTCATTGCTGTGTGTGTAAGCCTTTTGTAAGTAGGACATTTTGGTTAGACTCAGATAAGGGACATTTTGATTAGGTCATTTTTTGTAAGATTACTTTAGTTTAGCTTAGAGCCTCTGATTAGATTTCAGGCACCAATATGGACCCCAATAATTGTGGAGAAATCCTGCATACATGGAACACAGAAAGAAAGAGTTCTGCCATGTTTACTCTGCAATATGGGAGAGGGCTCCAGTATCTCCTACAGTGGTGGAGAGACACAGAAACCCTGAGTGTTTGACAGAGAGGACAGAGGCTGGAGTCATGGAGCAGCTTGAAGCTGAAGATATCCAGGCCAGAGGAGAAGGGAGAGGTGTGAGCAATTGTGTCTGATGGCCCAGTGGTGAGCACAGGGAGAAAGTGAGTTTGGAGGAGAAGGCATAGGGAGACAGGCAAGCCCAACATTTTGCCTTGGCAGGATTCCAGCAGCAGCTGACCCTTGTTAAGACAGCAATTTTTTATTGTTGGTAAAAATCAAATTTTTTTACAACACAAACCTATATTTGTAAAATGATGTAAAGATATATATGCATATATGTGTATTTGCTTACATAAATGTTATTTTTTTCATATATATTTTAAAAGATGTTTAGATTACATAAATATTACACAAAAATTACAAGGTTTCCTATGATCTCCACCTCCCGTACCTCCCATAACATCTCACATAAACATCTTTCATTAGTGTGGCACATGACCTGCAATGGATATACACATCCTGGGGATTTGCCACTAAGTATAGACCACAGTTCACATTGTAGACCATCATCTCTCCCACACATTTCTATGTGGTATACACTGATGTAAAATGGTCTATATCCATCACCACAACATCCCTCAGGGCATTCCCCAAGTCCTGTAATAGCCCCTGTATTAGAACTGCCCCTCCCCTCCCTGCCACAAAAACATCTAGTGGCCACTGGCTTCACATCACTGTTATAATTTCTTCCATTGCTTGAATCCCAATATGTCTACAACAGAATACCATTAAGTCCACTCTAGTCCATAGCTCTTCCCCCAATACTGAGGGGACTGGAATGGTGATGTCCACTCCATCTCCAAGTGAGAGTGGGCTTATATCCGATGGATATGGTGGATGAGATTATCCTGCCTTCAGCTGCAAGGTCTCTCCATTCCCTAGGATGGCCATTGTCCATCATTGACATCTCCTCACCAGGTGACTTGGGTGAGCCCTTTGAGTTGTTGAGTAGGAGTTGCAGCTCCACTGAGTTCCAGGAATGGCTGGTACATAGACAGGCCAGAGGGTCCAGTCTCTAGAAGTACACCTATAAACCCCAGCCTCACATATAGGTTTGAATAGAAGGGGGCCATGGGCTGGTAGGACTTATTTAAGTCCAACTCTGTCACTCTCAGAAGCACAGATTCCAAAGTAGAGCCCACTGATAAGGCATCAATCTCTGGAGCTATCCCCACTTATATAGGACATGGATGTCCCCACAGCCCTCAGGAGTCCCTCTGTGTGGGCCGATATCAACTTTTGTGTTCTATGAGATCCTACTGAAGTGTGCATAAGCATTACCTCTGGGATGACCTCCCCACTCTCTTTGAAGTCACTTAGCCACATGAACTCATTTGTCTTTACCTTTTCCCCCTTTTATTCAAGGTTTTTTACCAGTTGTGTTTCCAGCTGGCACTTGGTATTAGTTCCTCATTGCCAGGGAGGCTCATCAACAGGAGTCATGTCCCACGTAGGGTGGAAGGTAATGCATTCATATGCTGAGTTTGGCTTAGAGAGAGCCCACATTTGAGCAACAAGTAGGTTCTCAGGTGGCAACTCTTAGGCACCCCATAACAGTAGGCCAAGTTTCAATTACAAGAGCATAGACTCATAAGGCTAGACATCAATAACAAGAACTCAGCAGTGGGCCACCCTCTTTTTTCAGGCAGGGCTTGACCAGGTGGGCTAAGGTAGATAAAAGCATGGGATGTGGGGTCTGGTGCAGCAGAGTAGTCTGGGCACAGAGAAGAGAGTCCATGCTCCTGTTCCTTTTGACCTTCCCTCCTTCCCTTGGCCTCCAGCATTGACCCTCTGAGGAGGCAACTCTAACTGTACCCCTCCTGGGACTCAGGCAAAGACTCAGGTCTCTTGCTTTCAGTTCTCCATTCACCTTCTCCAACATTGAGGCAGCTAAAGAAAGCAATGCTGAGATGAAATTGTTAGTGTCAGGAAGGAAGTGTCAATATTCACATTACAACATTGGCCACAGCAATAACAGCACCAGAATGAGCAACACTCACACAGTGACCCTGATAAATAGTATGGGAATCCCAGAAAGTACTGGGAACTAGGGCTGACAAGGATAGAAGTGAACCTGTGAGAGAGTGCAATGTTTGCAGAAAACCTCAGAGGGTGCAGATGCCAGATATTTCTCAGACTGAGTAAATATTAAATTTTCAACACATTTTTAGCAGTGTTGAAAATGATGCAGACCTCTTCAATCCCAGAAGAGAAAGGAGTTGTTGGATGGGAAGAAGCTGATGAACAACTGAAGAAGCTGTAATGTAACATGTGTTCACTGAAGTTCCCCCAAACCAGAAAGGGAATGTCTTGTTTGGGAACCAAACACTCAGAGTCCCAATGAAAACCATCATCATAGGTTCTGGATCCACAAAGGATGACTGGCAAACAGCACTGCTCAGCACTCACAGCCTCAGTTAATTATGTGAGTCTCTCTAGCGGGTCTTCACTGAGGAGTATGCAGCAGGAAGTCTGTGTTCTCCTGTGGTGCTAACCACCCTCTAAATGGACAAGTGTAGAGAACAGTGTGGCCTTCACATGGTCACATCCATGCTCCTTGTGCTCCATGCTCACTCTTTCTGTGGAGGCCTACACCCACCAAGGTGCCTGGGGAGAGGGCCAAGGGGAGTGAGCATATTTCCTTTATGGGGGACTATATTTGCAAAGTTTGAGGGGAAGTGCCCCCCACCCTGGTAATGTTGCCAATAAAATTGATATATTCAAACCAACCACTTTGTATGATTTCACTGTGTACTCTTTTCATAATTTCTTTTAAATTATAACCAAATTATCCATGTAAAGAGTGTAAAAATAACTTATGTCTGTTATGGCAAACAGTCAAATTCCTTCTCTAAATGAAACCCCCATTCCTCCTTCCTAAACATTATCTGCATTGGCAGTTTATATTTGGGTACACATTTCTGTTGGTAAATACATGCATTCTCTAGTCTCATCCATCCCACAGCCAAGGACATATGAGAAAAATATTGGAGCACAACTTAAGAATATAAATAAATTCTCTAACTTCTTAAAATACTTGAGATTAGAAGTATATCATTTAATTGTGAAAGGATCATTTCTGATTTAAAATAATAAGGAAAATTGGAGTTAAGTAGAAAGCAGACCACTGTAGTTCAGTGGCTGTTAAACTTGAATCACCAATCGAATCAGGTGAAGAAACTGAAAAAATATAAATGGTTGGGGTACATTATAAGAAAACGGTACATGAAAGAGGCAAGAAGGCATCATTTTAGGATGGTACTCAATGACTAGCTCTCTGGGGACAGCCAATTGTTGATGGAGTCCTGCCCATGGTTCTGTGCTCTGGGTGCATTGAATGAGAAGCTTGGGTCTTCTATCACTGGGCAGAGCATTGGCGTGGAGTGATCAGTGGAGATTCATGAGTTTTGAGCCTGCCTGTAGTGGTTAACACAGATGGCTGAGCCTCCCCACAGGGAAAATGGCTGGTTTGAGCTGTGAATCTTGCACCAGTGACTCCTGCTCCTGGTGTGAGGGAGCATTCTCTGAGGGAGGGAGGGCTCTGACAGAAGGTGGAGAGGGGTTTAACTTCTGTGGAACTGGCTGCCTGGACCCCATCATGGTTTGGGGTACATATAAGCTGGCTTGAAGCTGCACCGGGTGGAAGGGAGAGGCGAATCTGCTGAGGAAACCTGATTTACCCAGCAGCCCGCTGATGCTGAGGCCTGGCCTCAGAGGGGGAAAAGTCAGCCAATTTTATTGCTCTGCACTGACAAGCATGAGAGCTTCAGCTCCCCTGAGGGTGCCAGAAACTGGAAAGGACATGATTATTTTCCATGACCCTATTTAGGGTCCCCTTGTTGAAGGGGGTAATCTAGCAGAGGACTTCTTTGGGCCCCTTATATCGACAAAAAAAAAAAAAAAAAAAAAAAAGGAAGACAGTCACTTTAAAAAATGAATTCATGTTCTTAATTTAGTTTAATACCAAAAACCTGCAGATAGAACCCTGAAGGGAAAATTATAAACACAAGCAGGCTAAGAGGATCTACTAGGACCCTAGAAGGAACATTTCTTCCTTAGCTTTGTTTGAGTGCTTGCTGGTGTGGTTGTTTGGTTTTTCTGTGTTTATTTGTTGTCTCTTGCTTTTCTTTCCTCTTTCCTTCCTCCTTTCTGTTTTTCTTCATTTTTTAAAATTAGGTGCTGCTAGGTAAACTCTTCTTTGCTGTTCTTCTTCAGTGATTTCCCATTCTCTGTCTATATTGATATTTTATTCCAAGCTATCGCTTATCCTTCCTTCATCTCTCTGTCTTCTACTTTCTGTTGTGGCTCTTAGACACCACACTTTTTAGTTAGCCCACAACTAAAGGGTGATATGTTCTATTCTATCTATTTTGTTTAGTTCTTATTTTATTAATATTAGCTTTTTCCTTTTAGCCCTTTCTTTAGTCTTTCTCTCCCTCCTCTTCATTCTAGCCTTCTAAATCATTACATATATATTCCTCTATTTGGTTTCCCAGGTCATTATAGGTACTCCACTTATTTCCTATTACTGTACACTGACTACACAAGTTAAATATTCATTTCAGTAAGTCCTATTTGGCCCCCTCTTCTAACTTTTATCAATATTAGTAATATACTTTTTTCTTTCTAACATCTTTCAATTCTTCTGGCACTAATTTTTCCCTTCAAGGTAACATAGAAAGAAGCAAGGAAACAAAATAAAATAAGAAGAAAAAGTGTCAGAGGGGAAACAACACACACACAGAATGAGCAACTAAAGAAAACTCGAGAGGAGAGAGAGAAGACAATCAACTGAATAAACCCAGCAAGATAAAATGATGACTAGAGGGCAACAAAAAATTACAAACTACACTGAAAAACAGGAAGACATGGACCACTCCAATGAACTAATTAAAAACTAGGAATATATGCAGAACATCGAACAACTAATCAAAGATTCCCCAACCAATATCATGAACCAACTTAATTAAGGGAAGGAAGAGATCAAGGATATAAAGAAAACACTGGGAAAACGTACTGAAGAAATTGTAAACATACACTAAAAGATAACAGGTATGATGTTGACCAATGGCACAATCTAGGAAATCTAAAGGATGCTAGATTCACACAACAGCAGGTTTGAACAGGCAGGAGAAAGAATTAGTGAAGTGGAAGACAATACAGCTGAAATCAAATAGATAGAAGAACAGATAGAAAAATAAATAGAAAAAATCAAGCAGGGACTCAGGAATATAACTGACAATACAAAACACACAAACATATGCATTATGGGGTTCCCAGAAGGAGAAGAGAAGGGAAGGGAACAGAAGGAGTGGTGAAGGAAATAATGGCTGAAAACTTCACAACCCAATTGAGAGAGATGGATGTGCAGATCTAGGAAGCAAAGCACACCCCAAACGGTATAAATCCCAACAAACTAACTCAAAGACATATACTTGTCAAAATATCCAATGCTCAAGACAAAGAGAAAATACTCAAGACAGTAAGAGAAAAGAGAACCATCACATACCAGGGAAGCACAATAAGATTAAGTGCTGATTTCTCATCTGAAACCATGGAGGAAAGAAGACAGTGCTATGACATAGTCAAAGTACTTAAAGAAAAAAACTTCCAGCCAGGAATTCTGAATCCAGCAAAACTGACATTCAAAAATGATGGAGAGTTCAAAATATTCACAGATAAACAGAAATTAAGAAAGTATGTTAATAAGAAACTGGCAGTTCGAGAAATAGTAAAGGAGGTTCTACAAGGTGAATGGATAAATCAAGAGTTAGGAGAGTTTAAAACAACCAAAAAAAAAAAAAAAAAAAAAACAGAAACAAAACAACACATGACATACATTAATCCAAAGAAAATATGGCTGAAGTAAGAAATTCATTGTGAGTAATAACACTGAATGTTAATGGATTAAATTCACCACTCAGGAGACACAGATTGGCAGTATAGATAAAGAAATATGCCATCTACAAGAAACCCCTGTGACCCAGGGATTCAAGGAGGCTGAAAGGGAATGGCTGGAAAACAATTTTACAAGCTAACTATATCCAAAAAAGGGCAGGAGTAACAAATCTAATATCAAACAAAATAGACTTTAAATGCAAAACTATTGTAAGATACAGAGATGGACACTATATATTAGTAAAAGAGGTAACCTCACAAGAAGAGAGAACAATCATAAACATTTATGCACCTAATCGGTTGCCTCAAAACTCATGAGGCAAACTCTGGAAAAACTAAGTGGAGAAATAAATGCCTCTACCATTATAGCAGGGGAATTTAATACACCATTATCATCATTAAAGAGAACCTCTAGACAGAGAATCAACAATGAAACAAAGACTCTCAACAATACATTAGATGACCTGGACTTAATAGATATATACAGTACAGTACACTCAAATACTGCAGGATTTACATTCTTCTCGAGTGCACATGGATCATACTCCAAGATAGAGCACATCCTAGGCCACAGAAAAACTCTCAATGAATTCAGAAAGATTGACATTATACAAAGTAATTTCTCTCATCACAATGGAATGAAATTGGAAATCACTAAGGGCCAGAGAAACAGGTTAGGTACAAGGATATGGAAGTTAAACAACACATTCTTAGACAAGCAGTGGGTCAAGGAGGAAATCTCAAAAGAAATCAGTAACTACCTTGAAACTAATGAAAATGACAACACAGCATATGAAAACCTATGGTATGCAGCCAAAGCTGTCCTGAAAGAGAAGTTCATAGCCATAAATACATATATTAAAAAAGAAGAAAGAGCTAAATTGGAAGACCTAACTGCACACTTGGAGGAATAGGAAAAACAACAACAAACTAAACTTAAAGGAAGTAGAAAGAAGGAAATAAAAATTAGAGCAGAAGTAAATGAAATAGAGAATAAGAAAGCACTAGAAAAAATAAACAAAACCAAAAGATGGTTCTTCCAGAATATTAATAAAATTGAGAAACCCTTAGCCAGACTGCCAAAGAAAAACAGAGAACAAACGCAAATACACACAATAAGGAAGGAACAAGGGGCTATCACTACTGATCCCACAGAATTAAAGAGTTACATAAGAGGATACTTTGAAAAATTATATGCCAACAAGAATGATAATCTAGAGGAAATTGACAAGTTCTAGAAATGCACAAACAGCCTACATTGATGAAAGAAGAAATTGATGAACTCAACAGTCCAATTACTGGTAAAGAGATGGACTCAGTCATCAGAAACCTCCCAACTAAGAAGAGCCCAGGAGCAGATGGCTTCCCTGCTGAATTCTAGCAAGCATTGCAGAAAGAGCTAACACCAATTCTAATTAAGCTTTTCCAAAAAATAGAAGTAGAATGAATATTGCCTAACTCATTCTATGATGCCAACCTTGCCATAATACCAAAAGCAAAGATACCACTAGAAAGGAAAAATACAGACGAATTTCTCTAATGAACCTAGATGCTAAAATCTGCAACAAAATACATTAATCCTGTTCAACAACATATAAAAAGGATTATACACAATGACCAAGTGGGTTTCATCCTGGGTATGCAAGGATGGTTCAATATTAGAAAATCAATCAATTTAATACACCACATAGGCAACTGAAAGAAAAAAATCACATGATCATCTCTATAGATGCAGAAAAATCATGTGATGAAACACAGCACACCTTCCTGTTAAAAACACAGCAAAATATAGGAATAGAAGGAAATTTTCTGAACACGATAAAGGGTATATATGAAAAACCCAAAGCTAACATCATCTTCAATTGTTAATTCCTAAAATCCTTCCCTCTGAGATCAGGAACAAGACAAGGATGCCCACTATCACCACTCCTATTTAACATTGTCTTAGAAGTACTTGCTCGAGCACTGAGGCAAGAAAAGGATATAAAAGGCATCCAGATTGGAAAAGAAGTAAAAATTTCATTATTTGCAGACAACATGATCCTATACATAGAAAACCTGGAGAAAGCTACAGCGAAGCTTCTAGAACTTATAAAGTAGTTCAGTAATGTTGCAGGCTATAAGATCAAGGCTCAAAAATCAGTATCATTTCTGTACACCAATAATGAGCAATCAGAGGAGGAAATCAAGAAAAAAATGCCATTTACAATAGTAACTAAAGAATCAAATACCTAGGAATAAATTTAACTAAAGAAAATCAAAGAAAACATAAATAAATGGAAAAATATTCCCTGTTCATGGATAGGAAGTGTAAATCTCATCAAGATGTCTATCTTACCCAAACTACTCTACAAATTTAATGCAATCCCAATAAAAATCAACACTATATTTTTTAAGGAACTGGAAAAACTAACCAAAAAATATATTTGGAAATGTAAGAGGTGCCAAATTGCCAAAAACATATTGAAAAAGTAAAATGAAGTTGGAGGTATCACATTACCAGACTTTAAAATATATTACAAAGCTACAGTGATCAAAACTGCATGGTATTGGCACAAGGATAGACTTACTGACCAATGGAATTGAATTGAGAGTTCTGATATAGATCCTCCAATATGCTGTCATCTAATATTTGACAAGGCTACCAAGCCCACTCAGTTGGGAGAGAATGGCATCTTTAACAAGTGGTGATTGGAGAACTGGATGTCCATATCCAAAAGAATGAGAGAATACCAACACATACCTTATACAAAAATCAACTCAAGATGAATCAAAGATCTAAATATAAAAGCCCAAACTATAAAACCCTTGGAAGATAATGTAGGAAAGCATCTACAGGACCTTGTAATAGGAAATGGTTTCATGAACATCACAGCCAAAGCACGAGCAGCAAGAGAAAAAATAGATAAATGGGATCTCTTCAAAATTAAAAACTTCTGCACATCAAAGGATGTTATTAAGAAAATAAAAAGACAGCCTTCCCAATGGGAGAAAATATTTGGCAGCCATATATCTGATAAGAGCCTAATATCCTGCATATATAAAGGTATCCTACACCTTGAAAATAAAAAGACAAACAACCCATTTAAGAAATGGGCAAGTGACCTGAAAAGATACTTCTCCAAAGACTTTAATTCAACATGGAGGTAGACGGTGCCAGGAATGATCCAAAGAAAATTTGGGATCAGGGGACCTCACTCCATGTGGAATGCAGGCAAGTTTATTTAGGCTGAAGCTGCTTTTTATACTACAAAGCTGATAACAAAAGTAGGGCATCCTTCACTAGTTCCTCAGCTTGGTACGTGAGAGGGCTGACAGTTTCTGTGTTCACAGACAATATTTCTTGGGAATTCAGACAATGACAACTTAGTGGTGTGTTCATTCTCCTCTGCCTCCTACTACTGATGTTTGCAGTATGCAGTGTCCTTGAAGACATTTACTAATGTTTCTCTGTCAGCAAGCATGCTTTTTAAATGCTTAACTCTTTATGCTCTGGCTCTCAGCATCTTTTCCAACAACAGATGAGTGTGAAAGAAGATGTTGGAGGAGCAGATCTCAGAATAAACTGCAAGTGCACTTTTCCAAGAACAGAAAGACATCCTGAATTGCACAGTCACAGCTGCTTCCTTAAAACATTGGCAACAGGTTGCACAGACTGAAGGTGGAGATTCGTTGGAGATTCACATTCATTACATTCATAGGGTTTCTCTCCAGTATCAATGTTGTAAAGTTTAATGAGATACTGCCTCTGTCTGAAGGATTTCCCTCTGGTATGAATTTCTCATGGTCAGTGAAATTTGATTTGCTACTGAAGACATTCCTACATTCCTTACATATATAGGGTTTCTCTCCACTTTGTCTTCTCATGTGTAATGAGGCTTGATTTCTCAATGAAAGCTTTCCCACATCCATAACATTCACAGGGATTCTCTTCAGTATGTATTCTCAGATGGTTAATGAGGTTTTCTTCTGATTGAAGGCTTTTCCACATTCATTGCATATAGAGGGTTTTTCTCCAGAATGAATGCTCTGATGTTTAATGAGCTATTGCTTTTGGCTGAAGGCTTTTCTGCATTCTTTACATTCATTGTGTTTCTGTCCACTCTGCATTTTTTCATGTTCTGTGAGATATGATTTGTACCTAAATGCAAAACTCACTGTCTTCATTCTTTTTTCCTTACATAGATTCCCTCATGCTTAGGTAAGCATGATGCAAATTCCTTCAAAGTGTAGTTACATTCATAGAAGTTTTATTTTGAGGAAACAATGCTTGCAGTCAGAGAACATATTTTCCCAACTTCTTACATTCTCTGCCTTCATCTTTAGTCTGTACTGTTGTGGAAGGTTATATTGCTTCACTCACAAGCCTTTTGTTACAATCACATTTCTGTTTGTAAATACATGTATTTTCTAGTTTCATCCATCCCACATCCTATCACATATGAGAAAAATTTTTGAGTATAACTTAAGAATATGAATAAATTTTCTAACTTCTTAAAATACTTGAGATCATCTAATTATGAAAGGATTATTTCTGATTTAAAATACTAAGGAAAATTGGAGTGAAGTAGGAAGTAGGCTGTTGTAATTCAATGTGGAGGTAGATGGTGCTGGGAATGATCCAAAGAAAGTTTGGGATCAGGGACCTCACTCCATGTGGAATGCAGCCAAATTTATTTCGACTGAAGCTCCTTTTTACACTTCAAAGCTGATAACAAAAGTAGGGCATTTTTCACTAATTTCTCAGCTTTGTGCACGAGAGCACTGCCTCATTCTGTGTTCCCAGACAATCTGTCTTGGGAATACAGACAATAACATCTTAGTAGTGTGTTCATTCTTCTCTGCCTTTGCACACTGATGTCTGCAGTATGCAGTGTCCTTGGAGACATTTACTAATGTTTCTCTGCCAGCAAGCATGCTTTTAAAATGCTTAACACTTTATGCTCTGGCTCTCAGCATCTTTTCCAAAAATTCACCCATTTTTGTTTTATGTCCAGGGTGATTGTGCCTGTCTGAGGTTGCCATCCTCTGAAGTTTTTATCTGTCCCTGGCAACCAGCCAAGCTCCATGGGCAGGAGTCTTGAGAGTTTAGGGTTTTAAGCAGAATCTAGTGATTGGCATGGCTGGTCTTTTCAGTCCTATTAATGTGGGACAGCAGGGCTTTGTGAATGCATCCTAATGCAGTTAAGAGTAGTAGAGCACCAATGATAACCACACCAAAGTTAGCAAGTACAAAAGTTGATTTCCACCAATGTAAGGTGCTTATTTTATGCAATTGATGTGTCACTGGTTACCAAATTCGCTACCTGGAATTGTAGTAAGTTGATTCGGAGACAGGCTCAGAATCCTTTTTTGCAAATCTGTAATTTCTATAGATAAATTTGTGTGATGACCTATTAAATGATGTTTAATTTTTTTCTCATTCATAATGGGAATCATTGTGTGAGAGAGGAGTGATATAAAAAGAACTTTTATTCCAATCACACTTCAAACCTTGTTTTAAATTTAGATAATATAATTGATCTCCCATTTGTGTAACAGCCATCTCTAAGTCATTAAGAATATTTTTAATTTGCTCATCTATATATGCCTGACTATGCCATAGCTCACTAGCATTATGATGCCAATTTTTAACATTTTTTTTGTTTTTGGACATTCTCATGTAGGGCACTTCCATCCACAGCAGCATCTGTAATAATACCTCTAAGCCCTAATACAGCAGCTATATTAATCCAATTAAACATTTTGTTCTTTTCAAATAATGATTTAGAAAGTGCCAAATGTTTTGACTCTCAGGGGAAGAGTGCCAGAAGTGATTCATGTGAACCGGAAGCCATATTCCATGATGTCATCATCGTATTTGAACTGCAGTAGATCTCTCCTGTAAAATAGATTCTAATACACAAGTGCAAAGGGAGCAATTGCTGCAGAAAAACCATGTTTGAGCAATGCTCACTGTTCCTATTATAAAAGCAATGGGATCCCACACATAGATTAAGAAATTAAGTGGATTTTCTTTTTAAACTGGTAATATTAGTTTTACTCTCTTGTCATTAAAAATTGGGCTAGTTCCCAAAAATAATTTCCACAAATTATTTTCAGTTTTGTTAAGTTTATTGTCCCATAGTTGTGGGATAAATCTTCCCTGATGAGTCCAATTTAGTGATGTATTTATACTTATGACACCCCCAAAATTCTAAAAAGACTGATAGCTTTCATTAGTTGTTTTTGTTGAATTACTAATTTTTCAACTTATACTTGTATTTACATTAGGTTTCGGTATCCCTATAAGGGCCCAATGCTTTACAATACTATAGGAATTTTTAAAGACCACAACCTCAGATCAAACATGGTATGTATGCCATTTATAACTTTGTACTTTGATTTTGTGGCTCTATACATGGATCCATGGTTTCTATGCAGTTAGGTCATTCAAGAAAAGGCAAGGTTAAAATTTCAATAAATTTCCCTTCCTCATCAGGTTTTAGAGGAAGGCAAGAATCAATGGGCCCAAGAAAATGAAAAGAGATTAATATAAACAGGGTTGGATTTGTACCCCCAAGCCAACAATTCTAAAAGAGGTGAATTAGTAATATAAGCTCAATATATATAATTATGTGAAAGTGCACTACTTATTGCTGTGGTTGTCAAGGTAAACATCACAAGGAATAACTGTGTTAGAGTGACATTCTGCCTTTTAGAAGTTACCATCTTTTCTGTTTTTTTTGAGTCAGCTTCTTTGGCTTTTTTATGTATAGGTTTCAGACATCTTGACAGGACCCAAAGCTTGTATCTTTTATCTGTAATGATAAGAGCAAAATCTCTACCCTATATCCTAGCTTAACTTCTGCCTTATCCCATTGATTATTATTTTTATGCATTCAGTAAACTAGTTGTTCAATATTTGTTTCTGTATTCTTGCCTGATTTTTGCCAGAAATGTTTTCTGCTTATGTATATGATTCTGACCTTTAGCTTAAAAATTTATTGTAAATAATGCTTGATGTAAGTGTTCTCACACCTCACCATTTACCCCTTTTTTATTTTGTAGCATTTATAAATAGAGTTTTAACTGTTAATTTTTAATGATAAGTGTACATGCATTCACAGGCTTACTAAATTAGGGGAAACACTGATATATTTGGCTTATTTGGGGCTAGAATCCTGGATAGATACAAGGTAAATGTTAATATATACTTAGTTTAATACGCTTATATTGACAATTAGGGTGAGAAACAAACAACACAACTAATTAAAAGATTAAGTCAATATTTAACAAAGGTACAGAATGACAGATAAATAGAGCTGTTATATATATATATATAATTACCAATATTTAGGTTTTAGCTGGGAAGTGTTGAAGTAGCAACTGATACAAGAGTTTTGGTTGGCTGTGTTTAGGATTAATAAATTTGATACCATAGATGCTAACTTGTAAGTATTTTGCTAATTCCTGAGGAAGGGTCCAGTCTCCTCAGGAAGGAACACAGCACTCCTTAGGTAGTACATTTTAAGGTTTATGCATCAATCCCTGGGACAGTGGCCAGGTCCCCCAGGGAGGAATACAACACCTGTTGAAATGCACTTTTTTCTAGTTTCTTACAAAACATCCTTGATGTGCTTACTATTGTAATTTCCAATATTTTTCCAGAAATGTGAATAGTGTTAACTAGGAAGGCATTGGTTTGTTGATTAACAAAGTTTTCTGCATGACACTTTACTTTTAGGCTTGAACAATACTTACTAAACCTTTTTTTAAAAAAGATATTTAGTTTCAGGACTGTTCAAATTTAAAACAAAAGATTTATATATATATATATATATACTTAATAAAATACCTTTATTTGTAACATGCAAGGTATTATATTTTTTATATATGCAATGTATTATAATAAAGTTTTTATTAATATTTAAGTATATTATACATAATTCACAACTGTAGTAGATTATACATCAACAGACATCCAATGAATAAACTTTTATTTCTTAAGCATTTAAGAATCTTAGTAGCATGATTAGAATCACGTCACTTTTAAAATTTTGTATAGTTTGAGGCATAGGTAAAAACAAATTCGTGTTTCCTATTTGGGCTGTGGGGTAATATATTAAATTGTAATGTTAATACTTGCATTAGTTTTGCTGTTACCATTAGAATTAGAATTGGGGTTGTTGCTTACAGTGTTGAATATAAATTTGATTTGTTGTTGGCTATTTTACAGGAAGGGGAATTACAGCTGGCTTGACTTGTTTAAGAAAATATTAAAGAAAGCCTAAGCAAGTTTTAAAACAAAGTGATAGTGACATAACTGGATATTGCAACAAACTAGCAATATTTGGGACCATTGCATGCTGCAGTGGCGTTATTTTATTTTACTATATTTTACTGTTATGCACTACCCCGGCAGCCTTTAATGGCTGCTTTCTTCTTGTAGTTATAATTAAAAATTATGATTAATAACATTATATTTTATTTACTATTATATTGAAACATTGTTATATTTCCAGGAATTTTCTACACTTTTAAAGTATTCATATGAAATTTTTGTTCATATAACTTTAATTGTTATAAAATTAGAAAATTTATTTTAATTATACAAGAGTTTTAAATACTTCATTCAACTGACATTGCATGGACTTATCTAATTTTAGTATTTTAATTTTTGTTAGGTAAAAGACCAAGTTATTTGTGACAGTTTGAAATAAAAGCTATCTTTCAGGATTTGACTTTGAGAAAGGAGGTTCAAATATTGTGTTCTTCTTAAAAGTAATAAGACCTGTTTCTTCATGGAAATGATAAGTTTAAAGTACAAGGAGCTATTTTGATAAAACAGACTTTCTTTATTGCATAATGATTTTTGAGGAGAAAAACTTTGTAAACTTTTACTAAAACAAACTACTAACTTGAGAAACTATGTGAAAGAATAAAACTTTAACTTTATATTATTACATTATTTGACATTAAAGCTTTTAAATTTTATAGTCTGCTTAAATTTTACTTAGCTTTGACCCAAAAAATTCCTTTTTCTCAACTCTTTTGCACTTTTATATTCATTCAGGTTTTGTCCCACATTTTACTTTGTTTTAATAACTAGTTATTTTATCTTAGGATAAAATGACTTTCTCTTCTTTTATAATAAAGGCACATTCTATGTACATTCCGTACTTAAGTTATCACAGTGATTTTGAAAACTACCTCCAAACAAACTTCTGACAACATGTAATTACCATCAACATTAAACAAATTTGTTACAATAATGATATAATTTGAGTATAACTATTTTTATTATTTTAAACTAATATCCATATTTATTTATTAATAGAAGCGCTGATTTAATTTTTGGTCATTTGAATAGAACTCTCACAATAATCTTCATTTATCAATTTAATATTACCATCCAGAGGTATCAAAATATACACTAAAACTGAACAAACAGACAAATACAAAAAGAATTATGACACACTAAGAGAAACATAAAACTTACTAATTTGACCCATAATTTTCACTCCTTTGGTATGGGTGTCTTCAAGACCTCCATCATTTCACATCTTTGATTTTATTGTTTTAAATATTTTTTCTGGAATATGTGTTACCTGTAATATATAAGCTTATTCTTTGAAACACTTTTGTTCATATTCAGCATCCAGCCAGGACTACTTAAACAGCCTAAGTACAGTTAAGCTCTAATTTACCAGTTTATACAGATATTTAACATGTATATTTTGGATTACTACACTTTAGGAGTACACTTAGGCTCAAAGTTTAGATTTCTGTGGTGGACTTTTAATTCCTTTTCTTAATTTTGGGTATATTCAGTGAAGGAGTAATAAACTTAGGTTCAGCTGAGGAAAGATTGACAGCTGTACTGTTTTGGTAACTTCCTTAAGTTCTGTTACAGGCTGGAGTGAACTGCTCTGTTGCTGACTAGGTAAATTTGAGCAAGGCTGGGAAATGTGCTCATATTGTTTGTCTGAGGGCCTTCAGCAAGGCCTGCTTGGAAGTTTCCCAACTTCTTAATGAGACTACCATTTTTATGATATTTAGAAAGGCATTCCTTGGCACAGTGTAACCCTTTGTGGCATTTCAGGGACACACGACATGGTATTGATTTATTATTGCCACTAAATGGAGCTCTTACACTAGTTTTGGCTTGGCAATCATTTTTCCCACATTTAAAGCCATTTAAATTAGTAATCATGGGACTACGTCCATTTAGAGCAGCTGCAAGAAGGTTCATGTTATAGGTATTAGGCCCGCTGTTTTGGCATATTTTTATAAAATCCTGTAAAGTTCTTCCATTTGATTTTATCAGACATAAAGCCTTTTTTCACTCACTGTTAGCATTATCAAAAGCCAAAATTAGAATAAGCATTTCTTTAAGATCAGATTGAGTTATGGTCTAGTTGACTACATCTGCCAGCCTTGCTACAAATTCAGCGTAGGGTTCAGTATTTCCTTGAACAATTTTGAAAATGATTGTACAGCCTGTCCAGGGATGGAGATTCATCACCAGCTAGATAGGCAGCACGATTACACTTGTACAATGGCAATAACATCATATTGAGCTTGGCGAGGAATCCCAAACCATTGACCTGTTCCTAATATTTGTTCAGCAGTAATAGGTACTGGTGGATTTTGCTGTTGATTTCACCATGCTACAATATTAGCTTCATCAGCCCACCAAGTTTTAAATTGTAAAAATTCTGCTGAATTAAGAACAGCTTGAGCTAACAAATCCCAGTCCCAGGGTATTAATTTGTTTGCTTGTGCCATTCCTTGCACCAATTCGTGAGTATAAGGAGAATTTACACCATATTGAGTTCATGCTTGTTTTAATTCTTTGATAGTTGTAGAAGAAATGGGATGATGCTCATATTGTACACACCCTTGGGGATTGTTAGGATCTACTGAATTTGAGTTACAGTTACTGGAAAAGTAAAAAAAAATTGCATAGACTCCAATTTCTTTCTCTACCTCCCTGTGCTATACTTTTCATAATTGAAGAGGACGGTGCTGGTACAAAACAGAAACTGTTGGAGGGTCATCAAATGTTGTAAAAAATGGAACAGTATATACCTTAGGAGCTGTAGACAATGATTCAAAAGACAATAAATCATCTTTTGGAGCTGACGGCTTAACAAGCACTGGAAAAATTTCATAATCTCCCTTTTTCTTTTTTTCCTTTTTATTAGACATGAGTTAATCTGCTTTTGCCTGTTCATTAACTTTTTATACATATTTTCATTAATATCATCATTAGCTTGTTCTGTTACAGTGTTAGCAATAACAGTATCTATTTTAATATCTTCATTTTGATCTATCTGTAAATGTTCAAGAGCAACAGAAATAAGACTATACAAAGACTATAAATAACAATGTTTCTGTACAAGAGAAAAGAGTTTTAGTAACTCTAAGGTCTTCACAGTGATCCATGTATTCTTTAACAGGGCCTTCAATACTTGGGAATATTCCTCTAACTGAGTTGACTGACTAACCATTACCCTGATGATCAAGATTATTTGACTCACCAACAGAATGCAAGGACCATCCGACCCAGCAGACCTTGTTTCCACTGCACTGATCCAGATAAAAGACTAGTCATGCCCCATGTTGGTGTCTGAAGTAGACAATGCCGAGAATGATACAAATAAAGACTGGGATCAGTTGAACTCACTCCATGTGGAGTGCAGGCAAGTTTATTTAGACTGAAGCTGCTTTTTATACTACAAAGCTGATAACAAAAGTAGGGCGTCCTTCACTAGTTCCTCAGTTTGGTGCGTGAGAGGGCTGCCTGTTTCTGTGTTCCCAGACAATCTTTCTTGGGAATGCAGACAATAACATCTTAGTGTTGTGTTCATTCCACTCTGCCTCCTCCCACTATGTCTGCAGTATGCAGAGTCCTTGGAGACATTTACTAATGTTTCTCTGCCAGCAAGCATGCTTTTTAAATGCTTAACCCTTTATGTTCTGGCTCCCAGCAATTTTTCCAAAATCTAAGGAAGAAATTCAAAGGGTTAAAATGCACATGAAACTATGCTCGACGTGGTTTGCTATCAGGGAAATGCAAATGAAAACTACAATGAGATATCATCTGTGATGGTTAGGCTAATGTGTCAACTGGGCCAAGTAGTTGTGTCCAAGTGTTTGTTCCAGCAAACACTGGCCTAATTGTAATAAAAGAGCATTTATGGATTCAATCACCAGTGAATTTACTGCGTGGATGGCTGACTACATCTGCATCAATCAGGGAGATTACATTATCAATGGGTGGTGCTTTTATGCAATCAGTTGAATGACTTAAAAGTGGAAGTGATTTCAACATTCAGAGAGAACTTCCCAGCTCGTTGTTGGACAGGCAACTTCTCCCAGAAACTCATCAACGACCTTTCATCGGGCTTTCATCGGAGCCACTGGTTTACAGCCTGCCTGCAGAACCGGGACTTGTGCATCCCCATGGTCGCGTGAGACACTCTTTTAAAATTTCATATTATTGATAGATATCTCCTGCTGATTCTGTTTCCCGAGAGAACCCTGACTAATACAGCAGGTACTGGGAGTGGTTCTTGAGGAACAGAATCTTAAACATGGGATGTCTGAGGTGGATCTCCACTCTAATTGGACTCACGGGTACTAATGACTCCCTTTCCAATAATGAGGTTGCTAACAGTCCGTGGCATAAGCTGGCAATAGAGATACGCAAAATAGCATCATTGTATTCCCCTACTTCCATGCTTATAAGAAGCAAGGATCTGGGTGAGAGTGTTTTCAACACTTTAACAGAATTTTGTGGAGTAAAAAAATATAATGATGTTGGCTGGCTCCTCCTAGATACTCTGGATACAGTTACAAAAGAAAGGGATGAGCTAAAGTCTTCAATTTTGAAACTTAAATGCCGCATGAATGATATGAAAGTTTCTACGTGTGCCTTGAAAGAAAATCTTGTCTCCTGTAGCCACAGACTTGAGATATCTGAGAATCAAACCCACTCTCTCATTGTACGAGTAGCAGAATTACAGAGGAAACTAAAATCTCAACCTCACAGGGTTTCTGCAATTAAAGTGAAGGCATTAATTGGAAAGGAGTGGAACCCCAAGGATTGGGATGGAGACATATGGGATGATGATAATATTGGTGGGGACATTGGAACCCTAAATTCTGCTGAGACTTTACCAGATAAACCTGTGATGGCCTGTCCTGTGGAGACCACACCTTCTCAACCTTGTATCATCCAGCCTCCAGCCTGCCTCAGGGAGTCTGGACATCCTGCCATCCCTGAGGCAGGTACCAGCCTAACTCCAGCATGCATGGTCCAACTTCCAGTCTGCCCTGAGGAATCTGTCTTCCAACCACTGCCTGAAGAGAATAATCCTGTCTCACCAGAAGAAAATGCAAAGGAATGCCCTCAGGTCAGTAGCCTGCAAGACATCTCTAATCCTTCTCCTTACCCAGACCCCCACCCCTCTTGTCTTCTAGACCCATTACTAGATTAAAATCACAACAAGCCCCCAAAGGTGAAATACAAAGTGTGACCCATGAGGAAGTACGCTATACTCTGAAAGAACTGCATGAGTTTTCCAGCTTATATAGACAGAAATCAGGGGAATATGTGTGGGAATGGATACTAAGGGTATGGGATAATGGTGGAAGGAATATAAAGTTGGATCAGGCTGAATTTATTGATATGGGCCCACTAAGCAGAAATTCTGGATTCAAAGCTGTAGCTCGAGGGGTTAGAAAGGGCTCTAACAGTTTGTTTGGGTGGCTGACTGAAACATGGACCAAACGATGGCCTAGCATGTATGATGTTGAAATGCCTGATTTGCTGTGGTATACAGTAGATGAAGGGATTCGAAGGCTTAGAGAGATTGGAATGCTAGAATGGATTTACCACTTGAGACCTGCCCACCCACCCCAGGAATGTCCAGAGGACACACCTTTAACCAGGACTATGATTAATAAATTTGTAAGACTAACTCCATCTTCTCTGAAGAGCTCTGTGGTTGCTTTTCTCTGCAGTCCAGATATTACTGTAGGGGGGGCTGTAATGGAATTGGAATCCTTTAATATTATGGGGATGATTGGATCAAGGCCCGGTAAAAGTCAAGTATCAGCAGTTAATCGCCAAAGCCAAGGTAGGCGTGGCTACCGCAATGAAAGACAGATTCAAAACAGCACACAGAATAGTCTGAATCACATGGAGTTATGGCATTGGTTAATAGATCATGGGGTACCCAGAATTGAAATACTTGGGCAGTCTACTAAATTTCTTCTGGATCTGTATAAGCAGAAGTGTTCTAGGTCAAGTGAACAAAATCCTAACTCTAAATACAGATGCAGAGAATCATGGCCCCTTAATCAGTTCCCAGACTTCAGACAGTTTACAGACCCAGAGCCCCTTGAATGAGGGGAAGGCTGGGTCCCCTTGGGGAAGGATCCTGTTAAAGTGCCAAAAATTTATACAGTTAATCTTCCTCCCACCTTTCCCCAGGGAGACTTAAGGCCTTTTGCCAGAGTAACAGTGCATTGGGGAAAAGGAAATGATCAGACATTTCAGGGATTATTAAACACTGGCTCAGAAGTCACATTAATTCCAGGAGACCCAAAACGTCACTGTGGTCCACCAGTCAGAGTAGGGGCTTATGGAAGTCAGGTGATTGATGGAGTTTTAGCTCAGGTCCATCTCACAGTGGGTCCAGTGGGTCCCCGGACCCATTCTGTGGTTATTTCTCTAGATCCAGAATGCATAATTGGAATAGACATACTCAGTAACTGGCAGAATCCCCACATTGGATCCCTGACTCATGGAGTGAGGGCTATTATGGTTGGAAAGGCCAAGTGGAAGCCTCTAGAACTGCCCCTGCCTAGCAAAATAGTAAATCAAAGGCAATACCGATTTCCTGGAGGTATTGCAGAGATTAGTGCCACCATCAAGGATTTGAAGGATGCAGGGGTGGTGATTCCCACCACATCCCCATTCAACTCTCCTATTTGGCCTGTGCAGAAAACAGATGGATCTTGGAGGATGACAGTAGATTATCGTAAACTTAACCAGGTGGTGACTTCAATTGCAGCTGCTGTCCCAGATGTGGTATCATTGTTTGAGCAAATCAACACTTCCCCTGGTACCTGGTATGCAGCTGTTGATCTGGCAAATGCTTTTTTCTCAATTGCCTTTAGTAAGGACCACCAGAAACAGTTTGCTTTCAGCTGGCAAGGCCAGCAGTATACTTTCACTGTCCTGCCTCAGGGGTATATCAACTCTCCAGCCCTATGTCATAATATTGTCCGCAGGGACCTTGATCATCTCTCCCTCCCATGAGAAATCACACTGGTCCATTATATTGATGATATCATGTTGATAGGACTTACTGAGCAAGAAGTAGCAAAGACTCTAGATTTATTGGTAACACATTTGCGTGAGAGAGGATGGGAGATAAATCCA
Source organism: Tolypeutes matacus (assembly GCA_026826555.1). Taxonomy (NCBI): domain Eukaryota; kingdom Metazoa; phylum Chordata; class Mammalia; order Cingulata; family Chlamyphoridae; genus Tolypeutes; species Tolypeutes matacus. Next base: position 543,362 of record JAKSZT010050892.1, on the reverse strand, counting down.
ACAAAAATACAGGGTCCTTCCACCTCAGTGAAATTTCTAGGTGTCCAGTGGTGTGGGGCCTGTCGAGATATCCCTTTGAAAGTAAAGGATAAGCTGTTGCACCTGGCCCCTCCTATGACCAAAAAGGAGGCACAATGCTTAGTTGGCCTCTTTGGATTTTGGAGACAACATATTCCTCATTTGGGTGTGTTACTGTGGCCCATTTACTGCGTGACCAGAAAAGCTGCTACTTTTGATTGGGGACTGGAACAAGAGGAAGCCCTGTGACAGGTCCAGGCTGCTGTGCAAGCTGCACTGCCACTTGGACCATATGATCCAGCAGATCCAATGGTGCTGGAAATTTCAGTGGCAAATAGAAATGCTGTCTGGAGCCTTTGGCAGACCCCTATAGGGGAATCACAACGCAGACCCTTAGGATTTTGGAGTAAAGCCTTGCCATCCTCTGCAGATAACTACTCCCCTTTTGAGAAGCAGCTTTTGGCTTGCTACTGAGCCTTAGTAGAGACTGAACGCTTAACCATGGGCTATCAAGTTACCATGAGACCTGAGTTGCCTATCATGAGCTGGGTATTGTCTGACCCACTAAACCATAAAGTTGAGCATGCACAGCAGCATTCCATAATAAAGTGGAAGTGGTATATATGAGATAGGGTTCGAGCAGGTCCTGAAGGCAAAAGAAAGTTACATGAGGAAGTGGCCCAAATGCCCATGGTCACCACCCCTGCCGTGTTACCTTCTCTTTCCCAGCCTACAGCTTTGGCCTCTTGGGGAGTCCCTTACAATCAGTTGACTGAGGATGAGAAAATTCGGGCCTGGTTTACAGATGGTTCTGCATGATATACAGGTACCACCCGAAAGTGGACAGCTGCAGCACTGCAGCCCTTTTCTGGGACATCCTTGAAGGATAGTGGTGAGGGCAAATCCTCCCAGTGGGCAGAGCTTCCAGCAGTACATCTAGTTGTTCATTTTGCTTGGAGGAAGAAATGGCCAGAGGTGCATTTGTACATTGATTCATGGGCTGTTGCCAATGGTTTGGCTGGATGGTCAGGGACTTGGAAGGAACATGATTGGAAAATTGGTGACAAGGAGGTCTGGGGAAGAGCTATGTGGATAGATCTTTCTGAGTGGGCAAAAAACATGAACATATTTGTGTCCTATGTGAATGCTCACCAGAGGGTAACTTCAGCAGAGGAAGAGTTTAATAATCAAGTGGATAAGATGACCCACTCTGTGGCTAATGCTCAGCCTCTTTCCCCAGCCACTCCTGTCATTGCCAATGGGCTCATGAACAAAGTGGCCATGGAGGTAGGGATGGAGGTTATGCATGGGCTCAGCAACATGGACTTCCCCTCACCAAGGCTGACTTGGCTACAGCCACTGCTGAATGCCCAATCTGCCAGCAGCAGAGACCCACACTCAGCCCCAGATATGACACCATTCCTCGAGGTGACCAGCCTGCTACCTGGTGGCAAGTGGACTACATTGGGCCACTTCCATCATGGAAGGGTCAGCGATTTGTTTTAACTGGAATAGATACATACTCTGGCTATGAGTTTGCATTTCCGGCATGCAATCCTTCTTCCAAAACTACCATCCATGGACTTACCGAATGTCTTATCTACTGCCATGGGATTCCACACAGCATTGCTTCTGATCAAGGAACCCATTTCACAGCAAATGATGTGCGGGAATGGGCACATGCCCATGGAATTCACTTGTCTTACCATGTTCCCCATCACCCTGAAGCAGCTGGATTAATAGAACGGTGGAATGGCCTTTTGAAGACTCAATTACGGTGCCAACTAGGCGGCAATACCTTGCAGGGCTGGGGCAATGTTCTCCAGGAGTCTGTGTATGCTCTGAATCACCATCCTCTCTATGGTGCTGTTTCTCCCATAGCCAGGATTCATGGGTCCAGGAATCAAGGGGTGGAAATGGGAGTGGCACCACTCACTATTACCCCTAGTGACCCACTAGGAAAATTTTTGCTTCCTGTCCCTGAAACCTTAAGCTCTGCTGGTCTACACGTTTTAGTCCCAAGTGGAGGAGTGCTGCCACCTGGGAACATAACAGTGATTCCTTGAACTGGAAGTTCAGGGAGATTACATTATCAATGGATGGTGCTTTTATCCAATCAGTTGAATGACTTAAAAGTGGAAGTGATTTCAACATTCAGAGAGAATTTCCCAGCTCGTCGTTGGACAGGCAACTTCTCCCAGAAACTCATCAATGACATTTCATCAGGCTTTCATCAGAGCCACTGGTTTGCAGCCTGCCTGCAGAACTTGGACTTGTGCATCCCCATGGTCATGTGAGAGACTCTTTTAAAATTTCATATTATTGATAGATATCTCCTGCTGATTCTGTTTCCCGAGAGAACCCTGCCTAATACACCATCGTACACCCATCAGAATGGCAGCTATTATAAAAACAGCAGACTCTAAGTGTCGGAGAGGATGTGGAGGAATAGGAACCCTCATCCACTGCTGATAGGATTGTGGAATGGTCCAGCCACTGTGGATGACAGTTTGACAGTTCCTCAGAAAACTAATAATAGATCATCCATATGATCCAGCAATTCCACTGCTGGGTATATACCCAGAAGAACTGAAAGCAAAGACACGAACAGATATATGCACACCAATGTTCATAGCAGCTTTGCTCACCATTGCCAAAAGTTGGAATCAGCCCCAGTGTCCATCAACAGATGAATGGATAAGCAAAATGTGGTACATACATACAATGGAACATTACTCAACTGTAAGAAGGAATAAAGTGCTAACACATGGAATAACATGTTTGAATCTTGAAGACAGACCTTATGTTGAGTGAAGCAAGCCAGGCATTGAAGGATGAACAGTATATGACCTCACAGATTTGAACTGAGGAATGTGAGCAGTCTCTGAGAACCATTGTCTGAAAGATAGGTTAACAAAGGAGAGAAAGATAAGAGTAGGCTGTGAGCAAACATCCATATGGACATTATCAATGGTAAAAGGATAGTGTATAGTTGCATATTGAATGATAGGACTGATGGGTAGTGACATTACTGGGTTTGGTGGCACAGGGTACACAGGTGGGTAGAATAGGAAGGGCAGGTTGGAATACCCTCTGCATGTAACTCTGAATCTTGTCATTCCATGAGTCAAGACAGGGGAGTGTCATATGCTCCAGGGGTATGGGGAGGAAGGAACAGTTAAGATCAAATGGGGTATTTAGTGGTCATGGGAAAAATTTTTCATTGCCTTACAGTAATGGACACAGGACATGGTAAATATCATCAAAAATTATTAAACTGTACTGTCAAAATTGTAAACTATACTTTAAACCGCTGTCAATGTTTAGTTGCTGTATTTTACTATCTGTATAACATTTATAACAATTCTAACATCCATAAAAAAGGTTTTAATATGGGATGGGGAAGGGGGAGGGAGGTTGGGTGTGTGGGAGTCTATAGTATTCCATGTGTGACTTTGCTGTGACCTAAAACTTCTTTGAAAATTAAATGAAAATTTGGGAGACACTGGGTAATGAGAGGGGTAGGTGTCATGGTACACTGGACATCCAATAATACAGTGATAAAAGGAAAAAGAATATTTTTTTTAAAAAAGGAATTTCTTTTGTTTGTTTTGTTTTCTTCATTTTTTTGAATGTCCCAAACCACTAATTATATTTTGGGTTTTTTTTTTTTGTTTCTTTGTTTTTTCCTGAGTTTCCTTGTGTTTATCTCTTGCATTTGAGCTTATCATTGTTGTTTCTTTTTCATTTTAAGTGTATTTGGTTATTAGATAGGCTGCATGTTCGATGAAGATTTAGACCACAGATGGGTTTCAAAGGTGGCTGCAGAGAATCGTTGGTGGGGGGTGTCTGGGAGGGGGAATTCATGGAAGTAAGTTCATCTGAATATACATGAAAGATACATAAAATTCTTCAAATGATCAAAGGATGGGGCATGGTCATGGTGGGTTGACAATCACTCAATCAATGAGTGAATCTGAATTCCCAGCCTGGAGAACTCTGCCACATTCTCCAAGGGAGCAGCAGCAGTACTCTGAGTGCAGGAACAGTGTCTGTCAAAAGAGGATGCCCCACTGATGAGTACTTGTTATTGATGACTAGCCTTATGAGTCTTTGCTCTTGTAACTGAAACTTAGCATACTGTTATGGGGTGCCTAAGGGTTGTTATGGGGTGCCTAAGGGCACATAAATCAACCCTGGAACCTTCAGGCTTCTGAAGAGTAAGAAAAGGTACAGCTTCCAAAGATGCATGAGTAAGGTGGCCCCAGAACAAAGGCCAAAATGGCAAACCAGGAAATCCTGAATACTTTGTTTTGTATTGGTTATTTTTGTTCAAATATTTTTCTTCTATTTATTTGGATGAGATGTACTATTTAATATTCTTTAAAGTTTACCAGGGAAATTATAACACTTTCACTTCCTATAAAAATCTGAATGTATTATTTATTATTGACTGGCCAAATAATGCATTTTAAAAGATTTTTTATCCTGTATTAGTCAGCCAAAGGTGTGCTAATGCAAAATACCAGAAATCTCTGGGACTTTATAAAGGGTATTTATTTGGGGTAGAAGCTTACAGTTACCAGTCCATAAAGCATAAGATTCTTCCTTCACCAAAGTGTGTTACCCTGTCTTGGAACAAGACAGCTGCTGACATTTGCCAGGGTTCAGGCTTCTTGGGTTCCTCTCTTCTCAGGGATGCATTTCTCTCTGGGCTCAGCTCTTCTGTTTCCTCCACAATGTCAGGGGAAGACTATGAGGCTCTCTAAGCTTTGCCTCTCTCAACAAGGCCAGTTGTGAACTCTCAGGTGAATGGCTTTTCTCTCTGCCCCCCTGGAGCCTTCTGTCCTTGCTCATCAGAACTCCAACATCAAAAACTACTCTAGCTCTGTCCTTTGCCATGTTTGTTTATGTTTTAGTCCCCAGCCACCAAGGGACAGGACTCAATGCCCTACCGACTGTGGCCTAGTCAATGCCCTTGTCATAACTTAATCATGCCCAGGTTAACAGACCAGCTTACAAGCATAACCCAATATCTATTTTTGGAATTCATAACGATATCAAACTACTACATATCCATTTACATATCTTATGGTATATATTATTTTATGGTGTATTTTATCACTTTATTGACTCCATTATCCATTCAGTTGTCATTTAGATATATGAGTTTAATTAACAGATATTGTTCTTCAGTCCATCTTGTATCTTGAATCTTCTGAGATTATTTTCTTTCTGCCTGAAGAATATTATTTTACATTTCTTTTAAAGTGAGTTGCTGCTAGCAAAATTTATTAGTTTTTACTAATCTGTAATAGTAATTATTTCACTTATTCCTGAAGGATTGAGATGAATTAAATCTCAGTCCCTCTAGGATCTCCACTGCTTTTGAGAGCAATCTTAGGGTGGAATTTCAACATTCTGTTGTAAATGTCATCAGTTCTTTGGAGAAGAAATTTGGGGCTTTTGGTTTTACAGCCTGCTTCCTGCACGTCCACCCCCCAGGCAAAATCTTTGCACTCTGGCTCTGGGGATGGGAATAATGGCTCACCTCTCTGAGCTACAAACCTGATTTTGGAGCTAAGATTTGGTGGAGAAAGCACAGTATATTTAATTCTTCTTGGGCCAATTCTAGTGGCCAAGACAATGGTGGTCAGCATCCCATTTTGCTCAAAGATGGCGACACCCAAAATACAGCCACTGCTTCATGAGTCCCCATTTCTCCAAGACTTAGGAGACCCCTTCTGATCCCTGTACCCTTGTTTAATGCCCTCGTTTGTGTCTTGTATGGGCCCCAGAGTGTATATTCTTACTAACCCTTTGCGGTATGTGTAAACCTTTTGTATGTAGGACATTTTGGTTAGATTCAGATAAGGGACATTATGATTAGGTCATTTTTGTTCGATTGCTTTAGTTTAGCTAAAGCCTCTTATTAGATTTCAGGCATCAAATGGACCACAATCATTGTGTTGAAGTCCTACATACATGGAACACACAGAGAAAGAGTGCTGCCATGTTTACCCTGCCATATGGGAGAGGGTTCCAGGATCTCCTAGAGCTGCAGAGAGACACAGAAACCCTGAGAGGCTGAGGGAGATGCCAGAGGCTGGACTCATGGAGTAGCTTGAAGCTGAAGACACCCACACCAGAGGAGAAGGGAGATGTGTGAGCAATTGTGTCTGATGGCCCACTGCTGGGATCAGGGAGAAAGTAAGTTTGGAGGTGAAGGCAGAGAGAGACAGGAAAGCCCAACATTTTACCTTGGCTGGAGTCCAGGAGCAGCAGACCTATGTTAAGACAGCATTTTTGATGATGCCTTGATTTGGACATTTTCAAAGCCTCAGAACTGCTAGATCTAACCCTAATAAATTCCAATAAAACCAACCTATTTCTGATATTTTGCTATGGCAATGCTTGGCAAACTCAAACGGCTGGGGACAGAGGCTTGTAGAGGTGCCCTGTTCCCAAATGGCAGTGTGATGCTGCTGTCCCGGGAATTCACCTGTAAACTGTGGATATCTCCAGACTAGGCAGCAATGACCACTGGAAAGTTAGAGGGGGAAGTGCTCTTGCCCAGCAAGGCCTACAAGACAGGAAGTCAAGCAGGGGAGTCACATGGTTGGGGACTCATCTATACTCACAGATGCCCCAGTATGATGTACATGCACAGGCAGGGTTGGCCATGTGGGCAGGGGCAGATAAAGGCTCGGCACCTGGGGTCTGGTGCAGTAGAGGAGTCAGGGCACAGAGAAGAGGCTTCCTGCTCCTGCTCCTTTTGCCCTTCCCTCCTTCCCTTGGCCTCCAGCAATGACCCTCTGAGTATGCTGCTCTTACTGTACCCCTCCTGTGGCTCAGGCACATACTCAGGTCTCCTGCTTCCAATTCTACATTCATCTTCTCCAATCTTGGGGCAGCTAAAGAAAGTGCAATGCCAAGATGAAACCTGTTGGTGTCAGGAAGGAAATGTCAAAATTCACATTACAGCATTGGCTACAACAATAACATCACCAGAATCAGCAACATTAGGCCAGTGACCCTAATGAATAGTACAGGAATCTCTGAAAGTCCTGGGTTATAAGGCTGACAAGAATAGAAGTGAGGTTCGTGAGAGAGTACAATGTTTGCAGAAAACCTCAGAGGGTGCAGATGCCAGATATTTCTCAGACTAATTTAATATAAAATTTTCAACACATTTTGAACAGATTTGAAAATGATACAGATCTCTTCAATACCAGAAGAGAACAGAGGGGTTGGATGGGAAGAAGCAGATGAACACCTGAAGAAGCTGGAATGTAACACGTGTTCACTGCAGTTCCCCCAAGCCACAGAGGGAGTGTCCTGTTTGGAAACCAAACTCACAGAGCCCCAAAGAAAACCATCATCATAAGTTTTGACCCACAAAGGAGAACAGGGAGAAAGACCTGCTCAACACTCATGGTTTCCTTTAGTGATGTGAGTCACTCTTGGGGGTCTTCACTGGATTGTAAGCAGCAAGATGTCCACCTTCTCCTGTGGTGCTAACAGCCCTCTAACCAGACAAGTGTACAGAGCAGTGTGGCCTTCACATGGTGGCATCCATGCTTCTCATTCTCCGTGTTCACTCTGGTTCTGGGAGGCTTCCACCGGTCCAGGCAGTTGGGGAGAGGGCCGAGGGGAGTATGCACTTTTCCTTAATAGGGGACTCTATTAGCAAAGGGTGAGGGGAAGTGCCCCACCCCACTAATGTTGCAGATACAAATCGATATATTCAAACAAACCACTTTGTTTGATTTCATTGTGTACTATTTTCATAATTTCATTTAAATTATAACAAAATTATCTGTGCAGAGTATAAAAATAACTTATGTCTGTTATGGCACACAGTCAAATTCCTTCTCTAGCTTCAACACCCATTCCCCCTTCCTCAGAACTATCTGCATTTGCAGATTCATTTTGTTACACATTTCTATTTGTAAATACATGCATTCTCTGGTTTCATCCATCCAACACCCTATCACATATGAGAAATTTATTGGAGTACAGGTTAAGAATATAAATAAAATTTCTAACTTCTTAAAATACTTGAGATTAGAAGTGTATCATCTAATTATGAAAGGATCATTTCTGATTTTAAATTACAAGGAAAATTTGAGTTAAATAGAAAGCAAGCCACTGTAGTACAGTGGCTGTTAAACTTGAATCCACATCAGAATCAGGTGAAGAAACTGAAAAAAAATATAAATTGTTGGGATGACTTATAAAAAAATGCTACAAAAAATGGGAAGCATTTTTTTTTTTATTTTTATTTTTATTGTGGGTAAAAATCAAAATTCTCACAATACATACAAACATTTGCAAAATGATATATAAATATATATGCATATATGTGTATTTGCTTACAAAAATGTTATTCATATATATATATATATATATACACATATATTTTAAGAGGTGTTTAGATTACCCAAAATATTACATGGAACCCACTGGGATTCCCATGTTGCCCACCTCCCACACCTCCCACCACATCCCACACAAACATCTCCCACAAGTGTGGCCCACCACTTTCAATGAACTTACACATCCTGGAGCCTTGCCACCAACCATAGAATACAAGAAATCTCGGTGGAGCTGCAACTCCTACCCTACAGCTCAATGGACTCATCCAAGTCACCTGGTGAGGAGACAACGATGGGCAATGACCATCCCAGGGAATGGAGAGGGCCTGCATCTGCAGGCAGGATCATCCCACCCACCATATCCATGGGATATAAGCCCTCTCTCACTTGGAGTTGGAGTGGACATCACCATCCCAGTCCCCTCAGGATTGGGGGAAGAACTATGGACTAGAGTGGACTTGATGGTGTTCTCTTGTTCACATATGGTGATTCTAGCAATGGAAGAAATTATAACAATGAGGTGGAGCCAGTGGCCACTTGACACTTTTGGGGTAGGGAGGGGATGAGCAGTTGAAATACAGGGGCTTCTTTGGGAGTTAGAGGTTATCCTGAGTACCGTTGTGGCAACGGATGTAGGCCATTTTAAATCAGCACACACCACTCAGAACTGAGTGGGAGAGAGTGTGGTCTACGGTGGGAAGCATTATTTTTAAAATGGTAATTTTTAAAATGCTTACCCAGAATGTAATGGATTGAAGAACCAGTGAAGACAACCAGGATAATTTGAAATAAGTGGAAAGCCCATCTTTACATAAATTAAGAGAAATCTCAGTTCTGATGCATAAATTAGTGGTAACAAATTGAACACAGATGAGTGTGGAAGAAGATGTGAGAGGAGCAGATCTCAGAACAAACTGCAAGTGCACTTTTCCAAGAGGTGAAAGGCATTATGAATTGCACAGTCACAGCCCCTTCATTAAAATATTGGCAACAAGTTGCACAGACTGGAGGTGGAGATACTTTTCAGATTCACATTCATTACATTCACAGTATTTCTCTCCAGTATGAATTTTGTAATGTCTAATGAGATACTGCCTCTGGCTGAAGGCTATTCCACATTCCTTACATATGTAGTGTTTCCCTCCACTATGAATTTTCTCATGGTCAGTGAGATTTGATTTGCTACTGAAGGCTTTCCTGCATTCCTTACAATAATAGGGATTCTATCCACTTTGTCTTCTCTGGTGTGTAATGAGGCTTGATTTCTGAATGAAGGCTTTCTCACATCCATCACATTCATAGGGTGTCTCTCCAGTATGTATTCTGAGATGGTTAATGAGGGTTTCCTTTTGGTTGAAGGTTTTTCCACATTCATTGCATATATAGGGTTTTTCTTCAGAATGAATGCTCTGATGTTTAATGAACTGTTGCTTTTCGCTGCAGGCTTTTCCACATTCTTTACATTCATTTTGTTTCTCTCCCTATGAGTATTTCATGTTCTGTGAGATATGATTTGTACCTAAATGCATTTTCACATGCCTTACATGTATAGGGTTTCTTTGCAGTAGGAAATCTCTTGTATCTGAGATTTGATATTTGAATTAAAGCTTTCCCACATGTATATAATTTCTATTCAGTAAGAATTTTTTGATGAATAAAGAGGTTTTCTGTCAGGTTGAAAATTTTCCCACATATATTACATTTCTATACTTGTTCCTCTGTATGATGTTTAAAATGAAGTGAAAAAATGATTGTAAAAAGCAGACTGCATTCAGAACACTCATATGGTTTCTCTCTAGTTTGAATTTTCTCATATTCCATGAGGTTTTATTTCAGATGGAAGCATTCCCATGTACATTACAATACTAACGAATGTATGAATATTTCATGCTCAATGAGATTTAATGCCGGGATGAAGGATTTCCAATATTCATTTCATACACAGGGTTTTACTCCTGAATGTTTCTTTGATGTGACTCTAACGTTCCCAAATTCATGAAATCCCAAATTGTTTCTTTGAAGGATTAATTTTCATGTATCTCATGAGGTTGAATTTCCAAGAAAACTTCACACTCATTACACTTAAAGGGAAGGACTACCATGTGGTGCAAACTGGTAAAATTCATTGCCTTCATTGTTTTCTCCTTACATACATTCCCTCATAGTTAGGTAAGCTGATGGAAGTTTGTTTAAGATGAAGTTACACTCATAGAAGTGTTGTATTAAGGAAACAATGCTTGCAGTCAGAGAAAATATTTTCCCAACTTTCTTATATTCTCTAACTTCATCTTAAGTCTGTACTGTTGTGGAAGTGGATATAGCTTCACTCAAAAGCCTTTTGTCTTGTGGTTCTTTATGCTTCTTAATGTCCTATGCTTCTTCATAGTTTGTTGGGTACAGTAAAAGTAGGGCTTAAAGGAAAATTTATAGCATTGAATGTGTTCAATAGAAAAGAGTAAAGATCCAATATCAATCATCTAAGCATCCAATTTGGGAAGCACAACAATATGTCCTTTTTATTTGTTCTATCATTCCTGGTTCTTCTTGCTTCAAATGAGCATCACATCCAGTTTGGTGACTTCATAAGTAGGAAATGGGGAAGTGATACAGCACTTGATTTATCATGGGGACAAAACAACAGCACACAATTCAACCCTGGAATCTTCAGGCTTCTGAAGGATAAGAAAGGTGCAGCTTCCAAAGATGCTTGAGTAAGGTGGCCCCAGAACATAGACCAACATGACAACCCAGGAAATCATGAATACTTTGTTTTGGACTGACTATTTTTGTCGAATTTTTTTCCTTCTATTTGTTTGGATGAGATACACTATTTAATATTCTTTAAAGTTTACTGGGGAAATTATATCACTTTTTTTTGCCTTTCCAAATCTGCACTAATTATTTATTATTGACTGGCCAAATGTATTTTAAAACATTTAATATACTGTATTAGTCAGCCAAAGTTGTGTTAATTCAAAATACCAGAAATCTGTGGGTCTTTATAAAGGGTATTTATTTGGGGTAGAAGCTTACAGTTACCAGGCCATAAAGCATAAGTTTCTTCCTTCCCCAAAGTCTGTTACCCCGTTTTGGAGCAAGAGAGATGCCAACATTTGCCAGGGTTCAGGTTTCTTGGGTTCCTCTCTTCCCACGGCTGCATTTCTCTCTGGCCTCAGAGCTTCTGGTTCCTCAACAAGGTCAGGTGTAGACTATGAGGCTCTCTAAGCTTTGCCTCTCACTACAAGGCCATTTGTGAACTGTCAAGTGAAATGCTTGTCTCTTTTCCCCAGGGCCTTGTCTCTTTGCTCATCAGAACTCCAACATCAAAACTACTCCAGTTCTGTCCTTTGCCATGTCTTTTTATGTTTGAGGCCCCAACCATCAAGGGGTGGGGTTCAATGCCCTACTGACTGTGGCCCAGTCAATGCCCTTATTATAACTTAATCATACCCAGATTAACAAACCAGTTTACAAGCATAATCCAACATCTATTTATGGAATATATGAAGATATCAAACTGCTACATATCCATTTACCCATCTTATGCTACATATTATTTTATGGTGTATTTTAACACTTTATTGATATCCTAGGCCACGGATATCACTATTACTTTATCCATTCAATAATCCTTAAGATATATGAATTTGATTAACAGATATTGTTCTTTAATCCATCCTGAACCCTGAACCTTCTAAGATTATTTTCTTTCTGCCTGAAGAATGTTCTTTTACATTTCTTTTAAAGTGAGTTGCTGCTAGGAACCTCATTCGTTTTTTTCGTTGTTGTTGTTGATGTTTGTTTTTTTATTTTTATTTTTTTGAAACTTAATTTGTACATTTAATAATTGAAAATATAAACAATTAAAAAGTACAAATTAAACACAGATGAATAAATATATACATTTCTCAATTAAATGTAATGGATACATATAAAATTTTTTTTCGATCAAACAATATGTTATACAATATACTTGGTTCATAGTAATGAATTCACACAGTATTTGTCCTTTTGTGTCTGGCTTGCGTCTCTCAACATAATGTCCTCCAGGTTCATCTATATTGCCATATGATTTACACCTTCATTTTTTCTTACAGCTGCATAATATTCCATCATGTGAATAGATGACAGTTTGTTTATCCATTCATCTGTTGATGGACACCTGGGTTGTTTCCAACTTTTGGCAATGGTGAATAATGTTGCTATGAACATTGGTGTGCAGGTGTCTGTTCGTGTCACTGCTCTCAGTTCTTCTGGGTATATACCCAGTAGTGGCATTGCAGCGTCACGTGGCAAGTCTATATTCAACTTCTTTGGGAACTGCCAAACAGTCCTCCAGAGTGGTTGTATCATTCTGCATTCCCACCAACAGTGAAGAAGTGTTCCTATCTCTCCACAGCCTCTCCAACACTTGTAGGTCTCTGTCTTTTTAATAGTGGCCATTCTTATAGGTGTAAAATGATATCTCATTGTAGTTTTGATTTGCATTTCCCTAATCATGAGTGTATTGAGCATTTCTTCATGTGTTTTTTTTTTGCCATTTGTATTTCTTCTTTGGAGAAATGTCTATTAAAGTCTTTTGCCCAGTTTTTAATTGGGTCATTTGTCTTTTTATTGTTGAGGTGTAACATCTCTTCATATGTTCTGGATATTAAACCCTTATCAGATATGTGATTTCCAAATTTTTTTCCCATTGAGTTGGCTGCTTTTTCACCTTTCTGACAAAGTCCTGTGAGGTGCAAAAGTGTTTAATTTTTTGGAAGTCCCATTTATCTATTTTTTCTTTTGCTGCATGTGCTTTGGGTGTAAGGTTCAAGAAACTACCACCTACTACAAGGTCTTGAAAATGTTTCCCTATATTTTCTTCTAGTAGTTTTATGGTCCTGGCTTTTATATTTAGATCTTTGATACAGTTTGACTTGATTATTGTATAGGGGCTGAGATAGGGGTGCAATTTCATTCTTTTGGTTATAGATAACCAGTTCTCCCAACACCATTTGTTGAAGAGGCTGTTTTCTCCCATTATCATGGGCTTGGTAGGTTTGTCAAAAACCAGTTCACTTTATAGGTGAGGGTATATTTCTGGGTTCTCAATTCTATTCCACTGATTGATGTGTCTATCTTTATGCTAGTACCATGCTGTTTTGACCACTGTAGCTTTGTAATATGTTTCAAGGTCAAGCAGTGAAATTCCTCCCACATTGCTCTTCTTTTTTAGAATGCTTTTGGCAATTCTGGTGCACTTACCCTTCCAGATGAATTTGGTAATTGTCTTCTCTAATTCTGTAAGTAAGCTGTTGGGATTTTGATTGGTATTGCATGGAATCTGTAAATCAGTTTGGGCAAGATTGACATCTTCGCGATATTTATTCTTCCAATCCATGAACACGGAATATCTTTTCATTTGTTTAGGTCTTTTTTTCATTTCTTTCAGCATTGTTTTGTAGTTTTCTGCATATAGTTCCTGTACTTCTTTGGTTAAATTAACTCCTAGGTATTTGAGTCTTTTTGTTGCCCTTGAAAATGGAATTTCACTTCTGATTTCCTCCTCAGGTTGTTCAGTACTAGTGTACAAAAACATTACCGATTTTTGCGTGTTTATCTTGAATCCAGCCACTTTGCTTAACTCATTTGTCAGTTCAAGTAGCTTTCTCGTGGATACTTCAGGATTTTCTAAGTACAGGATCATGCCATCTGCAAACAGGGAGAGTTTTACTTCCTCTTTTCCTATTTGGATGCCCTTAATTTTTTTGTCTTGTGTAATTGCCCTAGCTAGAATTTCTAGTACAATATTGAATAACAATGATGACAGTGGGCATCCTTGTCTTGTTCCCAATCTGAGAGGGAAAGCTTTCAAACTTTTCCCACTGAGTATGATATTGGCTGTGGATTTTTCATATATGCCTTTTATCATATTGAGGAATTTTCCTTTTATTCCTATTTTTGAAGTATTTTTACCACAAAGGATATTGGATTTTGTTGAATGACTTTTCTGCATCTATTGAGATGATCATGTGTTTTTTTTTTCTTTCAGTTTGTTAATGTGGTGTATTACATTGGTTGATTTTCTTTTGTTGAACCAGTCTTGCATAAAAGGAATAAATCCCACTTGGTAGTGATGTGTAAGTCTTTTTTTTTTTTCAGTGTTCAGCATATGTATTTAAAGTGCTTTTTGTCATATCATGGGTCAAGATTTATCTCTCTATCTTATTCAAATCTTTTTTTTTCATATATATTTTAAAAGATGCTTAGATTACATAAAAGTTACACAAATATTACAGGGATTCCCATGATCTCCATCTCCCATACCTCCCATATCATCTCACATCAGGATTGTTCATTAGTGTGGCACATCACCTGCAATGGATAAACACATCCTGGGGCTTTGCCATTAAGCATAGACCACAGTTCATATCATAGACCACACTCTCTCCATACTGTCTTGCATGGTATATGCTGATGTAAAATGGTCTATATCCATCACCACAATGTCACTCAGGTCAAACCCCAAGTCCCGTAAAAGCCCCTGTATTAGAACTGCCCTTCCCCTCCCTGCCCCAAAAGCATCTAGTGGCCACTGGCTTCACCTCACTGTTATAATTTCTTCCATTGCATGAATCCCAATATGTCTACCACAGAATATCATTAAGTCCACCCTAGTCCACAGCTCTTCCCCAATCCTGAGGGGACTGGAAAGGTGATGTCCATTCCATCTCCAAGTGTGAGTGGGCTTATAACTCATGGATATGGTGGATGGGATTATCCTGCCTTCAGCTGCAGGCTCTCTCCATTCCCTGGGATGGCCATTGTCCATCATTGACGTCTCCTCACCAGGTGACTTGGGTGAATCCATTGAGCTGTCGAGTAGGAGTTGCAGCTCCACTGAGATTCCAGGCATGGCTTTCACATAGGCAGGCCAGAGGCTCCAGTCTCTGGAAGTACACCTACAAACTCCAGCATCACATATAGGTTTGAATAGAAGGGAATGTTGGACCATGTGCAGGTAGGACTTATTTGAGACCAACTCTGTCACCCTCAGGAGCACAGATTCCAAATCATATGTATAAGTCTTTGATATGCTGTTGGATTTGATTTGTAAGTATTTTGTTGAGAATTTTTGCGTCTATGTTCATTAGAGAGATAGGTCTGTAATTTTTTTTTTCTTGTTGAATCTTTATCTGGCTTTGGTATTAGGGTTATGTTGGCTTCCTAAAATGTGTTGGGTAATTTTCCCTCCTCTTAAATTTTTTGGAAGAGTTTAAACAGGATTGGTGTTAATTCTTTTTTAAATGCTTAATAGAATTCACCTGTGAAGCCATCTGGTCCTGGAATTTTCTTTGCTGGGAGAGTTTTGATGACGGATTCAATTTCCTTAATTGTGATTGGTTGTTAAGTTCTTCTATTTCTTGTAGCGTCAGTGTAGTTTGGTTATATGTTTCTAGAAATTTGTCCATTTCATCTAGGTTGTTTAGTTTGTTGGCATATAGTTTCTCATAATATACTCTTATGATTCTTTTTATTTTTGTGAGGTCATTTGTAATTCCCCCCCCCCCTTTCAATTCTGATTGTGTTTATTTGCATCTTCTATCTTTTTTTCTTTTTTAGTCTAGCGAGGTGTTTGTCAAATTTATTGATCTTCTCAAACAACCAGCTTTTGGTTTTTTTTATTTTCTCTATTGCTTTTCTGCTCTCAAATTCATTTATTTCTGCTCTAATCTTTATAATTTCTTTCCTTCTGCTTGCTTTGGGATTGGTTTGCTGTTCTTTTTCTAGTTTCTCTAGTTGTTCAGTTAAATCTTTGAGTTTAGCTCTTTCTTATTTTTTTAACATAGGCATTTAGGGCTATAGATTTCCCTCTCAAGACTTCCTACACTGTATCCCATAAGTTTTGATATGTTGTATTCTCATTTTCTTTTATCTCAGTATATTTATTGATTTCACTTGCCATTTCTTGTTTGACCCACCGAATATTTAGGAGTGTGTTGTTCCATCTCCACACGTTTGCAAATTTACTTCTTTCCTGTCTGTTATTGATATCTAATTTCATTTCATTATGATCTGAGAAGGTGCTTTGTATAATTTTAATCTTTTTATATTTATTGAGAGCTGAATTGTTATCTCACATGTGGTCTGTCCTGGTGAAAGACCCATGGGCACTTGATAAGAATGTATAACCCGCTGAGTTTGGATGCAGTGTTCTGTGTATGTCTGTTAGGTCTAACTTGTTTGTCATATTGTTCAAGTTCTCTGTCTCCTTGTTGATCTTCGGTCTAGTTGTTCTATCTAATGATGTGAGAGGGGTGTTGAAGTCTCTGATGATTATTATAGAAATGTCTATTTCTCTCCTCAGTTTTGCCAGAGTTTGGCTCATATTTTTTGAGCACCCCGGTTAGGTGCGTAGAATTTTATGACTGTTATATCTTCCTGGAAGATCATCCCTTTTATTAATATATAATGGCCTACCATATCTCTTATAACTTTTTTGCATTTAAAGTCTGTTTTGTCGGATATTAGTATAGCTACCCCTGCTCTTTTCTGTTTACTATTCGCATGGAGTATCTTTTTCCAACTTTGTAATTTCAGCCGGTTTGTATCCCTGGGTCTGGGGTGAGTTTTTTGTAAGCAGCATATGGATGGCTTATGTTTTTTTATCCATTCTGTCAGCCTGTATCTTTTGATTGGGGATTTTAATCCATTCACAATGATATTACTGAAAATGCACTATTTATTTCCTCCATTGTTTTGTTTGGTTTTCATATGACATCTTGTTTTTGTCTCTCTTTTTACTCTTTTGGTTATACTTTCTGCTTTTCTTTCTTCTATACTCTCCTCCAAGCCTCTCTCTCCTGTCTTTGTCTTTCAGGTTTTAAGGCTTCCTTTATTATTTCCGGCAAAGGTGGATTCTTTTTTGCAAACTCTCTTAGTTTCTGTTTGTGAATATTTTATACTCACCTTCATATTTGAAGGACACTTTTGCTGGATAAAGAATTATAAAGAGAGTCGGGAGGTCATCCCAGAGGTAACTCTTACGCACACCTCAGTAGGAGCTCATAGAACATCTAAGTGCCTATCACCCCACTCAGTGGGGTTCCTGAGAGCTCCGGAGACACCCTGGTCCTCTATAAGGGGGGATAGCCCCAGAGACTGATGCCTTATCAGTGGGTTCTATTTTGGAATCTGTGCTCCTGAGAGTGACAGAATTAGACTCAAATAAGTCCTCCCTGCACATGGTTCACCAGTCCCTTCTATTCAAACCTACATGTGATGCTGGAGTTTCTTAGGTATACTTCCAGAGACTGGAGCCTCCCGCCTACCTATGTGCCAGGTGTGCATGAAATCTAGGTGGAGCTGCAACTCCTACCCTACAGCTCAATGGACTCATCCAAGTCACCTGGTGAGGAGACAACGATGGGAAATGGCCATCCCAAGGAATGGAGAGGGCCTGCATTTGCAGGCAGGATCATCCCACCCACCATATCCATGGGATATAAGCCCTCTCTCACTTGGAGTTGGAGTGGACATCACCATCCCAGTCGCCTCTGGATTGGGGGAAGAACTATGGGCTAGAGTGGACTTGATGGTATTCTCTTGCTCACATATGGTGATTCTTGCAATGCAAGAAATTATAACAATGAGGTGGAGCCAGTGGCCACTTGACAGTTTTTGGGTAGGGAGGGGATGAACAGTTGAAATACAGGGGCTTCTTTGGGAGTTGGAGGTTGTCCTGAGTACTGTTGTGGCAATGGATGTAGGCCATTTTAAATCAGCACACACCACTCAGAACTGAGTGGGAGAGAGTGTAGTCTACAGTGTGAACTGTGGTCTATGGTTGGTGGCAAGGCTCCAGGATGTGTAAGTTCATTGAGGTTGGTGGGCCACACTGTGGGAGATGTTTGTGTGGGATGTGGTGGGAGATGTGGGAGGTGGGCAACATGGGAATCCCAGTGGGTTCCGTGTAATATTTTAGGTAATCTAAGCACCTCTTAAAATATATGTATATATATATATAAATAACATTTTTGTAAGCAAATACACATATATGCATATATATTTATATATCATTTTGCAAATGTTTGTATGTATTGTGAGAATTTTGATTTTCACCCATAATAAAAAAAATTAAAAAAAATTTAAAAAAATTAAAAATAAAAAAATAAAAAGCACATTGTAATAAACTCATCCTGTATATATTAAAAAAAAAAAAGAATTATTGGCTGGCAGTTTTTCTCTTTCAGTTTCCTAATTGTATCATACCTCTGTCTTCTTGCCTCCCTAGTTTCTGAAGAGAAATCTGCACTAAATCTTACTGGACATCCTTTGTATGTGATCATTTGCTTCCACCCTGCTGCTCTGAGAATTTTCTCGTTATCTTTTATATTTGACATACTGAATAGTATGTGTCTTGGCATAGGCCTCTTTGGATTTATTCTCATTGGGGTATGGTGTGCTTCTTGGACATGTAAGTTCATTTCTTTTGTAAGAGTTGGGAAATTTTCAGCTATTATTCCCTCAGATACTCTTTCTGACCCTTTTCCTTTCCCTTCCCCTTCTGGCACTCCCATGACACGTATGTTGTTGTGTTTTCTTTTGTCATTCAACTCTCTGAGTCCCTGCTCAATTTTTTCCATTCTTTTCTCTCTGTGTTCTTTTCTCTCTTCAATTTTAGCTGCTCTGCCTTCAGTATCAATTATTCTTTCTTCTATGATTTTGAGTCTGCTGTTGTATGCCTCAAATATGTTTTTTACTTCACCTATTGTGTCTTTCATTCCCATTAACTCCATTACTTTTCTGTTCAGGATTTCAAATTCTTCTTTGCATTCACTCAATTTCTTCTTGATGTCATTTATCTCTTTAACTATTCTCTCTTCCATCTCATTAATTTGATTTTGGAAATTTGTGCTCATCTCACTGATTAGTTCTCTCAAATTCTGCATCTCTTCTGGGACTTTGATGTATTCCTTTTCTTGAGCCATGTCTTCTATTTTCTTAGTATGGCTCATAAATTTTGCTGGTGTTTAGGCATCTGGTTAGGTTGTGTTCTCTTTAGATGCTCTATCTCTTACTCTTTTATAGGTTTTTGTGGCGGGAGAATGTGAGTTAGCACAGCTCTTTAATTTTTGGCTCAACCTTGATTGTTAGGATTGTCCTGCTCATTGCTCAAAACTGGGCACTGGACCTAGTAATTGGTTGTAGGTTCATTTCCTTGGGCCATGGGCAGGGAGGCTATAGAGGCCAGGAAAATCATCTCCTACTTATTAATTTTCTTATGTGCACATCCTTGGTCTGCCTGGAAATGGTGGTCATTGGCAGCTCTCAATTCAATTCCGGGTGGAGTGTATTAGTTATGACACAGACCAGATCAATGTGGTAGAGCTTCCTGTCTGGGAGCTAAGAGCCTTGTAGTTCAAACTTTATGAGACAATTCTCCAGTCTTCTGTGGTAGCCCCCTCCCTTTTCCTGGCTGGAAATATTTACTCTCCCCTCTGAATCCTCAACAATCAGTCCCTGGTAGTAGCAGAGGAGATTTGGAAGTTTGTGTATCTTTAGCCCCTTGCAGGCTCCAAAGCAAACAATTGGGCAGCCCCACCCAGCCTGGATGTGCTCTCAAGACAAGGCAGACCAAACCTGTGAGTCAAAAGCATGGTCAACCCCAGGCTCTCTCTCCACTCTCCTGTGGAGTCCTCAAAAATTAGTCCAGGCTAGAAGAGAGGGAGGTTGCGAGGGTCAGATTTCTCCAGTCCTTCCTAGGCTCCCAGGGCAAACCACTGTGTGGAAGGGTCCATGGGGCTTTGCAGCCCAAATTGCAGGTCAGAACCTGTGTCAGCCTAAGGCTGTGTCCCTCTCTCTCCCCTTTCTGGGAGTGATAGATCCCTGGAGCCCCCTTTGTCTGTAGTGGCAGGCCAAGAGCCCCGAGAATTCTAAAGAGTGTGGGGGAGGGTGCTGGCAGCAGCAGCCACTGCTGGTTCCAACTCATGGTTCTGGTTCTTTCATTGTGATTTCCCTGTATTTTCCCACTATCCTTTGGGAGGTGTGCAGACTGCACCTGCTGTTGTAAACCCTAGAACTATTTTGGGGTGGTGACACCCTGTTCTCTACCTACTTTTCTGGAGAAGAGATTCCCATGTCTTACTATTCTGCCATCTTCCTGGAAGTCACAACTTTATTAGATTTTACTCATCTGTTAAAGTATGTATTTCGCTTCTTCCTGAAGGATTGCGATGAATTAAATCTCAGGCCCTCTTCAATCTCCACTGTTTTTGAGAGCACCCTTAGTGTTGAATTTATCCATTCTGTTGTAAATGCAATCAGTTCTTTGGAGAAGGAATTAGGGGCTTTCAATTTTACAGCCTGCTTCCTGCTCCTGCACAACCCAGGCAAAATCTGTGTGCTCTGGCTCTAGGGATGGGGATAATGGCACACTTCTCTGAGTTACACACCTAATTTTGGAGCTAAGATGTGGTAGAGAAAGCACAGTATATTGAGTTGTTCTTGGGACCATTCTAGGGACCAGTGTAATGGTGGTCCACACCCCATTTTGCTCAATGATGGCCACACCCAAAGTATAGCCACTTCTTAATGAGTTCCCATTTCTTCTGAACTTAGGAGACCCCTCCTTATCCCTGTGCCCTGGGTTAATGCCCTCATTTAAGTCTTGTGTGGACTCCAGGAAAGTATGTGCTTACTGACCCATTGCTGTGTGTGTAAGCCTTTTGTATTTAGGGCATTTTGGTTAGATTCAGATAAGGGACATTTTGATTAGGTCATTTTTTGTTAGATTTTGCTTTAGTTTAGTTAAGGGTCTCCGATTAGATTTCAGGCACCAGGATGGACCTCAATCATTGTGTTGAACTCTTACATACATGAAACACAAAGAGAAAGATTGCTGCCATGTTTACCCTGCCATGTGTGAGAGGGCTCCAGGATCTCCTACAGCTGTGGAGAGACATAGAATCCCTGAGTGTCTGAGGGAGAGGCCAGAGGCTATAGTCATGGAGCACCTTGAAGTTGAAGACATCCAGGCCAAAGAAGAGAGAGCTATGTGCAGTTGTGTCTGATGGCCCACTGCTGAGCTCAGAGAGAAAGAGAGTTTGGAAGAGAAGGCAGAGGAAGAGAGGAAGGTCCAACATTTTGTCTTGGCAGGAGTCCAGGAGCAGCTGGCCCTTTCTAAGACAACACTTTGATGATGCATTGATTTGGACATTTTGACAGCCTCAAAGCTGTAAGCTTTAACCCTAATAAATTCCAATAAATGCCAATTCATTTCTGGTATTTGCATTGGCAGCACTTGGAAACTCAAACAGTTAGGGAAACTGTGTTTGAGAGCTGCCCTGTTCCCAAATGGCAGTGTGATGCTACTGCACAGTGAATTCAACTGTAAACTGTGGGTGTCTCCAGACTAGGCAGGAATGAGTACTGGTAAGATGGAGGAGGAAGTGTTCTTGGCCAGCAAGACCTACAAGACAGGGAGTCAGGCAGAGGAGTCATATGGTTGGGGGACTAACCAAAATCACAGATGCCCAAGAGTGATGTACCTGCCTCATGAATTTGTTGGCCAGGTGGGCAGGGGTAGATAAAATCAAGGGACCTGGGATGTGGTGCAGCAGAGGAGTCAGGGCACAGACAGGAAACTTCCTGCTCCTGCTCCTTTTGCCCTTCCCTCCTTCTCTTGGCCTCCAGCGTTGACCCTCTGAGGAGGCTGCTCTTACTGTACCCCACCTGGTTCTCAGGCACAGACTCATGTATCCTGCTTCCAGTTGTATATTCACCTTCTCCAATCTTAAGGGCAGCTAAAGAAAGTACAATACCAAAGTGAAAACTATTGGTGTCAGGAAGGAAATGTCAAAATTCACATTACAGCATTGGGTAGAGCAATAACATCACCAGAATGAGCAACATTAGGCCAGTGACCCTTATAAATAGTAAGGGAATCCCAGAAAGTCCTGGGACCTAGGGTGGAAAAGAATAGGAGTGAGGTTGTGAGATAGTGCAGTGTTTGCAGAAAACCTCAGAGGGTGCAGATGCCAGATATTTCCGACTAATTTAATATTACATTTTCAACACATTTTGAACAGAGTTGAAAATGATACAGACCTCTTCAATCCCAGAAGAGAACAGAGGGGTTGGATGGGAAGAAGGTGATGAACAACTGAAGAAGCTGGAATATAACACGTGTTCACTGCCGTTCCCCCAAGCCAAAGAGGGTGTGTCCTGTTTGGGAACCAAACTCTCAGAGCCCCAATGAAAACCATAATCATAGGTTCTCTATCCGCAAAGGCGAGCAGGTTGAAAGCCCTGCTCAACACTCACAGTCTCAGTTAGTGATGCGAGTCACTCTAGCGGGTCTTCACTGCATAGTAAGCAGCAGGAAGTCCATCTTCTACTTTGGTGCAAACAGTCCTCTAACTGGACACGTGTAGAGAGCAGTGTGGCCTTCACACAGTCGCGTCCATGCTTCTCGTGCTGGGTGCTTCATCTTGCTGAAGGCGGCCTCCCCCATCTAGGCAGCTAGAGATGGGGCTGAGGGGAGTGAGAACTATTCATTTATGGGTGACAGTATTTGCAAAGGGTGAGGGGAAGTGCCTTACATAGTAAGGTTGCAGATACAAATCAATATCTTCAAATGAACATGTATGATTTCATTATTTCCATAAATTCTTTTAAATTATATCCAAATTTATGGCAAAGAGTATAAAAATCATTTACATCTGTTAGGGCAAGCATCCAAATTCAACCCCTATTCCTCCTTCCTCAGATTTATCTGCATTGGTAGATTCTTTTGGGTACACATTTCTGTTTGAAAATACATGCATTCTCTAGTTTCATCCCTCCCACAACCTATCACATTTGAGAAAATTGGAGTACAACTTAAGAATATAAATAAATTTTCTAATTTCTTAAAATATTTGAGATTAGAAGTATATCATCTAATTATGGAAGGATCATTTCTGACTTGAAATTATAAAGAAAATTGGAGTTAAGTAAAAAGCAGGCCACTGTAGTTCAGTGGCTATTAAACTTGAATCCTCAACAGACTGAGGTGAAGAAACTTGAAAAATATCAAAGGTTGGGGTGCTTTGTAAGAAAATGCTATGATAAGGTGCAACATTATTTTTAAAATGGTAATTTTTAAAATGCTTACCCAAAATGTAATGGATTGAAGAAACAGTGAAAACAATCTGGATAATTTGAAATAAGTGGAAAGCCCATCTTTATGTAAACTAAGAGAAATCTTGAGTTCTAATGCATAAGTTAGTGGTAACAAATTGAACACAGATGACGGTGGAAGAAGATGTGGGAGGAGCAGAAATCAGAACAAACTGAAAGTGCACATTTCCAAGAGGAGAATGATATCCTGAATTGCACAGTCACAGCCACTTCCTTAAAAGATTGGCAACAAGTTGCGCAGACTGGAGGTGGAGATTGGTTTAAATTCACATTCATTAGATTCACAGGGTTTCTCTCCAGTATGTTGTAATGTTTAATGAGATACTTCCTCTGCCTGAAGGCTATTCCACATTCCTTACATATATAGGTTTTCCCTCAACTATGAATTTTCTCATGGTCAGTGAGATTTGATTTGCTACTGAAGGCTTTCCTACATTCCTTACATATGTAGGGTTTCTCTCCAATTTGTCTTCTCTGGTGTGTAATGAGGCTTGAGTTCTGAATGAAAACATTCCCACATCCATCACATTCATTAGGTTCCTCTCCGGTATGTATTCTTGGATGGTTAATGATGGTTTTCCTTGTGGTTGAAGGCTTTTCCACATTCATTGAATTTAGAGGGGTTTTCTCCAGAATGAATGCTCTGATGTTTAATGAAGTATTGCTTTTGGCTGAAGGCTTTTCTGCATTCTTTACATTCATTTTGATTTTGTCCACAATGAGTTTTTTTCATGTTCTGTGACATATGAGTTCTACCTAAAGCCTTTTTCACATGCCCTACTTGCATAGGGTTTTTTTTGCACTAGGAAACCTCTTGTACCTGAGATTTGACATTTGAATTAAAGCATTCCCACATATATATCATTCCTCTTCCATAAGAATTTTCTGATGAATAAAGAGTTTTTCTGTTAGGTTTAACATTTCTATGCTTGTTCCCCGGTATGGCTTTTAAAATGAGGAGTAAAAATCGACTGTAAAGAGCAGACTACATTCAGGACACTCATATCATTGCTCTCCAGTGTGAATTTTCTCATATTCCATGACGTTTTGTTTCAGATGGAAGCATTCTCGTGTTCACTACAATACTAACTTTTGTATGAGTATTTCATACTCAATGAGATTTAATGTCTGGATGAATGATTTCCAATATTCCTTACATACTCAGGGTTTTACTCCCGCATGTTTATTTTATGTGACTCTAGCTTTCCCAAATTCATGAAATCCCAAATGATTTCTCTGAAGGATTAATTCTTTGTTATCTCATGAGGTCGAATTTCCAAGAAAACTTCACAGTCATTAGACTTAAAAGGGAGAATCCACCATGTGGGCAAACTGGGAAAACACATTGTCTTCATTCTTTCACCTTACATAGATTCCCTCATGCTTAGGTAAGCATGATGAAATTTCCTTAAAAGTGAAGTTACGTTCATAGAAGTTTTATTTTGAGGAAACAATGCTTGCAGTCATAGAACATATTTTCCCAACTTCTTATATCTCTGCCTTAAGTCTGCACTGTTGTGGAAGTGGATATAGATTCACTCACAAGCTTTTTCTTACAAACATATTTCTGTTTGTAAATACATGCATTCTCTAGTTTCATCCATCCCATACCCTATCACATATGAGAAAAATTTTGGAGTACAACTTAAGAATATGGATAAATTTTCTAACTTCTTAAAATACTTGAGATTAGAAGTGTATCATCTAATTATGAAAGGATCATTTTTGATTTAAAATACTAAGGAAAATTGGAGTAACGTGGAAAGCAGGCTGTTATAATTCAATATGGAGGTAGACAGTGCCTGGAATGATCCAAAGATGGTTAGGGACCAGGGGACCTCACTCCATGAGGAATGTAGGCAAGTTTATTTAGACTGAAGCTGCTTTTTATATTACAAAGATGATAACAAAAGTAGGGCATCCTCACTATTTTCTCAGCTTGGTATGTGATAGCGCTGCCTGTGTCTGTGTTCCCAGACAATCTTTCTTGGGAATTCAGACAATAACATCTTTGTGAGGTGTTCATTCTGCTCTGCCTCCTCCTACTGAGGTTTGCAATATACAGTGTCCTTGGAGACATTTACTAATGTTTCTCTGCCTGCAAGCATGCTTTTTAAATGCTAAACCTTTTATGCTCTGGCTCCTAGCATCTTTTCCAATTCCCCCTGTTTTGTTTTTGGTCCAGGGTAACTGTGCCTGTCTTAGGTTGCCCTTCTCTGAAGGTCTTTCCCATCACTGCCCACCAGCCAAGCTCCATGGACAGGAATTTGAGAGCTAATGGTTTTAAGCAGAATCAAGTTATTGGCATGGCTGGCTTTTTCAGCCCTATTAATGCAGTATAGCATGGTTTTGTGAATGCCTCCTAATACAGTTAGGAGTAGAGGAGCACCAATGATCACCAAACTGAAGTTAGCAAGTACAGAGGTTGATTTCCACCAATGTAGGGGGTTTATTTTATTTAATTGATCTGTCACTGATTGCCAAAATTCACTCCCTGAAAGTGTAGTAAGTTGATTCAGAGACATGCTCAAAATCCTATTTTGCAAATCTGTAATTTCTATAGATAAATTTGTGTGATGACCTATTAAATGATTTTTAATTTTTTCTCATTCATAATGAGAATCATTGTATGGGAGAGGAGTGATGCAAAAAGCACTTTCATTCCAATCACACTTCAAACCTTGTTTTAAATTCAAATTATATACCCGATGTCCCATTTGTGTTACAGCCATCTCTAAGTCATTACACCTATTGTTCATCTGCTCATCAGTATTGCCTGACTATGCCATAACTCACTAGCATTATGATGCCAATTTCTAACATATTGTCTTCTTTGGATATTCTCATGTAGGGCAGTTCCTGCCACAACAGCAGCTGTAATAATACCTATAAGCCCTAATACAGCATCTATAATTAAACAAATTAAATATTTGGTTCCTTTCAAATAATGATTTAGAAATTGCCAAAGGATTTGGCTCTCAGGGGAAGACATCCAGCAGTGATTCAGGAAAACCAGAAACCATATTCCACGATGCCATCATCCTACTAGAACCGCAGTAGAACTCTCCTGTAAAACAGATTCTGATACAAAAGTGTAAAGGGAGAAATTGCTGCAGAAAAACCATGTTTGAATATTTCTCATTGTTCCTACTATAAAAACAATGGGATCCCGGACACATACTTTAAGAAATTAAGTGAATTTTCTTTTTAAACTGATAATATTAGTTTTACTCCTTGTCATTCAAAAATTGGGCTGGTTCCCAAAAATAATTTCCACAAATAGTTTTTAGTTTTTTAAAGTTTAGTGTCCCATAGTTTTGGGATAAATCTTCCCTGATGAGTCCAATTTAGTGATGTATTTATGCTTATGACTTCCCCAAAATTCTAAAAATAAGGATAGCTTTCATTAGGTGTTTTTTGTTGAATTACTAATTTTTCAACTTATGATTGTGTTGACATTAGGTTTTGGTATCCGTATAAGAGCCCAATTCTATAGGAATTATTAAAGACCACAACATCAGATTAAACATGGTATGTATACCATTTATTACTTTGTACTATGATTTTGGGGTTGTGTATATGGATCAATGGTTCCTATGCAGTTAAGTCATTCAAGACAATGCAAGGTTAAATTTTCAATAAATTTCCCATCCTCATCAGATTTTAGAGGAAAGCAAGAATCATTGGGCCCAGGAAGATGAAAAGACTGATTAATTTAAACAGGGTAGGATTTGTCCCCCCAACAAAAAAATTCTAAAAGAAGTGAATTAGTAATATAAGCCCAATATGTATAATTATGCGAAAGTGCACTTCTTACTGCTGTGGTTGTGCAGGTAAGCATAGCAAGGAATAACGTTCCTTGCAGAGTGACATTCTGTCTTTTAGAAGTTACCATCTTTTCTGCTCCTTGTGTCAGCTTCTTTGGCTTTTTTATGTCTAGGTAGCAGATGTCTGGACAGGACTCAAAGCTAGTCTCCTTTATCTGTAATGATAAGAGCAAAACCTCGACCCTATATCCTAACTTAACTTCTGCCTTATCCCATTGATTTTTATTTTTATGCTTTCAGTAAACTAGTTGTCCAACATTTGTTTCTGTATTATTGCCTGATTTTTGCCAGAAATGCTCTGCTGCTGATGTATATGATTTTGACCTTTGGCTTAAAAAATTTATTGTTAATAATGTTTGATATAATTGTTCTTGCACTGCACCATTTCCCCCTTTTTTGTTTTTGCAGCATTTATATAGTTTTAACTATTATTTTTTTATGATAATTATACATACGTTCACAGGCTTACTAAATCAGGGGATACTCTGATATACTTGGCTTATTTTTGGCTAGAGTCCTGGATAGATACAAGATAAATGTTAATATATATTTAATTTAATAAACTTTTATTGACAATTAGGGTGAGAAACAAATAACATAACTAATTAAAAGATTAAGTCAATATTGAACAAATTTACAGAATGACATAAGTAGAGCAGTTTTATATATATATATACTTACCAATATTTAGCTTTGAGCTGGGAAGAGTTGAAGTAGCAACTGATACTAGCGTTTTGGTTGACTGTGTTTAAGATTAATGAATTTGATACTATAGAGGACAATTTGTGAGTATTTTGATAATTCCTGAGGAAGGGGCCAGCATCCTCAGGAAGGAACACAATACTCCCTGGGCAGTATATTTTAGGGTTTATGCAACAATCCCTGAGAGAGTAGTCAGCTCCCCAATGGATTAATACAACACCTGTTGAAATGGACTTTATTTATTTTTAATTTGTTACAAAACATCCTTGATGTGCTTACTATTTTAATTTCCAATATTTTTCCTGAAAAGTGAAAAGTGTTAATTAGCAATGCATTGGTTTGTTGATTAAGAAAGTTTTCAGCATGATGCTTTACTTTAAGGCTTGAACAATAATTACTAAACTTTTTTTTTTTTTTAAGATATTTAGTTTCAGGGCTGTTCAAATTTAAAACAAAAGATTTATTTATATTTAATAAAACATCTTGTGTAACATAAAAGTTATTAAATTATTTATATATACAATGTATTGTATTGAAGTTTTGATTAGTATTTAAGTATATTATACATAATTTATAACTACAGTAGATTTTACATTAACTGACATCCAATGAATAAAATTTTATTTCTTAAGCATTTAAGATTCTTAGTAGCATGATTATAATCACCTTTTAAAATTTTGTAAAGTTTGAGGCATAGGTAAAAACAAATTAGTATTTCCTCTTTGGGCTGTGGGGTAATACATTAACTCATAATGTTAATACATGCATTAGTTTTGTTGTTACCATTATAATTAGAATTGGGGCTGTTGCTTACAGTGTTGAATATAAACTTGATTTATTGTTGGCTATTTTACAGGAAGGGGAATGCGGGCTGTCTTGACTTCTTTAAGAAAATATTAAAGAAAGCTTAAGCAAGTTTTAAAACAAAGTGATAGTGACAACCGGATATTAATTTTTTGCAACAAACTAGCAATATTTGGGACCATTGCATGCTGCAGTGGTGTTATTTTATTTTACTATAATTTACTGTTATGCATTACCCTGGCAGTCTTTAATGGCTGCTCTCTTCTTCTAGTTATAACTAAAAATTATGATAAATAACATTATATTTTATTTACTATTATATAGAAACATTATTATATTTTCAGGAATTTTATACACTATTAAAGTATTCATATGAACTTTTTGTTCATATAACTTTAATTTTTATAAAATTAGAAAATTTATTTTAATTATACAAGAGTTTTAAATACTTCACTCAACTGACATCACATGAGCTTAAGTATTTTTAGTATTTTACTTTTTTTTAGGTAAAAAACAAAGTTATTTGTGGCAGTTTAAAATAAAAGCTATCTTTCAGGAATTGACTTTGAGAAAGCAGGTTCAAACATTGTGTTCTTTTTAAAAGTGATAAGACCTGTTTCTTCATGGGAAACAATAAGGGTAAAGTACAAGAAGCTATTTTGATAAATCAGAATTTCTTTATTGCATACTGATTTTTGAGGAGAAAAACTTTGTAAGCTTTTACTAAAACAGACTACTGACTTGAGAAATTCTGAGAAAGAATAAAACTTTAACTTTATATTATTACATTGTTTGACATTAAAGCTTTTAAATTTTTATAGATAGACTGCTTAAATTTTACTTAGCTTTGACAACAATAACTCCTTTTTCACAAGCTTTTGCACTTTTACATTTAATCAGGTTTTGTCCTACATTTTACTTTCTTTTAATAACTAGTTATTTTATCTTAGGATAAATTGATTTTCTTTTCTTTAACAATAAAAGCACATTCTATATACTTTCCATACTTAAGTTACCACAGTGATTTTGGAAATTATTTCCAAGCAAACATCAGACAACATATAATTTCCATCAACATTAAACAAACTTGTTAGAATAATGATTTAATTTGAGTATAACTATTTTTATTATTTTAAACTAATATCCATATTTATTTATTAATAGAAGCACTTATTTAATTTTTGGACATTTGAATCGAGCTCTCATAATAATCTTCATTTATTAATTTAATATTACCATCCAGAAGTATCAAAATATACACTGACACTGAACAAACAGACAAATACAAAAAGAATTATGACACACTAACAGAAACATAATGCTTACTAATTTGACCCATAATTTTCACTCCTTTGGTATGGCTGTATTCAAGCCCTCCATCATTTCACATCTTTGATTTTACTGTTTTTTAGATTTTTTTCTGGAATCTGTGTTACCTGTAATATATGCTTGTTCTTTGAAACACTTTTGTTCATAATCAGCAACCAGCCAGGACAACTAAAACAGCCTAAATACAGTTAAGCTCTAATTTAGCAGTTTATACAGATATTTAACATGTATATTTTGGATTACTACTCTTTAGGAGTATACTTAGGCTCAAAGTTCATATTTCTGCGGTAGGCCTTTTAATTCCTGTTTTAATTTTGGGTATACTCAGGGAAGGACTATTAAACTTAGTTTCACCTGAGTAAGGATCGACAGCTGTACTGCTTTTGGTAAATGCCTTAAGTCCTGTTACAGGCTGGAGCAAAATGCTCTGTTGCTGACTACGTAAATTTGAGCAAGGCTTGGAAATGTGCTCATATTGTTTATCTGAGGGCCTAGAGCAAGGTCCGCTTGGAAGTTTCCTGACTTATTAATGTGACTACAATTTTTATGATATTTAGAATGGCATTCCTTGCCACAGTGTAACCCTTTTGGGCATTTAAGACACACACGAATTGGTATTGATTTATTATTGCCACTAAATGGGGCTCTTACACTAGTTTTGGCTTGGCAATTTTTTTCATATCACCTGGTTTCCCACATTTAAAGCAATTTAAATTAGTAATCATAGGACTACGTCCCTTTAGAGCAACTGCAAAAAGATTCATGTTATAGGTATTAGGCCAACTCTTTTGGCATATTTTTATATAATCCTGTAAAGTTCTTCCATTTGCCTTTATTGGACATAAAGCCTTTTTACACTCACTGTTAGCATTATCAAAAGCCAACATTAGAATAAGCCTTTCTTTAAGTTCAGATTGAGTTTCTGTTTTGTTGACTACATCTGCCAGCCTTGCTACAAATTCAGCATAGGGTTCAGTATTTCCTTGAACAACTTTTTAAAATGATTGTATGGCCTGTCCAGGGTTGGAGATTCATCACCTGGAGCTAGGCATCACAATCGTACTGGTACAATGGCATTATCATCATATTGAGTTTGGCAAGTAATCCCAGCCCATTGAGCTGTTCCTAATATTTCTTCAGCAGTATTAGGCACTGGTGGATTTTGCTGTTGATTTCATCATGCTACAATATTAGCTTCATCAGCCCATCAAGTTTTAAATTGTAAAAATGCTGCTGAATTAAGAACAGCTTGAGCTAACAAATCCCATTCCCAGGGCATTAATCTATTTGCTTGTGCTATTTCTTGCACCAATTCTTGAATATAAGGAGAATTTACACCATATTGAGTGCATGCTTGTATTAATTCTTTGATAGTGTTAGAAGGAATAGGAGCATGCTCATATTGTATACCCCGTTGAGGATTGTTAGCATATACTGGAATTTGAGTTACTGTTACTGGAAAAGTAAAAAAAAAATTGCATAGTTTATGAACCTCTTTTCCTACTTCCCTGTGCTATACTTTTCATAATTGAAGAGGATGGTGCTGGCACAAAAGCAGAAACTGTTGGAAGGTCATCAAATGTTGTAAAAAAATGGAGCAGTATGTACCTTAGGAGGCATAGATGCTGACTCAAAAGACCATAAATCATCTTTTGAAGCTGACGGCTTAACGATCACTGGAAAAGTTTTATAAACTCCCTTTTTCTTTTTTTCCTTTTTATTAGACATGAGTTAATCTGTTTTTGCCTGTCCATTAACATTTCATATATATTTTCATTAATATCATCATTAGCTTGTTCTGCTACAGTGTTAGCAATAGCAGTATCCATTTTAATATCTTCATTTTCATCTGACTGTAATGGTTCAAGAGCTACAGAAATAAGACTATACAAAGAATATACATAACAATGTTTCTGTACAAGAGAAAAGAGTTTAAGTAACTCTAGGGTCATCACAGTTACCCATGTATTCTTTAACAGGGTCTTCACAACTTGTGAATATTCCTCTAACTGAGTTGACTAATTACCCATTACCCTTATGATAAAGATTATTTGACTCACAAACAGAATGCAAGGACCTTCTGACCCAGCAGTCCTTGTTTCCATGGCATTGATCCAGAGAAAAGACTAGCCATACCCAATGTTGATGGCCATCTGAGGTAGACAGCGAAGAGAATGATCCAAAGAAAGACAGGGATCAGTTGACTTCCCTCCATGTGGAATGCAGTCAAGTTTATTTAGGCTGAATTAGCTTTTTTTTTTTTTTTTTTAGTTTATTTTTTTTAACATTTGCAAAATGATATATAAATATATACGCATATATGTGTATTTGCTTACAAAAATGTTATTTATATATATATCTATATACATATATTTTAAGAGGTGCTTAGATTACCCAAAATATTACATGGAACCCACTGGGATTCCCATGTTGCCCACCTCCCACACCTCCCACCACATCTCACACAAACATCTCCCAAAAGTGTGGCCCACCACACAATGAACTTACACATCCTGGAGCTTTGCCACCAACCATAGACCACAGATCACACTGTAGACCACACTCTCTCCCACTCGGTTCTGAGTGGTGTGTGCTGATTTAAAATGGCCTACATCCGTTGCCACAACAGTACTCAAGACAACTCCCAAAGATGTCCCTGTATTTCAACCGCTCATCCCCTCCCTACCCCAAAAGTGTCAAGTGGCCACTGACTCCACTTCATTGTTACAACTTCTTGCATTGCTAGAATCACCATATGTGAACAAGAGAATACCATCAAGTCCACTCTAGTCCATAGTTCTTCCCCCAATCCTGAGGGGACTGGGATGGTGATGTCCACTCCAACTCCAAGTGAGAGAGGGCTTATATGTCATGGATATGGTGGGTGGGATGATCCTGCCTGCCGATGCAGGCCCTCTCCATTCCCTGGGATGGCCATTGCCCATCGTTGTCTCCTCACCAGGTGACTTGGATGAGTCCATTGAGCTGTAGGGTAGGAGTTGCAGCTCCACCTAGATTTCATGCCACCTGGCACATAGGTAGGCGGGAGGCTCCAGTCTCTGGAAGTATACCTAAAATCTCCAGCATCACATATAGGTTTGAATAGAAGGGACTGGTGAACCATGTGCAGGGAGGACTTATTTGAGTCTAATTCTGTCACTCTCAGGAGCACAGATTCCAAAATAGAACCCACTGATAAGGCATCAGTCTCTGGGGCTATCCCCCCTTATATAGGACCAGGGTGTCTCCGGAGCTCTCAGGAACCCCACTGAGTGGGGCAATAGGCACTTAGATGTTCTATGAGCTCCTACTGAGGTGTCCGTAAGAGTTACCTCTGGGATGACCTCCCGACTCTCTTTGAAGTCTCTTAGCCACTTGAACTCATTTGTCTTTAGCATTTCCCCCTTTTATTCAAGGTCTTTTTCCGGTTGTGTTGCCAGTTGGCACTTGGGAAAAGTTTTCAATTAGCAATAATCGTGCCTCGGATAAACCTCATTGGCTACGATACTGCCACTGTGCAAAACTGCCAGTTGGCACTTGGTATTAGTCCCTCATTGCCAGGGAGGCTCATCCCCGGGAGTCATGTCCCACGTTGGGTGGAAGGTAATGCAATCATATGCTGAGTTTGGCTTAGAGAGAGGCCACATTTGAGCAACAAGGAGGCTCTCAGGTGGCAACCCTTAAGCACCCCACAACTGCAGGCTAAGTCTCATTTACAAGAGCAAAGACTCACAAGGGTAGTCATCAATAAAAAATAAAAAAAAAACATCAGTGGGTCATCCTATTTTGACAGGCACTGTCCCTATATTCAGAGGACTATTGCTGCTCCCTTGGAGACTGTGGCAGAGTTATCCAGGCTGGGAATTAAGATTCCTTCATTTATTGTGTGATTATCCACCCATCGTGACCATGCCCCATCCCCCAATCCTTTGAATGATTTTGTATATCTTTCATGTATATTCGGATGAACCAATTCCCATGAAACCCCCCCAGACCCCTCCAATAATCCCCCACAGTACCCATTGTAACCCTTCTGTGATACAAATCCTCCATGAACATTTAGTCCATAAAATAATCAAATAAACTTATTAGGAAAAACAAACAAGTGTGATAAGCTTACATGCAAGAGACAAACATAAGGAAACTCAGGGGAAAAAAAAAGAGAGAAAGAAGGAAAAAAAACAAATAATCAAACAAAGAACAAAACAAAATAAAATATAATTAGTGGATTGGGACATTCAAAAAATGGGCAAAAAAGCAAAGGAAATGCCTTTATATATATATATATATATATATATATATATATTCATGTTTTTTTCCTTTCTCTTTTCTTTTTTCCCTTTTTTCCTTCCCTTTATCACTGTGTTATTGGATGTCTGGTGTGCCATGACACCTTCCTCCTCTCAATCCCCATTGTCTCCCAATTTTTCATTTAATTTTCAAAGAAGTTTTAGGTCACAGCAAAGTCATACACGGAATGCCGGAGACTCCCAGATACCAAACTACCCCCCCTTCCCCACCCCATATTAACTACCCCCCCTTTTTTTTGGTTGTTAGCATTGTTATAACTGTTATGCATATAGGAAAATATAGCAACTAAACATTGTCAGTGATTTAC
The DNA here is from genome assembly GCA_026826555.1 of Tolypeutes matacus. Taxonomy (NCBI): domain Eukaryota; kingdom Metazoa; phylum Chordata; class Mammalia; order Cingulata; family Chlamyphoridae; genus Tolypeutes; species Tolypeutes matacus. Next base: position 508,521 of record JAKSZT010050892.1, on the reverse strand, counting down.
AGTATAGTTTACAATTTAGATGATACAGTTAAATAATTTTGTTGATATTTACCATGTCCTATGTCCATTACTGTAAGGTAATGAAAAACCTTCCCCATGACCACCAAACAACCCATTAGATCTTGAATGTTCCCTTCTCCCCAGCCCCCCAGGGCCCATGATACCCCACTCTCCCAACCCATGGAATGTCAAGATTCACAGTTACATGCCCTGGGGATTTGAACCAGGCCTTCCTAATCCACCCACCCCCAGTGCTGCACCACCAAACCCAGGAACACCACCACTCATCTGCCCCATTCCCAAACATGCAACCACACTCTATCCCTTTACCATAGATTATGTCCACATGGGTGATGGCTCAAAGCCTGCTCTTCTCTTACTCTCCTTTGTTAACCTATCTTTCAGACAATGGTTCTCAGAGACTGCTCACATTCCACAGTTCAGATCAGTGAGGTCATATACTGTTCATCCTTCAGTGCCTGGCTTGCTTCACTCAACATAAGTTCTTCAAGATTCATCCACGTTATTCCATGTGTTAGCTCTTTGTTCCTTCTTACAGCTGAGTAATATTCCATTGTATGTATGTACCACATTTTGCTTATCCATTCGTCTGTTGATGGGCACCGGGGCTGATTCCAACTTTGGCAATGGTGAACAATGCCGCTATGAACATTGGTGTGCATATATCTGTTTGTATTTTTGTTTTCAGTTCTTCTGGGTATATACCCAGCAGTGGAATTGCTGGACCATACGGAAGATCTATTGCTAGTTTTCTGAGGAACCGCCAAACTGTCCTCCACAATGGCTGGACCATGCCGCAGTCCCACCAGCAGGGGATGAGGGTTCCTATTCCTCCACATCCTCACCAACCTTTAGTGTATCCTGTTTTTTTAATAGCTGCCATTCTGATGGGTGTAAGATGGTATCTCATTGTAGTTTTCATTTGCATTTCCCAGATAGCAAGTGATGTTGAGCATTTTTTCATGTGCTTTTTAGCCATTTGTATTTCTTCCTTGGAGAAGTGTCTTTTCATGTCACTTGCCCATTTTTTATATGGGTTGTTTGTCCTTTTATTTTCGAGGTGAAGGATTTCTTTATATATGCAGGATATTAGGCTCCTATCAGATATATGGTTGCCGAATATTTCTTCCCATTGGGTAGGTTGCCTTTTTATTTTCTTAATAACATCCTTTGAGTTGCAGAAGTTTTTAATTTTGAGGAGATCCCATTTATCAATTTTTTCTCTTGCTGCTCGTGATTTGGCTGTGAAGTTCATGAAACCATTTCCTATTACAAGGTCCTGTAGATGCTTCCCTACGTTATCTTCCAAGGTTTTTATGGTTTTGGCTCTTATATTTAGATCTTTGATACATCTTGAGTTGATTTTGATATAAGGTGTGAGATGGTATTCTTCTCTCATTTTTTGGATATGGATATCCAGTTCTCCAAGCACCACTTGTTAAAGAGGCCACTCTCTCCCAACTGAGTGGGCTTCGTGGCCTTGTCAAATATCAGATGACTGTATCTGCGAGGATCTATATTAGAACTCTCAATCTGGTTCCATTGGTCAGTAGGTCTATCCTTGTGCCAATACCACGCAGTTTTGATCACTGTAGCTTTGTAGTATGTTTTAAAGTCAGGTAATGTGATACCTCCAACTTCATTTTTCTTTTTCAATATATCTTTGGCAATTCGGGCCTCTTGCCTCTCCAAATATATTTTGTGGTTAGTTTTTCCAGTTCCTTAAAAATATATAGTGTTGGCTTTTATTGGGATTGCATTAAATCTGTAGATTAGTTTGGGTAGGATAGACATCTTGATGATGTTTAGTCTTCCCATCCATGAACAGGGAATATTTTTCCATTTATTTAAGTCTTCTTTGATTTCCTTTAACAGTGTTGGGTAGTTTTCTGTATATAAGTCCTTTACATCTTTAGTTAAATTATTCCTAGGTAATTGATTCTTTTGTTTACTGTTGTAAATGGTATTTTTTTCCTGATTTCCTCCTCAGTTTGCTGGTTATTGGTGTACAAAACTGCTACTGATTTTTGAGCATTGATCTTATAGCCTTCAACACTACTGAACGGCTTTATAAGTTCTAGAAGCCTTGTTGTCGATTTCTCAGGGCTTTCTATGTATAGGATCATGTCATCTGCAAATAATGAAATTTTTACTTCTTCTTTTCCAATCTGGATGCCTTTTATGTCCTTTTCTTGTCTCAGTGCTCGTGCAAGTACTTCTAAGACAATGTTAAATAGGAGTGGTGATAGTGGGCATCCTTGTCTTGTTCCCAATCTCAGAGGGAAGGCTTTTAGGATTTCACTGTTGAAAATGATGTTAGCTTTGGGTTTTTCATATATACCCTTTATCATTTTCAGAAAGTTTCCATCTATTCCTATCTTTTGTAGTGTTTTTATCAGGAAAGAGTGCTGTATTTTGTCAAATGCTTTTTCTGCATCTATAGAGATGATCATGTGATTTTTTTCTTTCAGTTAGTTTATGTGGTGTATTACAGTGATTGATTTGCTTATATTGAACCATCCTTGCATACCTGGGATGAAACCCACTTGCTCATGGTGTATAATCCCTTTGATATGTTGTTGAATGCGATTAGCAAATATTTTGTTAAGGATTTTAGCATCTACGTTCATTAGAGAAATTTGTCTGTAATTTTTCTTTCTTGTGGTATCTTTATTTGGTTTTGGTATTAGGGTAATGTTGGCATCATAGAATGAGTTAGGTAATATTCCTTCTACTTCTGTTTTTTGGAAGAGGTTAAGTAGAATTGGTGTTAGCTCTTTCTGGAATGTTTGGTAGAATTTAGCTGTGAAGCCATCTGGTCCTGGACTCTTCTTAGTTGGGAGGTTTTTAATAACTGAGTCTATCTCTTTACTTGTAATTGGGCTGTTGAGTTCATCTATTTCTTCTTTCATCAATGTCGGCTGTTTGTGGGTTTCTAGAAACTTGTCCATTTCTTCTAAATTGTCATTGTTGGCATATAATTTTTCAAAGTATCCTCTTATGATACTCTTTATTTCTGTGGGGTCAGTAGTGATATCACCTTGCTCATTCCTTATTTTACGTATTTGCATCTGTTCTCTCTTTTTCTTTGTTAGTCTGGCTAAGGGTTTGTCAATTTTGTTGATATTCTCGAAGAACCAGCTTTTGGTTTTGTTCATTGTTTCCGGTGCTTTCTTATTCTCTATTTCATTTAGTTCTGCTCTAATCTTGGTTATTTCCTGTTTTCTACTTCCTTTAGGTTTAGTTTGTTGTTGTTTTTTCCAATTCCTCCAAGTGTGCAGTTAGGTCTTCAATTTTAGCTCTTTCTTCTTTTTTAATATATGAATTTATGGCTATGAACTTCCCTCTCAGGACTGCTTTCACTGCATCCCATAGGTTTTGATATGTTGTGTTGTTGTTTTCATTAGTTTCAAGGTAGTTACTGATTTCTTTTGAAATTTCCTCTTTGACCCACTGTTTGTCTAAGAGTGTGTTGTTTAACTTCCATATCCTTGTGCCTAACCTGTTTCTCTGGCCCTTATTGATTTCCAACTTCATTCCGTTGTGGTCAGAGAAATTACTTTGTATAATCTCAATCATTCTGAATTCATTGAGTATTGTTCTGTGGCCTAGCATGTGGTCTATTTTGGAGTATGTTCCATGTGCAATCGAGAAGAATGTAAATCCCGCTGTATTTGGGATTTGTATATAAAGTTCTGTATATGTCTATTAAGTCCAAATCTTCTAATACATTGTTGAGTGCCTTAGTTTCTTTATTGATTCTCTGCCCAGATGTTCTGTCTAATGATGATAGTGGTGTGTTGAAGTCCCCTGCTATAATTGTAGAGGAATTTATTTCTCCTCTTAGTTTTTCCAGAGTTTGCCGCACGTATTTTGAGGCTCCTCAATTAGGTGCGTAAATGTTGATGATTGTTCTCTCTTCTTGAGAGATTACTCCTTTTACTAATATGTAGTGTCCATCTTTGTCTCTTACAATAGTTTTGCATTTAAAGTCTATTTTGTTTGATATTAGAATAGCAACTCCTGCCCTTTTTTGGCTATTGTTACCTTGTAAAATGGTTTTCCAGCCATTCACTTTCAGCCTCCTTGAATCCCTGGGCCGAAGGTGGGTTTCTTGTAGACAGCATATAGATGGATCATATTTTCTTATCCATTCTGCCAATCTGTGTCTTTTGATGGGTGAATTTAATCCATTAACATTCAGTGTTATTTCTCGTAATGAATTTCTTACTTCAGTCATTTTTTCTTTGGGTTAATGTATGTCATATGTTGTTTTGTTTCTCTTTTTGAGTTTTCAGTTGTTTTTAAACTCTCCTCCAACTCTCTCTCCTTTGATTTTTCCTTTCAACTTGTAGAGATTCCTTTAGTATTTCTTGAAGTGCTGGTTTCTTCTTGACATACTCTCTTAATTGCTGTTTATCTGTGAATATTTTGAACTCTACATCGTCTTTGAATGCCAATTTTGCTGGATAGAGTATTCGTGCCTGGAAGTTTTTTTCTTTTAGTGTTTTGACTATGTCATACCACTGTCTTCTTGCCTCCATGGTTTCAGCTGAGAAATCAGCACTTAATCTTATTGTGCTTCCCTTGTATGTGATGGTTCTTTTTTCTCTTACTGCCTTGAGTATTTTCTCTTTGTCTTGAGCATTGGACAATTAGACAAGTATATGTCTTGGAGTTGGCCTGTTGGGATTTATACTATTTGGGGTGCACTGTGCTTCCTGTATCTGTATATCCATCTCTCTCAATAGAGTTGGGAAGTTTTCAGCCATAACTTCCTTCAACACTCCTTCTGTTCCCTTTCCCTTCTCTTTCCTTCTGGAATGCTCATAATGCATATGTTTGTGCGTCTTGCATTATCGGTTAATTCCCTGAGACCATACTGGATTTTTTCTATCTTTTTGTCTATCTTTTCTACAATCTCTTTGATTTCAACTGTATTGTCTTCCATATCACTAATTCTTTCCTCTGCCTGTTCAATTCTGCTGCCATGTGAGTCCAGCGTTTTTTTCATTTCTTGAATTGTGTCTTTGTTTGCCATCATATCCATTACCTTTTTAGGTGTGTTAGCTATTTCTTCAGTATGTTCTCCCAGTGTCTTTTTTATATCCTTAATCTCTTCCTTCAGTTCTTTAAGTTGGTCCATGATATTTGTTTGGATAGCTTTGATTAGTTGTTCGATGTACTGCATTGCTTCCTGGTTTTTATTTTGTGCACTGGACTGGTCCATGTTTTCCAGTTTCTCAGAGTCATTCGTATTTTTCTGTTGCCCTCTGGTCATCATATTTATCTTGATGGGTTTGTTCAGTTGATTAGCTTTTCTCTATGCTCTAGAATTTTATTTATCTGGTAGTTCTGTGTGTGAGTTAAGTTTTCTCTTTGGCAGTTTTTATTCTTATTTTATTTCCTTGCTTCTTTCTATGTTCCCTTGAAGGCAAAAGGTTATGGCCAGAGGAATCAAAAGTTGTAAGGAAGGCAGAAGGATAATAGAAATATTGATAAAAGTTAGAAGAGAGGCAAAATGAGACTTAATGAGATGAATATTTAACTTGTGTAGGCAGTGTAGAGTACTAGGAAAAAATATGGAGTTCCTACAATGGACTGGGAAAACAAATGGAGGAATATATATATATGAGGATTTAGAAGGCTAGAATTATGAGGAGGGAGAGAAATAGTAGAGAAAGTTCTGAAAGGAAAAAGTTAACACTAATAAAAAAAAAGAAAAAAGAAGAAGAAGAAAACAAAATATATGGGATAGAAATTGACATCCTTAAGTTGTGGGCCTATGAAAAACTGTTGTCTCTAAGAGCCACAACAGAAAACAGAAGGCAGAAAGATGCAGGAAAGATAAGCGATAGTTTGTAATACAGAATCAATATATACAGTGAGTGGGAAATTACTGAATAAGAAGCCCAGCAAAGAAGCGACCAGCTGGCAGCACCTATTTAAAAAAAAAAATAGAAAGAAAAAGGAATGGGGGAGGAAAACGGGAATAATAGCAATAGACCAGAAAGTAACAGGGAGAAACCAAAGATCCACACAGGCAAGCAGTCAAACAGAGCTAAGGGGAGTCAATGATTCCCCTAGGGTCCACGTGGATCCTTCCTGCCTACTTGTGTTTATCAATGAATTTCCCCACAGGGTTCTATTTGCAGGTCCTGAAGCAGCTTTTAGCTATTAAAGTAAATTAAAAAGAATTTATTTTTCATTTGTTGAGGTGACCTCACTTTTTTTTTTTTAGCCAAATGCAGGACCCAAAATATTTCCTCCTCTAGACCAACCCCCTTACGGAAGGGACCGTAGCTGGGCCCGTTGAAATTAATCAAGCATGTCCCACTTTCCGGTCTCCCCAGGTTAGCTGAAGCTCTGATGTTAGTCAGTGAGGAGTGCTAAAGATGGCGGATTCCACCCCTTCTGGCTCCGAGCTCCAGCGTCACCGGGCTGCTCAGTAAATCAGTTTGAGTGCAGATTCGCATCTGCTCTCAGCCTAATGGTGCTTCAGGTCGGCTTATCTGCTCCCCAAAGCTATTGGGCGGTGCAGGAAGCCAGATCAATGTCTAAAAATATAAAATACCCTTCCCTGTCTTCCAACCGAACCCTCCCTTTTTTGGGAAGTGTCCCTTCCTCCTGGCTCCGCAGAGGCCCGGGTCTTATCCCTGGGGGGCTAAGGAAATCAGCTCCGTTCTCCGACCAAAATCCCCCCTCTGGTTCACCGGGTGCTGATTAGCTCGTTTGCTCTGTTCACACAAGGTCCAAGGGGCGCCAGGCAGCCAGATCCCCAGAAAGTAAAACTGTTTCGCCCCGCCCGCGGCTCCAAATGGCCGTTTTATATTTTTTTTCCCTAATCGCGGGGCTCAGCCGCCTGTGCCAACCTCCACCAGCAGCCTCAAAACTCACGAATCTCCACCGTTCGGTCCACGCCACCAATCCGCGCAGATAGATGTCCCAAGCTTCTCACTCTATGCGTGCACAGCACAGACCCCCGGGCAGGACACCGTCCACAATCCGCCTTGCTCTGGGAGCTTGCAGTGTGAGCCCTCCTACACTAACACTATCTTGCCTTCTTCCTGAATCAGCTTTTTATACTACAAAGCTGATAACAAAAGTAGGGCATCCTTCACTATTTCCTCAGCTTGGTACGTGAGAGCGCTGTCTGTTTCTGTATTCCCAGACAATCTTTCTTGGGAATTCAGACAATAATATTTTAGTGTTGTGTTCATTCCACTCAACCTCCTCCCACTGATGTCTGCAGTATGCAGTGTCCTTGGAGACGTTTATTAATGTTTCTCTGCTAGGTAGCATGCTTTTAAAATGTTTAACCCTTTATTCTCTGTCTCTCAACATCTTTTCCATTATCCAAGGAAGAAATACAAAGGGTTAAAATGCACATGAAAGTATGCTCAACTTCGTTTGCTATCAGGGAAGTGCAAATCTAAACTCCAATGAGATACCATCGTACATCCATCAGAATGGCAGCAATTAAAAAAACAGCATAAGTGTCAGAGAGGATGTGGAGGAATAGGAGCACTCATCCACTGCTGGTGGGATTGTGGAATGATCCAGCCACTGTGGAGGACAGTATGATGGTTCCTCAGGGAACTAACAATAGATCATCCATATGATCCAGCAAATTCTCTTGCTGGGTATATACCCAGAAGAACTGAAAGCAAAGACACGAACAGATATATGCACACCAATGTTCATAACGGCATTGTTCACCATTGCCAAAAGATAGAATCAGCCCCAGTACCCTTCAACCGAGGAATGGATAATCAAAATGTGGTACATACATACAATGGAATATTACTCAGCTATAAGAAGGAATAAAGTGCTAACATATGTAATATGTTACACACACGGATGAATGGATGAATCTTGAAAACCACATATTGAGTGAAACATGCCAGGTATTGAAGGATGAACATTAGATGACCTCAGTGATTTGAACTGTGGAAAGTGAGCAGTCTCTGAGAACCATAGTCTGAAAGATAGGATAACAAGGGAGAGAAAGAGAAGAGTAGGCTGTGAGCCATCTCCCATATGGACATAATCTATGGTAAAGGATAGAGTATAGTTGCATTTTGAAGGATAGGACAGATGGATAATGACATTACTGGGTTTGGTGGTGCAGGTTTCACAGGTGTGTAGATTAGGAATGGCAGGTAGGAATACCCAGGGCATGTAACTATGAATCTTGCCATTCCATGAGTCAAGACAGGGGAGTGTCATATGCTCCAGGTGTATGGGGAGGAAGGAACAGTTAAGATCAAATGGGGAATTTAGTGGTCATGGAAAAGATTTTTCATTACCTTACAGTAATGGACACAGGACATGGTAAATATCATTAAAAATTATTAAACTGTACCTTCTAAATTGTAAACTCTATTGTAAACCACTGACAATGTTTAGTTGCTATATTTTACTATCTGTATAACAGTTATAACAATGCTAACATCCATTAAAAAGGTTTTAATATGGGGTGGGGAAGGGGGAGAGAGTTTGGGTATGTGGGAGTCTCTAGTATTCCGTGTGTGACTTTTCTGGGACCTAAAATTTGTTTGAAAATTAAATGAAAAATTGGGAGACACTGGAGAATGAGAGGGGGAAAGTGTTATGTTACACTAGGCATCTTATAATACAATGATAATAGGAAAAAAGAATAATTTAAAAAAAGGAATATTTTTGTTTTTTTCACATTTTTCTGTATGGTCCAATCTGCTAATTATATTTTATTTTTAGTTTAGTGTTTTTTTTCTTCTGAGTTTCCTTTTACTTTTCCCTTCCATTTAAGCTCATCATTATTATTACTTTTTCCTATTAATTGTTCTTGGTTATTATATGGGCTTCATGTCCAAGGAAGGTTTAGATCACAGAAGAGTTTACAATGGGGGCTGCAGAGGATCACTGTTGGGGGGTGTCTGGGATGGGGGATTCATGGGAGTAATTTCATCTGAATATACATGAAAGATATATAAAAATGTTGAAATGATCAAGGGATGGGGCATGTACACTTTGGGTAGACAATCACTCAATAAATGAGAGAATCTGAATTCCCAGCCTGCAGAGCTCTGCCACATTCTCCAAGGGAGCAGCAACAGTCCTCTGAGTGTAGGAGCAGTGTCTGGGAAAAGAGGATGTCCCAATGATGGGTTCTTGTTATTGATGACTAACCTCATGAGTCTTTGCTCTTGGAATGGAAACTTAGCCTACTGTTATGGGGTGCCTAAGGATTGCGACCTGAGAGGCTCTTTGTTGCTCAAATGTGGCTTCTCTCTAAGCCAAACTCAGCATATGAATGCATTACCTTCCCCTAAACATGGTACATGACTCCTGGGGATAAGCCTCCCTGGCAACAAGGGATAAATACCAAGTCCCAACTGGCAATGTGATTGGAAAAAGTCATTGAATAAATGGGGAAAAGGTAAAGATAAATGGGTTCATGTGGCTAAGAGACTTCAAAGAGTGTCAGGAGGTCATCCCAGAGGTAATGCTTATGTACTCCTCAGTAGAATCTCATAGAGCAGCTAAGTGGATATCACCCCACACAGAAAGGCCCCTGAGGGCTCTGGAGACACCCAGGTCCTACCTAAGTGGGGATAGCCCCAGATATTGATGACTTATTAGTGGGCTCTACTTTGGAATCTGTGCTCCTGAGAGTGACAGTATTGGACTCAAATAAGTCCACCCTGCACATGGTCCATCAGTCCCTTCTATTAAAACCTATATATGATGCTGCAGTTTTCAGGTGTACTTCCAGAGACTGGAGACTCTGGCCTACCTATGTGCCAGCTGTGCCTGGAATCTCAGTGGAACTGCAACTATTGCCCTATAGCTCAAAGGACATTTCCAAGTCACCTGTCAAGGAGATGACGATGGGCAACGGGCATCCCAGGGAATGGAGAGGGCCTGCAACTGCACACAAGATATACCCATCCACTGCAGCCATGGGATATAAGTCCTCTCCCACTTGGAGGTGGAGTGGAAATCACCATCCCAGTCCCCGCAGGTTTGGGGAAAGAGCTATGGACTAGAGTGGACTTAATGGTATTCTGTTGTAGACATATTGTGATTCGAGGAATGGAAGAAATTATAAGAGTGAGGTCGATCCAGTGGCTGCTGGACGCTTTTGGGGCAGGGAGGGGAAGGGCAGTTGAAATACAGGGGCTTTTTAGGTACTTGGGGGTTGTCCTGAGTGGTGTTGCGGTGACAGATGTAGGCCATTTTATACCAGCATATACCATGCAGAACTGTGTGGGACAGAGTGTGGTCTACGATGTGAACTGTCATCTATGCTTTGTGACAAGGCCCCAGGATGTGTATATCCATTGTGGGGAATGTGCCACACTGATGAAGGATGTTTGTGTGGGATTAAGTGGGAGGTGATGAAGGTGGGGAATATAGGAATCCCTGTAATTTCTGTGTAATATTTAGGTAAACTAAGCAACTTAAATATATATATATATATATATATATATATATATATATATATATATATAGTACCATTTATGTAAGCAAATGATATATGTGCATATATATTTATATATCACTTTACAAATATTAGAATGTATTGTGAAAAATTTGATTCTTACCCACAATAAAAATAAAGAAAGTAAATGCTACAATAATGGGCAGCATTACTTTTAAAATGGTAATTTTTAAAATGCTTACCCAGAATGTAATGGATTGAAGAACCAGTGACAACAACCAGGATAATTTGAAGCATGCAGAAAGCCCATCTTTACATAAATTAAGAGAAATCTCGAGTTCTGATGCATAAATTAGTAGTAACCAATTGAACACAGTTAAGTGTGGAAGAAGATGTGGGAGGAGCAGATCAAAGAAAAAATTGCAAGTGCTCTTTTCCAAGAGGAGAAAGACATCCTGAATTGCACAGTCACAGCCGCTTCCTTAAGGGATTGGCAACAAGTTGCACAGACTGGAGGTGGACATATTTGGAGATTCATATTCATCACATTCACAGGTTTTCTCTCCACTATGAATGTTGTAATGTTTAATGAGATACATTCTCTGGCTGAAGGCTATTCCAAATTCCTTATATATATAGGGTTTCCCTCCAATATGAATTTTCTCATGGTCAGTTAGATTTGATTTGCTACTGAAGGCTTTCCTACATTCCTTACATATATAGGGTTTTTTCCAGTTTGTCTTGTGTGTTGTGTAATGAGGCTTGATTTCTGAATGAAAGCTTTCCCACATCCATTGCATTCATTGGGTTTCTCTTCAGTATATAATCCCAGATGGTGAATTAGGTTTTCCTTCTGGTTGAAGTCTTTTCCACATTCATTGCATACATAGGGTTTTTCTCCAGAAGGAAGGCTCTGATGTTTAATGAACTATTGCTTTCTGCTGAAGGGTTTTCTGCATTCTTTACATTCATTTTGTTTCTCTTTAATATGAGTTTTTTCATGTTCTGTGAGGTATGATATGTACCTGAAAGCTTTTTCACATGCCTTACATTAATATGGTTTATTTTCAGTAGTAAATCTCTTGTATCTGAGATTTGATATTTGAATTAAAGCTTTCCCACATATATACTGATTTCTCTTCAGTAAGAATTTTCTGATGAATAAAGAACTTTTCTGTCAGGTTGAAAACTTTCCCATATATATGACATTTCTATCTTTGTTCCCTTGTATGGCTTTTTTTTTTTTTTTTTTTTGGTAATTGGAATTGTTTTATCTTTTATTTTCTTTACTATCCAAGATTTTTACAATGAATACATATCATTTTCATGTGCAAATGTTCATATAAAGGAGATGATTCTGAAATATATTCCTTTAAATAATTTGTTAGTATATTTGCAATTTAATTTTTTTTAATTTTTTATTTATTTTTATTGTGGGTAAAAATCAAAATTCTCACAATACATACAAACATTTGCAAATGATATATAAATATATATACATATATGTGTATTTGCTTACAAAAATGTTATTTATATATATATATACATATATTTCAAGAGGTGCTTAGATTACCCAAAATATTACATGGAACTCACTGGGATTCCCATGTTGCCTTGTATGGCTTTTAAAATGAGGAGCAAAGATGACTGTAAAGAGCAGCCTATATTCAGGACACTCTTATGGTTTCTCTTTAGTTTGAATTTTCTCATAATCCTTGAGGTTTTGTTTCAGATGGAAGCATTCCCCTGTTTATTACAATAATATCTAATGTATGAATATTTCATGCTCAATGAGATTTAATGCCTGGCTAAAGGAGGCCTAATATTCCTTACCTATACAGGGTTTTACTCCTGCATGTTTATTTGATGTGACTCTAGCCTTCCCAAATTCATGAAATCCCAAATGGTTTCTATGAAGGATTAATTCTCAGGTATCTCATGAGGTTGAATTTCCTAGAAAAATTCACACTCATTACATTTAAAGGTTACCCATTACATTCTGGGTAAGCATTTTAAAAATTACCATTTAAAAAATAATGTTGCCCATTATTGCATCATTTGCTTTCTTTTTTTATGTGGGTAAAAATCAAAATTTTCACAATACATACTAATATTAATAAAATTATATATAAATATTTATATATGCATTGGTTTACATAAATGTTATTTCTTTACATATATATTTTTTAAAAGGTGCTTAGATTACCTAAATATTACACAGAAATTACAGGGATTCCCATGTTCTCCACTTCCTACACTTCCAAAAACATCCCACACTCACATCCTTCATTAGTGTGGCACATCAACCACAATGAATATACACATCCTGGGGCCTTGCCACCAACCATAGACCACAGTTCACATCATAGGCCACACTCTCTAACACACAGGTCTGCATGGTATATGCTGATGTAAAGTGGCCTACATCTATTGCAGCAATGCCATTCAGAACAACCCCTAAGTCCCAAAAAACCCCTGTATTTCAACTGCCCTTTGTCTCTCTGCCCCAAAAGTGTCCAGTGGCTACTGGCTCCACTTCACTGTTATAATTTCTTCCATTGCTTGAATCACAATATGTCTACAAGAGAATACCATTAAGTCTACTCTAGTCCATAGCCCTTCCCCCAATCCTGAGGGCCTGGGATGGTGATGTCCCCACTCGAACTCCAAGTGAGAGAGGGCTTATATCCCATTGATACAGTGGATGGGATTATCCTTCCTGCAGCTGCAGGCCCTCTCCATTCCCTGGGATGGCTGTTGCCCATCATCATCTCCTTGCCAGGTGACTTGGATGAGTCCATTGAGCTGTAGGGTAGGAGTTGCAGCTCGACCGAGATAACACATATACCTGGCACATAGGTAGGCCAGAGGCTCCAGTCTCTGGATGTACACCTAAAAACTCCAGCATCACATATAGATTTGAATAGAAGGTACTGATGGACCATGTGCAAGATGGACTTATTTGAGTCCAACTCTGTCACTCTCAGGAGTACAGAATCCAAAGTAGAGCCCACTAATAAAGCATCAATCTCTGTGGCTATCCTGACTTATGTAGGACCTGGGTGTCTTCAGGGCCCTCAGGAGACCCTCTGTGTGGGGTGATATCCATTTTGGTGTTCTATGAGATCCTACTGATGTTTGCATAAGTGTTACCTCTGGGATGACCTCCCAAATCTCCTTGAAGTCTCTAAGCCACATGAACTCATTTCTCTTTAACTTTTCTCCCTTTATTCAAGGTCTTTTTCCAATCATGTTGTCAGTTGGCACTTGGTATTATTCTCTTATTGCCAGGGAGGTTCATCCCTGGGAGTCATGTCCCACGTTGGGGGTAACGTACTGCATTCATATCCTAAGTTTGACTTAGAGAGGCCACATTTGAGCAACAAGGAGGCTCTCAGGTGGCAACCCTTAGGCACCCCATAACAGTAGGCTAAATTTCAATTACAAGAGCAAAGAGTCATAAAGCTAGTCTTCAATAACAAGAACACATCAGTGGGCCATCCTCTTTTGCCAGACACTGCTCCTGCACTCAGGGGACTGTTGCTGCTCCCTTGGAGAACGTGGCAGAGCTCTCCAGGCTGGGAATTCAGATTCCCTCATTTATTGAGTGATTTGAAGGAAGAAACAGACAGCTAAATGAACTTTGGATGAACCCACGAGGTGAGAACGCATGCGTGGAACTGAACGCAGCTCCTGGTCTAGCTAGAATGTGGAAAAAACATAATGGGAACTGAAAACAGTTCCCTATCTTTCTAAAAGAATAAATTGTACAAGTAGGAAGGTCAATGTGCTTGCATGAGTAAAGAGTCCCTGCTTAAAAACCAAAATAATAAAGCCTAGCTATTTTTAGATGCTATAATATTGAATGAATAAAAGATAGGGTCACAGCAACCTCAGTGCTCTTCTGCCTGAGTGAGCTGCAGCCCTCTGCTTCACCTATATCAACTTGTCTCACTCTTCCTTTTGTGCCTCACACTGATAACAGCGTATTGGCACCCAACGTGGGGCTTGAGGTGAGTTGGGAAACTTGTTGACCAAACGGAGGTTTAAGTACTGCACGGTTGGTTTGCAGAGCCGTCAAGAGAAGCGGAGATCATGGGTAATTCCCTGCCACAGACTGATGAATCTGCAGGAATTTTAAAATCCCTTTTGCATACTTCAGGGGTGAGGACTAAAGAACATGTCATACGGGACCTGTTATACTTGATACAGCGGCATTGTTATTGGTTTTCCCCTTTGAAACAAAGCCAATTAAATCCTAAGGTTTGGCAGGATGTGGGGAAGGCTCTTAAACGAGCTCATCAGTTTGGAGACATTGTCTCAGCTCATGTGTGGGCTGCATATCAGCAAATTGCTCTGGGCATACAACCTTTCCAGAGTGAGAAGGACTTGCTGCAAGATTCCGGTCCTGATAAAGTTGACATGTCTACCTCTCGAATCCCTGTGGAGTCTCCAGGACATAAGGAGTCAATTTCTGAGGAGGTTGAGGAATGGCTTATGCCATCGCCTCCTGAGCCACCAAGGCTGGTAGATGTAGTCAACAAGATAGTAACTCAATCTTATCTTAAAGAAATGCTTATCTAATATTGGCTTTTAATAATGCTAACAGTGAGTGTAAAGAGGCTTTATGTCCAATAAAGGCAAATAGAAGTAGTTTACATGATTATATAAAAATATGCCAAAACATTGGGTGTAATACCTATAACATGAACCTTCTTGCAGCTGCTCTAAAGGGATGTAGTCCTCTGATTAATAATTTAAATTGCTTTAAATGTGGGAAACCAGGTCATATGAAAACAAATTGCTAAACCAAAACTAGTGTAAAAGCTCCATTTAGCGGCAATAATAAATCAATACCAACTCGTGTGTGTCCAAAATGCCTAAAAGGATTACACTGGGGCAAAGAATGCCATTCTAAATATCATAAAAATGGCAGTCTCATTATTAAGTTGGGAAACTTCCAAGCAGGCCTTGCTCAAGGCCCTCAAATAATATGAGCACATTTCCCAGCCTTGCTCAAATCTACTCAGTCAGCAACAGAGCAGTTCACTCTGGCCTGTAACAGAACTTAAAGCAGTTACCAAAAGTAGTATAGCTGTTGATTCTTCCTCAGTCCAAATGAAATTTATTACCCCTTCACTGAATATACCAAAAATAAAAACAGGAATTAAAGGGCCTAGCCCAGAAATCTGAACTATGAGCCTAACTGTTCTCCTAAAGAGTAATAATCCAAAAAATACATATTAAATATCTGTATAAACTGCTTAATTAGAGCTTAACTGCATTTATGCTGTTTAAGTTGTCCTAGCTGTTTGCTAATTATGAACAAAAGTGTTTCAAAGAACAAGGACACAGTTGCAGAGAAAACCTTAAAAACAGTAAAATAAAAAATGTGAAATGATGAAGGGCTTGAAAACAGCCGTACCCAAGGAGTAAAAATCATGGGTAAATTAGTAAACTTTATGTTTCTGTTAGTGTCTCATATTTCTTTTTGTATTTGTCAGTTTGTCTAGTGTCAATGTATATTTTAATACCTCTGGATGGTAATATTAAATTAATAAATGAAGATTATTATAAGACCTCTATTCAAATAGCCAAAAATTATATAAGTGCTTATATTAATAAATAAATATGGATATTAGTTTAAACTAGTAAAAATAGATATACTCAAATTAAATTATAATTCTAACAAGTTTGTTTAATGTTCATGGTAATTATATGTTGTCAGAAGTTTGTTTGGAAATAGTTTCCAAAATCATTGTAATAACTTAAATATGGAAGGTATATAAAATGTGCTTTTATTATTAAAGAAAAGAAAGCAATTTTATCCTAAAATAAAATAACTAGTTATTAAAACAAAGTAAAATGTGGGACATAAAAAGGGAATTTTTGTGGTCACAGCTAAGTGAAATTTAAGCAGTCTATCTATAAAAATTTAAAAGCTTTAATGTCAAACAATGTAATAATATAAAGTTGAAATTTTATTCTTTCTCAAAGTTTCTCAAGTCAGTAGTCTGTTTTACTAAAGGTTTACAAAGTTTTTCTCCTAAATAATCAGTATGCAATAAAAAAGTCTGTTTTATCAGAAAAGCTTTTTGGACTTCAACCTTATTGTTCCCATGGAGAAACAGGTCTTATCACTTTTAAAAAGAACACAATGTTCGAACCTGCTTTCTCAAAGTCAAATCCTGAAAAGTAGCTTTTATTTCAAACTGTTACAAATAATTTAGTCTTTTACCTAGAAAAAGGTGAAATACTAAAAATAGTTAAGTTCATGTGATATAAGTTGAATGAAGTATTTAAAACTGTTGTATAATTAAAAGAAATTTTCTGATTTTATAACAACTAAAGTTATATGAATAAAAAGTTCATATGAGTACTTTAAAAGTGTATAAAATTACTGATAATATAATAATGTTTCAATATAATATTAAATAAAATATAATGTTATTAATCATAATTTTTAGTTATAATCACAAAAGGAAAGGAGCTATTAGAGGCTGCCAGGGTAGTGATTACAGTAAAATATAGTAAAATAAAATAACACCCCTGCCACATGCAGTGGTCCCAAATATTGCTAGTTTGTTGCAAAAAATTAATATCCAGTTATGCTACTATCACTTTGTTTTAAAACTTGCTAAAGCTTTTTCTTTAATATTTTCTTAAACATTTCTTATCATTAAGTATATCATTAAGCCCATATTCCCCTTCCTGTAAAATAGTCAACAATTATTAAGTTTATATTCAACACTGTCAGCAACAGCCCCAATTCTAATTATAATATTAATAACAAAAGCAATGCAAGTATTAAAGTTACAAGTTAATGTTTTACCCCACAGACAAATAGAAAGTACTAATTTGTTTTTACCTATGCCTTAAACTATACAAAATAAAGAAATTGAGATCATTCTAATCATGCTACTAAAAATCCTAAATGTTTAAAAAATAAGTTCATCCATTGGATGTCTGTTGTTGTGTAATCTACTATAGTTATAAATTGTGTATAATATACTTAAATAATAATTGAAACTTTAATACAATACATTGCATACATAAGTAATTTAATGACTTGTGTATTACACATAAAGATGTTCTATTAAGTATATATATATATATATAAATCTCCTGGTTTTGAATTTGAACAGTCCTGAAACTGAATGTATTAAGAAAAAGTTTGGTAAGTATTGTTCAGACCTAAAGTAAAACATCATGCAGAAAACTTTGTTAACCTACAAACCAATGCCTTGCTAGTTAACACTTTTCACATTTCAGGAAAAGTATTGGAAATTAAAATTTTAAGCACATCAAGGATGTTTTGTAACAAATTAAAAAAGATAAAATGCATTTCAACGGGTTTTGTATTCCTCCCTGGGGGAGCTGGCCACTCTCAAGGAGAGTTGTGTTTCTTCTTGAGGAGGCTGGCCCCTTCCCTTGGGAATTAGCAAAATACTCACAAGTTGGCATCTATAATATCAAGTTCAGTAATCGTAAACACATTCAACCAAAACTCAGTTGCTACTTCAACACTTCTCAGCTAAAAGCTAAATATTGGTAGGTATATATATATATATATGACTGCTCCATTTATCTGTCATTCTGTAACTTTGTTCAATATTGACTTAATCTTTTAATTAGTTATGTTATTTATGTTTCTCACCCTAATTGTCAGAATAGGCTTATTAAACTAAATATACATATTAACATTTATCTTGTACCTGTTTAAGAGTTTAGCCAAAAATAATCCAAAAATATCAGTGTATCCCCTGATTTAGTAAGCATGTGAATAGATGTATACTTATCATTAAAAAATTAACAGTTAAACCTCTATTTATAAATGCTACAACAAAAAAAAAGAGAAAATGGTGAGGTGCAAGAACAATTATATCAAACATTATTTTAAGCCAAAGGTCAGAATCATATACATCAGCGGCAGAGCATTTCTGGCAGAAATCAGGCAAAAATACAGAAACAAATATTTGACAACTAGTTTATAAAAAGCATAAAAGTAATAATGAATGGGAAATGGCAGAAGTTAAGATATTTGGTCGAGGTTTTGCTCTTATCATTACAGATAAAGGAAACCAGCTTTGGGTCCTGTCCAGACATCTGAAACCTAGACATAAACAAGCCAAAGAAGCTAACACAAGAAGCCAAAAAATGGTAACTTATAAAAGTCAGAATGTCACTCTAACACAGTTACTCTTTGCTATGCTTACCTTGACAACCACAGCAGTAAGCAGTGTACCTTCACATAATTATACATATTGGGCTTATATTATTAATTCACCTCTTTTAGAATTGTTCACTTAGGGGGATATATTCTACCCTGTTTATATTAATTAGTCTTTTCACTTTCCTGGGCCTGTTGATTCTTGCCTTCCTCTAAAACTTGAAGAGGAAGGGAAACTTATTGAAAATTTAACCTTGCCTTTTCTTGAATGACCTATCTGCATAGAATCCATCGATCCATGTATACAGTCCCAAAATCATAGTACAAAGTGATAAATGGCCTACATGCCATGTTTCATATGAGGTTGTGCTCTTTAATAATACCTATAGAATTGTAAATAATTGGGCCCTTATAGAGATACTGAAACCTAATGGAAACACAGCCATAAGTTGAAAAATTAGTAATTCAACAAAAACAACTAATGAAAGCTATCATTACTTTTAGAATTTTGGGGACACCATAAGTATAAATATGTCACTAAATTGGACTCTTCAGGGGAGATTTATCCCATAACTATGCAACACTAAACTTAACAAAGCTAAAAATTATTTTTGGGAACTAGCCCCATTTTTGAATGGCAAGGCAGTAAAACTAATATTATCAGTTTAAAAAGAAAATCCATTTAATTTCTTAAAATACGTGTACAGGATCCCATTGTTTTTATAATTGGAACAGTGTGCATTAATCAAACATTGTTTTTCTGCAGTAATTGCTCCTTTTACACTTGTGTATCAGAATCTGTTTTACAGGAGAATTCTACTGCAGTTCTAATGGGAAAACGGCATTGTGGAATGTGGCTTCCAGGTCACATCATTCACTGCGGGCAGTCTTCCCCTGAAAGCCAAATTCTTTGGCACCTTCTAAATCATTATTTGAAAAGAACTAGACATTTAGTTGGATTAATTATAGCTGCTGCATGAGGGCTCATAAGTATTTATTACCACTGCTGCTGTAGCAGGAATTGCCCTACATGAGAATATCCAAACACAACAATATGTTAAAAATTGGCATCATAATGCTAGTGAGCTATGACATAGCCAGGCATATATAGGTGAGCAAACGAATAATAGGATTATTGGCTTAGAGATGGCTGTTACACAAATGGAAGATCAGGTATAAAATCTAAATTTAAAACAAGATTTGAAGTGTGATTGAAATGAAAGTGTTTTTTGTATCACTCCTCTCCCATACAATGATTCCCATTATGAATGAAAAAATAAATAAAAAATCATTTAGTAGGTCACCACACAAATTTATCTATAAGAATTACAGAATTACAAAAGAAGATTTTAAGCATGTCTCAGAACAGATCAATTGAATAAAATAAACCCCTTACATTGGTGGAAATCAACCTCTGTACTTGCTAACTTTGGTGTGGTGATCATTGGTGCTCTGCTATTCTAACTGTATTAGGAGGCATTCACAAAGCCCTGTTGTCCCACATTAACAGGGCTGAAAAAAACAGCCATGCCAACAACTTGATTCTGATTAAAACCATTAACTCTCAAACCCCTGTCCATGGCAACTTGGCTGGTGGCTAGAAATGGGTAAGACCTTCAGAAGAAGGCAACCTAAGACAGACACAGTCACCCTAAACAAAAAACAAAAAAGGGGGAATTGTTGGAGAAGATGCTGAGAGCCAGAGCATAAAGGGTTAAGCATATAAAAAACATGCTTGCTGGCAAAGAAACATTAGTAAATGTCTCCAAGGACACTGGATGCTGCAGATATCAGTGGGAGGAGGCAGAGCAGAATGAACTCACCACACAGATGTTATTGTCTGAGTTCCCAAGAAAGATTGTCTGGAAACTCAGAAACAGGTAGCACTCTCATGCACCAAGCTGAGAAACTAGTGAAGAATCCCCTACTTTTGTTAAAATGGCATAAGGAGAACAAAAGCAAAAGTACACATGCAAATGATTCCATCATCTGGCATGGGGGAGGATTTACACCACCTAATCCTTTCAGGGTGGGACATCTCACTCAACTTCATGTGTGGAAATTAACCTTGGCTTTTCACTCTGTTAGTTCTTGGCAGGGGCACATTTCAAATATAAGTACTAATTACATTCTTAACTTTACTCATAATAATACAGAATGGGTTAGAGCTTGTGTGCATCTTGCTTATGTTTAATTATTGGGTAATATTACTTGGAATAACAGTAATGGGCAATAGAATGTCTGAACAACTGCTTTTTATATACATGTATTAACAGCTCTATTAGTTTCCCAAATACCTCTAGTCTTTACATCTTAAGAGCAAGAATTGGAGTATGGTTACCTGTACAGATGAATCAAGAATGGCAAAACACCCCAGTTATGGGGATATTGACTTCAATATTTAAAATATTGCTGAAAAGGGCAAGAAGATTTGTAGGAATGTTTATAGCTGTAATTATGGGTATTATAGCCATAACAGCAACAGTGGCTGCTGCAGGAATAGCCATTCAACAAGGAGTGCAAACTGCTGACTTCGTGTGAACATGGCAACAAAATTCAGAACAGTTATGGGAAACTCAAAGACAAATAGATTCAAAAATACATGAAGAACTAGCAGACTTAAGACAAACTGTTATTCTGTTAGGAGATCAGATTCAAGCTATGAAATTACAAATGAAAATGAAATGTGACTGGAATCAAACATCTTATTGTATTACTCCTGTACTTTACAATGCAACTGAGTTTCCTTGGGACTCGGTGAAAAACATGTTTTAAATCATGATAATTTAACTGAAGAAATCTTATGCTTGCAACAGAAGATACATCAGACATTTGTAAAACAATTACAAACTATGACTGGGGAACAGATTTTAAAAGGGTTAATGAATGGGTTAGGAAAATTGCATCCTAAACAATGGTTACATGGTTTGTCAGGATCTGTTATGTTCATATGTATAACTCTATTAATATTGTGCTTTTTATATTGTTTAGTCTGCAGAAGATCTCGACAAACTAAAGCAATTAATGCACCAGCAGTCTGCTACAGCACACATCATGCTATTTCAAATAAAAAATAAGGGGGAAATGAAGGAAGAAACAGACAGCTAAATGAACTTCAGATGAACCCACAAGGCGAGAACGCATGCCTGGAACTGAACGCAGTTCCTGGTCTAGCTAGAATGTGGGAAAGAAACATAATGGGAAATGAAAACAGTTCCCTATTTTTCTAAAAGAATAGGGAGTACAAGTAGGAAGGTCAATGTGCTTGAAGGAGAAAAGAGTCACTGCTTAAAAACCATAATAATAAAGCCTAGCTAATTTTAGATGCTATGATATTGAATGAATAAAAGTTAGGGTCACAGCAACCTCGGTGCTGTTCTGCCTGAGCGAGCTGCAGCCCTCTGCTTCAACTACATCAACTTGTCTGATTCTTCCTTTTGCATCTCACACTGATAACAACAGTGATTGTCTACCCACCGTGACCTTGCTCCATCCCTTGATCATCTGAACAATTTCATCTATCTTTCTTGTTTATTCAGATGAATGTACTCCCATGAATCCCCCATCCCAGACACCCCCACAAATGATTCTCTGCAGCCACCATTGTAACCCTTCTGTGATCTAAACCTTCCTTGAACATGGAGCCCATATAAAAACCAAATACAATTAATAGGATAAAGAAATAATAATGATAAGCTTAAATGCAACGGATAAATACAAGGAAACTCAGAGGAAAAGGTTGTCCTGGGTACTGTTGTGGCAATGGATGTAGGCCATTTTAAATCAGCACACACCACTCAGAACTGAGTGGGAGAGAGTGTGGTCTACAGTGTGAACTGTGGTCTATGGTTGGTGGCAAGGCTCCAGGATGTGTAATTTCATTGGGGTCTGTGGGCCACACTGTGGGAGATGTTTGTGTGGGATGTGGTGGGAGGTGTGGGAGGTGGGCGGTGTGGGAATCCCAGTGGGTTCCGTGTAGTATTTTGGGTAATCTGAGCACCTCTTAAAATATATGTATATATATATATATATATAAGTGGCATTTTTGTAGGCAAGTGCACATATATGCATATGTATTTATATATCATTTTACAAATGTTTGTATGTGTTGTGAGAATTTTTATTTTTACCCATAATAAAATATATATATATATATAATTAGAGGATGGGACATTAAAAAAATGGAAAAGAATCCTTTTTTAAAAAAATTATTTTTTTTCTTTATCACTGTATTATCGGATGTCTAGTGTACTGTGACACCTTTCCCCTCTCATTACTCAGTGTCTCCCAAATTTTCAATTAATTTTCAGAGAAGTTTTAGGTCACAGCAAAGTCACACACCGAATACTAGATACTCCCACATACACAAACTCTCTCCCCCTTCCCCACTCCATATTAAAACCTTTTTTAGAAATGGATTTTAGCATTGTTATAACTGTTATACAGATAGTAAAATACAGCAACTAATCCTTGTCAATGGTTTACAGTATAGTTTACATTTTAGATGGTACAGTTAAATAATTTTTTATTATATTTACCTTGTCCTGTCTTCATTACTGTAAGGTAATGAAAAACCTTTCCCATGACCACTAAATACCCCATTAGATCTTAACTGTTCCTTCCTCCCCATCCCCCTGAGGCATATGACACTCCCCTGTCTTGACTCATGGAATGACAAGATTCATAGTTACATGCCCTGGGTATTCCAACATACCATTCCTAATGTAAACACCTGTCAACCCTGCACCACCAAACCCAGTAATATCACTACCCAACTGTCCTTTGCTTCAATATGCATCTATACTCTATCCCTGTGATGGCTCACAGCCTACTCTTCTCTTTCTCTCCCATGTTAACCTATCTCTCAGACAATGGTTCTCAGAGACTGCTCATTTTACTCAGTTCAAATCAGAGGTCATATACTGCTCATCCTTCAATGCCTTGCTTTCTTCACTCGACATAATGTCTTCAAGATTCATCCATGTTATTCCATGTGTTAACACTTTATTCCTTTTTACAGCTGAGTAATATTCCATTGTATGTATGTACCACGTTTTGCTTATCCATTCATCTGTTGAAGGGCACCGGGGCTGATTCCTACATTTGGCAATGGTGAACAATGTCACTGTGAACATTGGTGTTCATATATTTGTTCGTGCCTTTGCTTTCAGTTCTTCTGGGTATTTACCCAGCAGTGGAATTGCTAGATCATAGGGAATATCTATTGTTAGTTTTCTGAGGAACCGCCAAACTGTCCTCCACAGTGGCTGGACCATTCCACCATCCCACCAGCAATGCATGAGTGTTCCTATTCCACCACATCATCTCCAAAACTTAGACTCTGCTGTTTCTTTTTTATAACTGCCATTCTGATGGGTATAAATGGTATCTCATTGTAGTTTTGATTTGCATTTCCCTGATAACAAGCAGTGTCGAACACTTTTTCATGTGCTTTTTAGCCCTTGGTATTTCTTCCTTGGACAAGTGTCTTTTCACATCACTTGCCCATTTTTTAAATGGATTGTTTGTCTTTTTATTTCAAGGTGTATGATTTCTTTATATATGCAGGATATTAGGCTCTTATCCGATATATGGTTGCCAAATATTTTCTCCCATTGGGTAGGTTGCTTTTTTCTTTTCTTAATAACGTCATTTGAGGTGCAGAAGTTTTTAATTTTGAGGAAATCCCATTTATCTATTTTTTTCTCTTCCTGCTCATGCTTTGGCTGTGAAGTACATGAAAACTTTTCCTATTACAAGGTCCTGTAGATGCTTTCCTACATTATCTTGCAAGGTCTTTATGGTTTTGGCTCTTATATTTAGATCTTTGTTCCATCTTGAGTTGATTTTTGTATAAGGTGTGGGATTGTATTCTTCTCTCATTCTTTTGGATATGGATATCCAGTTCTCCAAGCACTACTTCTTAAAAAGGCCATTCTCTCCCAACTGAGTGGGCTTGATAGCCTTGTCGAATATCAAATGACTGTATATGGGAGGATCTATATCAGAACTCTCAATTCAATTCCATTGGTGAGAAGGTCTATCCTTGTGCCAATACCATGCAGTTTTGTTCACTGTAGTTTTGTAATATGTTTTAAAGTCTGGTAATGTGATACCTCCAACTTCATTTTTCTTTTTCAATATGTCTTTGACAATTCCAGGCCTCTTACCTTTCCAAATATATTTTGTGGTAGTTTTTCCAGTTCCTCAAAAAAATATAGTGTTGATTTTTATTGGGATTTCATTAAATCTGTAGATTAGTTTGGGTAGGATAGACATCTTGATGAGGTTTAGTCTTCCTATCCATGAACAGGGAATATTTTTCCATTGATTTAAGTCTTCTTTGATTTCCTTTAACAGTGTTGTGTAGTTTTCTGTATATAAGTCCTTTACATCTTTAGTTAAATTTAGTCCTAGGTATTTGATTCTTTTAGTTACTATTGTAAACGGCATTTTTTTCTTGAGTTCCTCCTCTGATTGTTCATTATTAGTGTACAGAAATGCTACTGATTTTTGAGCACTTATCTTATAGCCTGAAACATTACTGAACTCCTTTATAACTTCCAGAAGCTTTGTTGTAGCTTTCTCTAGGCTTTCTATATATAGGATCATGTCATCTGCAAATAATGAAATTTTTATTTCTTCTTTTCCAATCTGGATGCCTTTTATATACTTTTCTTGAATCAGTGCTTGAGCCAGAACTTCTAAGACAATGTTAAATAAGAGTGGTGGTAGTGGGCATCCTTGTCTTGTTCTCAATCTCAAAGGGAAGGCTTTTAGGATTTTACCATTGAAAATGAGTGACTTACTTCTGGGTTTTTCATATATACCCTTTATCATATTCATAAAATTTTCTTCTATTCCTATCTGTTGCAGGGTTTTTATAAAGAAAGAGTTCTGTATTTTGCCAAATGCTTTTTTTGCATCTATATAGATGATCATGTGTTTTTTAACTTATTGTTTATGTGGTGTATTACATTGATTGATTTTCTTATAATGAACCACCCTTGCAAACCTGTGATGAAACCCACTCTGTCATGGTGTATAATCCTTTTGACATGTTGTTGAATGCTATTATCATGTATTTTGTTGAGGATTTTAGCATCTGGGTTCATTAGAGAAATTGATCTCTAATTTTCCTTTCTAGTGGTATCTTTGTTTTTGATATTAGGGTAATGTTGGAATTGTAGAATAAGTTAGGCAATATTCCTTCTATTTCTATTCTTTGGAAGGGCTTAAGTAGATCTACCATTAGCTCTTTCTGGAATGTTTGGTAGAATTCAGCTGTGAAGTCCTCTGGTCCTGGGCTCTTATTAGTTGGGAGATTTATGCTGACTGAGTCTATGCCTTTACTGTAGTTGGACTGTTGAGTTCATCAATTCCTTCTTTCATCGATGTAGGCTGTTTGTGAGTTTCTAGAAACTTGCCCATTTCTTCTAAATTATCATTATTGTTGACATATAATTTTTCAAAGTATCCTCTTATGATGCTCTTCATTTCTGTGGGGTCAGGAGTGATATCCTCTTCCTCATTCCTTATTTTGTGTATTTTCATCTGTTCTCTCTTTTTCTTTGTTAGTCTGGCTAAGGGTTTGTCAATTTTATTGATATTCTTGAAGAGCCAGATTTTGGTTTTGGTCATTTTTTCTAGTGCTTTCTTATTCTCTATTTCATTTACTTCTGCTCTAATCTTTGTTATTTCCTTCATTCTAATTCGTTTAGGTTTAGTTTGTTGTTTTTCCAATTCCTCCAGGTATGCAGTTAGGTCTTCAATTTCAGCTTTTCCTTCTTTTTTAATATATGTATGTATGGCTATGAACTTCCGTCTCAGGACAGCTTTGCCTGCATCCCATAGGTTTTGATATGTTGTGTTGTTATTTTAATTAGTTTCAAGGTAGTTATTGATTTCTTTTGAGATTTCCTCTTGACCCACTGTTTGTCTAAAAGTGTGTTGTTTAACATCCATATCATTGTGCCTAACCTGTTTCTCTGGCCCTTAGTGATTTCCAATTTAATTCCATTGTCATCAGAGAAATAACTTTGTATAATCTCAATCTTTCTGAATTCATTGAGAGTTTTTCTGTTGCTGTGCATATGGTCTAACATGGAGTATGATCCATGTGCACTCAAGAAGAATGTAAATCCTGATGTATTGGGGTTTATTCTTCTATATATGTCTATTAAGTTCAGGTCCTCTAATATATTGTTTAGAGTCTTTGTTTCTTTGTTGATTCGCTGTCCAGATGTTCTGTCTAATGATGATAATGGTGTATTAAAGTCCCCTGCTATAATTGTAGAGGCATTTATTTCTCCACTTAGCTTTTCCAGAGTTTTCCTCATGAATTTTGGGGCACCCCGATTAGGTGTGTAAATGTGTATGATTGTTCTCTCTTCTTGAGAGCATACCCCATTTACTAATATATAGGGTCCATCTTTGTCTCTTACAATAGTTTTGCATTTAAAGTCTATTTTGTCTGATATTAGAATAGTTACTCCTGCAGTTTTAAGGCTATTGTTAGCTTGTATAATTATTTTCCAGTCATTTACTTTCAGCCTCCTTGAATCCTTGGGTCGAAGTTGGGTTTCACGTAGATAGCATATAAATGGATCATATTTCTTTATCCATTCTGCCAACCTGTGTCTCTTCTGTGGTGAATTTAATCCACTAACATTCAGTGTAATTACTCCCAATGAATTACTTACTAGAGCCATATTTTCTTTGGATTAATGAATGTCAAACCTTGTTTTGTTTCTGTTTTTGTCTTTTCAGTTGTTTTTAAACTTTCCTAACTCTTGATTTTTCCTTTCAAATTGTTGAACTTCCTTTAGTATTTCTTGAAGTGCCAGTTTCTTGTTGATATACTCTCTTAATTTCTGTTTATCTGTGAATATTTTGAACTCTCCATCATTTTTGAATGTCAGTTTTGCTGGATACAGAATTCTTGGCTGGAAGTCTTCTTCTTTTAGTATTTTGACTAGGTCATGCCACTGTCTTCTTTCCTCCATGATTTCAGATGAGTAATAGGCACTTAATTTTATTATGCATCCCCTGTATATGATGGTTCTCTTTTCTCTTGCTGCCTTGAGTATTTTTTCTTTGTCTTGAGCATTGGACATTTGGACAAGTATATGTCTTGGAGTTGGTCTGTTGGGATTTATACTTTTAGGGGAGTACTTTGCTTCCTGGATCTGCACATTCATCTCTCTCAATAGGGTTGGGAAGTTTTCAGCCATTATTTCCTTCAACACTCCTTCTGTTCCCTTTCCCTTATCTTCTCCTTCTGGGATGCCAATAATGTGAATGTTTGTGTGTTTTGTGTTGTCAGTTAAATCCCTGAGTCCCTGCTGGAATTTTAATATTTTTTTGTCTATCTGTTCTACTATCTGTTTGATTTCAGCTGTATTGTCTTCCACATCACTAATTCTTTCTTCTGCCTGTTCAAATCTGTTGTTATGTGAATCCCACATCCTTTTGATTTCTTGGATTGCGGCATTGATCACCATCATATCTGTTATATTTTTGTGTACGTTTACAATTTCTTCAGTATTTTCTCCCAGTGTCTTCTTTATATCCTTTATCTCTTCCTTCACTTCATTAAGTTGGTTCATGGTATTCGTTTGGGAATCTTTCATTAGTTGTTTGATGTTCTGCATATATTCCTGGTTTTTGGTTTGTTCATTGGAGTGGTCCATGTCGTCCTGTTTCTTGGTGTGGTTTATAATTTTTCATTGCCTTCTAGTCACCATTTTATCTTGCTGGGTTTATTCAGTTCATTAAATTCTGTCACTCCTCTCGTGTTTTATTTGTGTGTGTATTAAGTTTTCTCTTTGACACTTTTTCTTCTTATTTTCTTTCCTTGATTCTTTCTATGTTACCTTGAAGGCAAATAATTAGGGCCCAAGGGATTGAAAGATGTGGGAAAGGAAGAAGGATAATAGTGATATTGATAAAAGTTAGAAGAGGGGCCTAATAGGGCTTAGTGAAATGAATATTTACCTTGTGTAAGCAGTATAGAGTAATAGGGAAAAAGTGGAGTACCTACAATGGCCTGGGGAACAAAATAAAGGAATACATACATATATATATATATATATATATATATATATATATATATATATATATATATATAATGATTTAGACGGCTAGCATGATGAGGAGGGAGAGAAAGAGTAAAGAAAGTTCTAAAAGGAAAAAGTTAATATTAATAAAATAAGAAGTAAACAAAATAGATAGAATAGAAATTGACACCTTTAAGTTGTGGGCTAATGAAAAAGCGTGGTGTCTGAGAACACAACAGAAAGCAGAAGGCAGAGAGATGAAGGAACGATAAGAGATAGCTTGGGATAGAATATCAATATAGACAGAGAATGGGAAATCACTGAAGAAGAAGAACAGCAAAGAAGAGGTAAGCTAGCAGCACCTAATTTAAAAAAAAATGATGGAAAACAGAAAGGGGGGAGGAAAGAGGAAACAAAAGCAAGAGACAACAAATAAACAGAGAAAAATCAAACAACCACACCAGCAAGCAGACAAACAATGCTAAGAAGAATATGTTCCTTCTAGGGTCCTTGCGGATCCTCTCAGCCTGCTTGTGTTAATTTCCCTTCCAGGCTCTCTCTGCAGGTTTTGAGGCAGATTTTCATTATTAAACTGAATTAAGAACAGGAATTCATTTTTTAAAGTGACTGTCTTCCTCTGATTTTTTGTTGTTGTTGTTGCTGTTGATATAAGGGACCCAAAAGACATCCTCTCCTAGATCACCTCCTTCACTGAGGAGAACTTAAATAGGCTCGTGGAAACTAATCAAGCCCTTCCCACTTCCTTGCCTC
Source organism: Tolypeutes matacus (assembly GCA_026826555.1). Taxonomy (NCBI): domain Eukaryota; kingdom Metazoa; phylum Chordata; class Mammalia; order Cingulata; family Chlamyphoridae; genus Tolypeutes; species Tolypeutes matacus. The sequence continues at coordinate 479,075 of JAKSZT010050892.1, read as the reverse complement.
CCCAGGGGATTGAATCTATGATGCTTGTCAGGGCAGAGTGATAAAATTGGTTCACTCCACCCAGTCTGGGGCCAGGCCTCACTGTCAGTGGGCTGCTGGGTAAGTCAGGTTTCCTCAGCAGATTCCCCTCTACCCTCAGCCTGGAGCTGTTTCAAGCCAGCTTATTTGATCCCCAAAGCTATGAGGTGGTCCAGGCATCCAAATCCACAGAAGTTATTCCCCTCTGCACCTACTGTGAGAGCCCTACCTCCCTCAAAGTATGCTGCCTCAAACCGTAAGCGTGAGTCACGGTTGCAGGATTCATGTTTCAAACAAGCCATTGTCCTGTGGGTGGGGCTCAGCCATCTGTGTTAACCACCATAGGCAGGCTCAAAACTCAAGAAACTCCATGCCTTCAATCTGCCCACTGCTAAGTAACCCAAGCTTCTCACTCCATGTGCCCACAGCACAGAAACTTGGGCAGGACCTCGCCCACAATTGGCCATCCCCAGAGAGCTAGTCAGTGACTATCCTCCTAAACCCATACCAACTTGCCTCTCTCCTGTAGCCTTTTCTTATAAGGCACCCCAAAGATTTATATTTTTTCAGTTTCTTAAGCTGATTCTGATGTGGATTCAATTTAACAGCCACTGAACTACAGTCACCTGCTTTCTACTTAACTCCAATTTTCCTTATTATTTTAAATCAGAAATGATCCTTTCATAATAAGATGATGTACTTCTAATCTCAAGTATTTTAAGAAGTTAGAAAATTTATTTATATATTTAAGTTGTACTCCAATATTTTTCTCATATGTGATAGAGTGTGTGATGGATGAAACTAGAGAATGCACGTAATTACAAATAGAAATGTGTACCGAAAATAATCTGCCAATGCAGATAATTCTGAGGAAGGAGGAATGGAGTTTGAGGCTAGAGAAGGAATTTTACTGTTTGTCATAACAGACATAAATTATTTTTATATTCTTTGCATGGATAATTTGGTTATAATTTAAAAGAATTTATGAATATAGTACACAATGAAATCATACAAATTGTTTGAAATGAAGATATTGATTTGTATCTGCAACATTACTTGTGTGTCATTTCCCCTCACACTTTGAAAATGCAGTCGCCCATAAAGGAAAGCTGCACTCTCTCTTGGGCACCGTCCCACGCTGCCTGGATGGGGGGTGACCACCCTCAGCAAGAGTTAGCACAGAATACAAGGTGCATGGATGCAACCATTGAAGGCCACACTGCTCTGTACAAGTGTCTGGTTAGAGGGCTGTTAGCACCACAGGAGAAGACAGACTTCTTGCTGCTTACTCCCAACTAAAGACTGGCCAGAGTGACTCACATCACTAACTGAGGCTGTGAGTGCTGAGCTGGGCTTTCTCCCTGTCCTCCTTTGTGGATCCAGAACCTATGATATTGCTTTTCATTGGGGTTCTGAGAGTTTGGTTCCAAAAAAGAAAATTCCCTCTCTGGATTGGGGGACCTGCAGTGAACACATGTTACATTCCAGGCGCTTCAGTTGTTCACCAGCTTCTTCCCATCCAACCCCTCTGTTCTCCTCTGGGATTGAAGAAGTTTGCATCATTTCAACACTGTTAAAAATATTTTGAAATTTTAAAATTTAATTAGTCTGAGAAATATCTGGTATCGGCACCCTGTGAGGTTTTCTGCAAACATTGCACTTTCTCATATCCTCACTTCTATTCTTGTCAGCCCTAGGTCCCAGAACTTTCTGCGATTTCTGTACTATTTATTAGGGTCAATGTCCTAATGATGCTCATTCTGATGATGTTACTGCTTTAGCCAATGCTATAATGTTAATTTTGACATTTCCTTCCTGTCACTAACATGTTTCATCTTGGCAATGCTCTTTCTTTAGGTGCCCCAAGGTTGGAGAAAGTGAATGTAGAACTGTAAGCAGGAGACAAGAGTCTGTGCCTGAGAATCAGGAGGGGTACAGTAAAGCAGCCTCCTCAGAGGGTCAATGCTGGAGGCCAAGGGAAGGAGGTAATGATAAAAGTAACAGGAGCAAGTAGTCTCCTCTCTGTTCCCTGACTCCTCTGTACACCAGACCCCAGGTCCCATGCTTTTTATCTCACCCTGCACACCTGAGGCAGGTACATCATACTGGGGCATCTGTGGCTTTATACTAGTCCCCAAAACATGGGACTCCCCTTCCTGTCTCTTTGTCTTGCAGGCCTTGCTGACCAAGAGCACTTCCCCCTCCATCTTACCAGAAATCTTTCCTGCCTTGTCTGCAGACAAGCACAGTTTACAGGTGAATTCACAGGGCAGCAGCATCATACTGCCATTTGGGAAGAGTGCAGCTCTCCAAACCTGTGTCCCTAGCTGACTGAGTTTGCCAAGTGTTGCCAATGTAAAATACCTGATATAGGTTGGCATTTATTGGAACTTACTAGGGTTAAACTTAGAGTTCTGAGGCTGAGAAAATGTTCAAATCAAGGCATCATCAAAATTTCTGTCTTAAGAAGGGTCAGCTGCTGCTGCACTCCAGTCAAGGCAAAATATTTGGCCTGTCTGTCTCTCTCTGCCTTCTCCTACAAATACACTTTTTCCCAGAGTTCAGCAGTGGGCCATCAGACACAATTGCTCACACCTCTCCCTTCTCCTCTGGCCTGGATGTCTTCAGATTCAAGCTGCTCCATGACTCCAGCCTCTGGCTTCTCCCTCAGCCTCTCATGGATTCTGTGTCTCTCCACAGCTGTAGGAGATCCTAGAGCCCTCTCCCAAAAGGCAGAGTAAACATGGAAGCACTTGTTCTCTGTGTTTTCCATGTATGTAGGATTTCAGCACAATGGGGTCCATCATGGTGCCTGAAATCTAATCAGAGACCCTTAACTAAACTAAAGCAATCTAAAATTCATTGTCTTCATTCTTTTTTCCTTACATAGATTCTCTCATGCTTAGGTAAGCATGATGCAAGTTCCTTCAAAGTGAAGTTACATTCATAGAAGTGTTATTTTGAGGAAACAATGCTTGTGGTCACATAAAAGATTTTCCCAACTTTCTAATATTCTCTTCCTTCATCTTAAGTCTGTACTGCCGTGGAAGTGGATATAGCTTCACTCAAAAGCCTTTTGTTATGTGGTTCTTTCTGCTTCTTAAAGTCCTATGCTTTTAATGGTTTGTGGGGTACACCAAAAAAAGTGTTTAGAGGGAAATTTATAGCATTGAATGCATGCAGTATAAAAGAGGAAAGATCCAATATCAATCATTTAAGTGCCCAATTAGGAAAGTGCAAAAATATCTCATTTTTTAATTTTTTTTCTCATTCATGGCTCTTCTTGCTTCAAATGAGCATCAAATCCAGTTTGGTGACTTCATAACTAGGTAATGGGGAAATGATATAGTACTTGATTAATGATGGTGACAAAACAACACCCCATAAATCAAACTTGGAACTTTCAGGCTTCTGAAGGATAAGAAAGCTACAGCTTCCAAAGATGCACGAGTAAGGTGGCCCCAGAACAAAGGCCAAAATGGCAACCCAGGAAATCCTGAACACTTTTTTTTGGACTGACTATTTTTATTTAATTTTTTTCCTTCTATTTATTTAGATGAGATGTACTATTTAATTTTCTGTAAAGTTTACCAGGGAAATTAAAACACTTTTGCTTGCCTTCCCAAATCTGCACTTATTATTTGTAATTGACTTGCCAAATAATATATTTTAAAACATTTTATATCCTGTATTATTCAGCCAAAGGGGTACTGATGCAAAATACCAGAAATCTCTTGGACTTTATAAAGTGTATATATTTGGGGTAGAAGCTTCCAGTTACCAGGCCATAAAGCATAAGTTTCTTCCTTCACCAATGTCTGTTATATCGTCTTGGAATAAGACAGCTGCTGACATTTGCAGGGTTAAGGTTTATTGGGTTCCTCTCTTCCCAGGGCTGCATTTCTCCCTGGGCTCAGCTCCTCTGTTTCCTCCTCAAGGTCAGCTGTAGACTATGAGGCTCTCTAAGCTTTGCCTGTCTCCACAAGGCCAGCTGTGTACTGTCAGGTGAATGGCTTGTCTCTTTTCCCCAGAGCCTCCTGTCATTGCTAATCAGAACTCCAGCATCAAAAACTACTCCATTCTGTCTATTACCATGTGTTTTTATGTTTGAGGCCCCACCCACCAATGGGCAGGGCTCAAAACCCTACCGACTGTGGCCCAGTCAATGTCCTAATCAGAACTTAATCATGCCCAGATTAACAGACATCATCCCATAAACATTTTTGGAACTCATAACGATATCAAACTGCTACATATCCAGTTACCCATCTTATGCTATATATTATTTTATGGTGTATTTGAACACTTTATTGATATGTCCTAGGACACAGATATCATTATTACTTTATCGATTCAATAGTCATTTTGGTATATGAATTTAATTAACAGATATTGTTCTTCAATCCATCCTGAATCTTGAATCTTCTGAGAATATTTTTTCTGCCCAAAAAATATTCTTTTACATTTCTTTTAAAGTGAGTTGCTGCTAGCAATCTTTATTAGTTTTTACTCATCTCTAAAAGTATTTATTTCACTTCTTCCTGAAGGATTGAGATGAATTAAATCTCAGGCCCTCTATGATTTCCACTGCTTTTGAGAGCACCCTTAGTGTTGAATTTCTCCATTCTGTTGTAAATGTAATCAGTTATTTAGAGAAGAAATTAGGGCTTTCAGTTTTACAGCCTGCTTCCTGCACCCCCAGGCATAATCTGTGGACTCTGGCTCTGGCGATGAGAATGATCACACACCTCTCTCAGTTACACACCTGATTTTGGAGCTAAGATTTGGTTGAGAAAGCACAGTATCTTGAGTTCTTCTTGGGACCTTTCTGAGACCAGTGCAATGGTTGTCAGCACCCCATTTTGCAAAATGATTTCCACACCCAAAGTACAGCCACTGCTTCTTGAGTTTCCATTTCTCAGAGACTTAGGAGACCCATCCTGCTCACTGTGCCCTGGGTTAATGCCATTATTTGCATCTTGTGTGGATGCCAGAGAAGTATGTTCTGACTAGCCTATTGCTGTGTGTGTAAGCTTTTTTATGTAGGATATTTTGGTTAGATTCAGATAAGGGAACTTTCGATTAGGCCACTTTTTGTTAGAATGCTTTAGTTTAGTTAAGGGACTCTGATTACTTTCCAGGCACCAGGATGGACCCAAATCATTGTGCTGAAGTCCTACACACATGGAACAAACAGAGAAAGAGTGCTGCCATGTTTACCCTGCCATGTGGGAGAGTTCTCCAGGATCTCCTACAGTGGTGGAGAGACAGAGAAACCCTCAGAGGCTGAGGGAGAGGCCAGAGGATGGAGTCATTTAGCAGTTTGAAGCTGAAGACATCCAGGCCAGAAGAGGAGGAAGAGGTGTGAGCAATTGTGTCTGATGGCCCTCTGCTGAGCTCTAGGAGAAAGTGAGTTTGGAGGAGAAGGAAGAGAGAGACAGGCAGGCCCAACATTTTGCCTTGGCAGGATTCCTGCAGCAGCTTACCCTTGCTAAGACAGCATTTTAGATGATGACTTGATTTGGACATTTTCACAGCCTCAGATCTGTTAGCTTTAAACCTAATAAATTCCAATAAAAGCCAACCTATTTCTGGTATTTTGCATTGGCAGTGCTTGAAAAACTCAAATAGCTAGGGACACAGGGTTGGAGATCTGTTCTGTTCCCAAATGGCAGTGTGATGCTGCCCAGTGAATTCACCTGCAAACTGCGAGTGTCTCCAGACTAGGCAGGAATGAGTACTGGTAAGATGGAGGGGGAAGGGCACTTGGCCAGCAAGTACTGCAAGACAGGGAGTCAGGTAGGGGAGTCACATGGCTTCCAGTATGATATACCTGTCTCAGGCAGTGGTTGGCCAGGTGGGCCGGAGCAAAGAAAAGCATAGGACCATGAGTCTGGTGCAGCAGAGGCATCAGGGCACAGAGAGGAGACTTCCTGCTCCTGCTCCTTTTGCTCTTCCCTGCTTCCCTTCACCCCCAGCTTGGACCCTCTGAGGAAGCAGCTCTTACTGTACCCTCTTGGAACTCAGACAGACTCAGCTCTCTGGCTTCCATTTCTACATTCACCTTCTGCAACCTTGGGGCAGCTAAAGGAAAAGCAATGCCAAGATGAAACCTGTTGGTATCAGGAAGGAAATGTCAAAATTCACATTACAGTATTGACTATAGCAATTATATCAGCAGAATGAGCCACATTAGGCCAGTGACCCTAATCAATAATACAGAATCCCAGAAATTACTGGGACCTAGGGCTGACACGAATAGAAGTTAGGTTGTGAGATAGTGCAATGTTTGCAGCAAACCTCAGAAGGTACAGATGCCAGATATTTCTCAGATTAAGTAAATATTAAATGTTCTACACTTTTAACTGTGTTGAAAATGATGCAGACATCTTCAAACCATGAAAAGAATGGATGGTTTGGATGGGAAGAAGGTGATGAAAAACTGAAGGAGCTGGAATGTAGCATGTGTTCACAGCAGTTCCCCCAAGCCAAAGATGGAATGTCCTGTTTGGGAACCAAACTTTCAGAGCACCAATGAAAAACATCATCATAGGTTTAGGATGCACAAAGGAGGATAGGGGCAAGCCCTGCTCAGCACTCAGAACCTTAGATAGGGATGTGAGTCACTCTAGTGGGTCTTAACTGGAGAGTAAGCAGAAGGAAGTCTGTCTTCTCCTGTAGTGCTAACAGTACTCTAACCAGACACGTGTAGAGAGAAAGGGGTTCTGCACATGGTTGCATCCATGCTCCTCATGCTCCATGCTCAGTCTTGCTGTGGGAGGCCTCCATCATCCAGGCATGTGGGGAGGGGGCCGAGGGGAGTGAGCACTTTTCCTTTATGTGTGACTGTATTTGCAAAATGTGAGGGGAACTTCCCCCAAGTAATGTTGCAGATAGAAATCAATATCTTCAAATCAACCACTTTGTATGATTTCATTTTGTACTATTTTCATAATTTCTTTTAAATTATAATGAAATTATCAGTGCAAAGATTATAAAAATAATTTATGTCTGTTATGGCAAACAACCAAATTCCTTTTCTAACCTCAACGAAGATTCCTCCCTCCTCAGAATTATATGCATTGGCAGATTATTTGGGGTACATATTTCTATTTGTAAATACATGCATTCTCTAGTTTCTTCCATCCCACATCCTGTCACATATGAGAAAAATATTGGAGTACAGCTTAAGAATATGAATAAATTTTCTAATTTATTAAAATACTTGAGATAAGAAGTATATAGTCTAATTATGAAAGGATCATTTCTGATTTAAAACAATAAAGAAAATTAGAGTGAAGTAGAAAGCAGGACACTGTAGTTCAATGGCTGTTAAACGTGAATCCATGTCAAACTCAGGTGAAGAAACTGAAAAAAATATAAAATGTTCGGTTGCCTTATAAGAAAATGCTGCAATAATGGACAGCTTTAATTTTAAAATGATAATTTTTAAATGCTTACACAGAATGTAATGGATTGAAGAAACAATGAAAACAACCATGATAATTTGAAATAAGTGAAAAGCCCATCTTTACACAGACTAAGAGAAATTTCAAATTCTGATGCATAAATTAGTGGTAACAAATTGAACACAGATGAGTGTGGAAGAAGATGTGGGAGGAACAGATCTCAGAACAAACTGCAAGTGCACTTTTCCAAGAGGAGATAAACATCCTGAATTGCACAGACACAGCCGCTTCCTTAAAAGATTGGCAACCAGTTGCACAGACTGCAGGGGGTGATTCTTTGGAGATTCACTTTCATTACATTCACAGGGTTTCTCTCCAGTATGAATGTTGTAATGTTTAGGGAGATACTGCCTCTGGCTGAAGGCTATTCCACATTCCTTACATATATAGCACTTCCCTCCACTATGAATTTTCTCATAGTCAGTGTGATTTGATTTGCTAATGAAGGCTTTCTTATATTCCGTACATATATAGGGTTTCTCTCCAATTTGTCTTCTCTGGTGTTTAATGAGTTGATTTCTGAATGAAAGCTGTCCCACGTCCATCACATTCATAGGGTTTCTCTGCAGTATGTATTCTGGGATGGTTAATGAGGTTTTCCTTCTGGTTGAAGGTTTTTCCACATTCATTGTATATATAGGGTTTTTCTCTAGGATGAATACTCAGATGTTTAGGGAACAATTGCTTTTGGTTGAAGGCTTTTCTGCATTCTTTACATTCATTTTGTTTTTGTCCACTATGAATTTTTTGTGTTCTTTGAGATATGATTTATACCTAAAGGCTTTTTCACATACCTTTCATGCATAGGGTTTCTTTGCAGTAGGAAACCTTTTGTATCTGGGATTTGACATTTGAATTAAAGCTTTCCCACATATATATGATTTCTCTTCAGTAAGAATATTCTGATATATAAAGAGATTTTCTGTCAGGTTGAAAACTTTCCCACATGTATTACATTTCTATGCTTGTTCCCCTGTATGGCTTTTAAAATGAGGAGTAAATCATGACTGTAAAGAGAAGACTACATTCAGGACACTCATTCGTTTTCCCTCTAGTTTGAATTTTCTCATATTCCGTGAAGTTTTGTTTTAGGTGGAAGCATTCCCATGTTCATTACAATACTAACTAATGTGTGAATATTTCATGCTCAATGAGATTTAATGCCCGGCTGAAGAATTTCCAGAATTTCAAAGAAAACTTTATACTCCTTACAGTTAAAGGGGAGGACTATGATATGGGGCAACCTGGCAAAACTCATTGTCTTCATTCTTTTTTCCTTACATAGATTCCCTCATGCTTAGGTAAGCATAATGCAAATTCCTTCAAATTGAAGTTACATTCATAGAAGTGTTATTTTGAGGAAACAATGGTGCAGTCAGAGAGCATACTTTCCCAACTTTGTTTCATTTTCTGCCTTCATCTTAAGTCTGTACTGATGTGGAAGTGGATATAGCTTCACTCACAAGCCTTTTGTTATGTGGTTCTTTCTGCTTCTTAAAGTCCTATGCTTCTTCATAGTTTGTGGGGTGCAGTAAAAGAAGTGCTTGGAGGGAAATTTATAGCAATGAATGCATTCATTAGAAAAGAGAATGATCCAATATCAATCATCGAAGCGTCCAGTTTGGGAAGTGCAACAATATCTCCTTTTTATTTGTTCTATCATTCATAGCTCTTCTTGCTTCAAATGAGCATAACATCCAGTTTGGTGACTTCATAACTAGGAAATGGAAAAGTGATAGAGCACTTGATTTATGATGGGGACAAAACAATACCCCATTAATCAACCCTGGAATCTTCAGGCTTCTGAAAGATAAGAAAGGTGTAGCTTCCAAAGATGCATGAGTGAGTTGGCTCCAGAACAAATGCCAAAATTGCAACCCAGGAAATCCTGAATACTTCCTTTTTGACTGATTATTTTTGTTCAATTTTTTTTCTTCTATTTATTTGGATGTGATGCACTATTGAATATTCTTTAAAGTTTACCAGGGAAATTATAACACTTTTGCTTGCCTTTCCCAATCTGCACTTATTATTTTTTATTGACTTGACAAATAATACATTTTAAAACATTTTCTATCCTATATTAGTCAGCCAAAGGGGTGCTGATGCAAAATACCATAATTCTGTTGGTCTTTATAAGAGGTATTTATTTGGGATAGAAGCTTGCAGTTACCAGGCCATAGAGCATAAGTTTCTTCCTTCACCAAAGTCTGTTACCCCATTTTGGAGCAATACAGCTGCTGATATTAGCCAGGGTTCAGCCTTCCTGGGTTCCTCTCCTCCCAGGGCTGAAATTCTCTCTGGGCTCAGCCCTTCTCTTTCCCCCACAAGGTCAGCTGTAGACTATGAGGCTCTCTAAGCTTTGCCTCTCTCCACAAGGTCAGCTGTGAACTGCCAGGTGAATGGCTTCAATCTTTTCCCCTTGCCTTCTGTCCTTGCTCATCAGAACTCCAAAATCAAAAACTACTCCAGCTCTGTCCTTTGCCATGTCTTTTTTTGTTTGACACCCCACAACCAAGGGGCAGGGCTCAACACCTTACCAACTGTGGCTCTTTCAACACCCTTATCATAACTTAATCATGCCCAGATTAACAGACCACTTTAAAGCATAATACTGCTACATATCCATTTACCCATCTTATGCTATATATTATTATCAGTGTATTTTAACATTTTATTTACATCCTAGGCCATGGATATCATTATTACTTTATCCATTCAATAGTCATTTAGGTATATGAATTTAATTAATAGTTATTGTTCTTCCATCCATCCTGAACCTTGAACCTTCTGAGATTATTTTTTTTTAACCTGAGGGATATTCTTTTACATTTCTTTTATTTTTATTTTTTTTTTATTTTTTTATTTTTTTATTATGGGTAAAAATCAAAATTCTCACATTACATACAAACATTTGCAAAATGATATGTAAATATATATGCATATATGTGTATTTGCTTACAAAAATGTTATTTATATATATATATATACATATATTTTAAGAGGTTCTTAGATTACCTAAAATATTACATGGAACCCACTGGGATTCCCATGTTGCCCACCTCCCACACCTCCCACCACATCCAACACAAACATCTCCCACAGTGTGGCCCACCAACCTCAATGAACTTACACATCCTGGAGCCTTGCCACCAACCATAGACCACAGTTCACACTGTAGACCACACTCTCTCCCACTCAGTTATGAGTGGTGTGTGCTGATTTAAAATGGCCTGTGAGTTCGTGCTAGCACACATTATGAGTTTTTACTCATCTTTAAAAGTATTTCAGGGAAGCGGCTGTGGCTCAATCAGTAGGGCTCCCGTTTACCATATGGGAGGCCCGGGGCTCGGTTCCTGGGGCCTCCTGGTGAAGGCAAGCCCGCCCGCACGGCATGGTTAGCTGACCCAGCGAGCACAAGCAGCAAGGGGGGGGGGGGAATAAATGAATAAATAAATAAAATCTTTTAAAAAAAAAGTATTTCATTTCTTCCTGGAGGATTGAGATGAATTTAATATCAGGCCCTCTAAGATCCCCACTGATTTTGAGAGCACCTTTAGGGTTGAATTTCTCCATTCTGTCATAAATGTAATCAGTTCTTTGGAGAACAAATTAGGGGCTTTCATTTGTACACCCTGCTTTCTGCCCCCATCCACAAGGCAAAATCTGTGCGCTCTGGCTCTGGGAAAGAGAATAATGGCACACCTTTCTGAGTTACACATGTGATTTTGGAGATAAGATTTGGGGGAGAAAGCCCAGTATATTGAGTTCTTCTTTGGACCATTCTCAGGAGCAGTTGGAAAGGAAACAAGACCACACCAATTCTCCCCAGCAGGAACCCCAAGTTTATAAAATATGTGAGGTCGTTAAAAACCCAGACACCCTTCTGTGCCTAATCGGGGATTGGCAGGCTTAATGGGGGAATCGCACCACTCATGCTGGGAAAAGGTCAATCACTCCCCCCCCCCCAATGAGATGCTAATGGCAAATATCCGCTTCTGTAACTCTGCTTGCTTGCTTTGCTCAGAACCCTATTTAGAAATGTATATGTCTAAACCTACCAATCCTGTCTCATGGCATGCATGGGAAAGTTTGTCATGCATGAGAAGAAAGTCTATAAAGGCTGCAGCCTCCAGATTTTAGGCACGACTCTTACTAAAGAGCACACCCCAGCCATTAATAAAGTTTCCATTAAATTTTTCTCCTGGGAGTTGGTATTTATATGAAGTGTTCCACTTCATTCTGGAGGCCCCAGTGAGATAGACCAGAGGCAGCCACACTAAGAACTTCAGGGGAAAGACCTCTGAGGAACGTTCCTCAGTCCTGGTAGGTCCTCAGTCTGGCCAGAAACTCCATGGGAGATTATTAATTCAACCTAAGGAACCACCAGTTCTGTTCTGTTTTGGTAAGTCTGGATCCAGGGAAGGCCATTGGGCTTCCAGACATTCCTCTACTCCTGCGGCCTGGCCACCGGGTGAGACGTCACCTGGGGCCTCAGAATAGCTCAAGGTTTGTGTGTCTGTGTGTGTTGCTGGCTGGCTGTCTGTGACATTTGTACTCAGTTTCTGTTCTGTGCTCCTTTTGATTGTTACTATGGGTCAATCCTCCTCTTGTTCTACCACACCCCTTGCCTGTTTTCTAAAGAACTTAAAGGAATTCAAGAAGGGAGCAGCTGCATATGGAGCCAACTTCAACCCAGGGACCTTCTGAACCCTCTGAGAATTGGAGTGGCCCACCTTTGGTGTGGGCTAGCCATCTGAAGGAACGACGGACCTCCGAACAGTCTACAATGTCCGGAGTGTCATCTATGGCAAACCTAGTCACCCTGACCAGATTCCTTACATTGATGTGTGGATAGATCTTCTTACAGACACTCCAAAGAAACTAAAAATTGGTCTTGTGGGACAAAGGCGCCTGGCTCAGCCAGAGACCCAACTTCTGTTGAAAGCTCTGATTAAGAACCCAAGTCCTTCAGTCCTGCAAGACACTCCTAATGAACCACCCCATTACATACCCAATCTACCCCTCATCCCCCTCCATCTGTCCCCTCCCCATCCACTCCTCCTCCTCTCCCTCTAAACCAATCACCTAGAGACAGCCTATACACTCCACTCCCCACATCTGCTGATACCTCTCTAAACAGCACCCACCATACATGAAGGGGCACTCCACTATCAGGCTTCTGCAGATCCCTGCAACAGGCCTGACTCACTTCCCTTACTGCCCCTCCACCAAGCAGGTCCAGGCCTGAGTGATAAAATTGTCCTGTTCAAAGAATATGCCCCCTTTTCATATACAGACCTGTATAACTAGAAAAATCAAAATCCTCTGTTCTCAGAAAAACCCCATGGCTTAATTTCTCTCCTAGGAACTATCTTTTTCCCCCATAATCCTACCTGGGATGACTGCCAGCAACTGTTACAGGTCTTATTCACTTCGGAGGGAGATCATATCTGGAGGGAGGCTGTAAAAACAATCATGGGTCAAGACGGCCAACCCACTACTGACCCTACCCAAATAGAAACTGTGCTCCCCTCTACCAGACCAGACTGAAATTACAATCAGGATCAAGATAAGGAGGCTCTCGAACGGTTTCACCAGACTCTCCTACGTGGCCTTTGAGCTGCTTCCAGAAAGCCAACGAAACTTTCTAAGGTGAGTGAAACCACCCAAGGCCTAAATGAGTCACACTCTGCCTTTTTAGAGCATCTAATGGAAGCCTATAGAAATTACAACCATATAAACCCTGAGGCACCTGAAAATCATAAGGCTATAAATATAGCATTTGTATCGAAGTTTGCTCCTGATATATGAAAGAAATTGCAAAGGCTAGAGGGGTTTGAAGGGAAGCTATTATCTGAACTGATGGAGGTGGCACAGAAAGTGTATAACAATAGGAAGGATGCTGGTACTCTAAAAACCAAGAAGGTGGCAAAGGTCCTGCTGAACACAATGGTGACAGAGTGTGCTAGGGCCTCTTCCTCCCATGGATTCTCTGGAAACCAGAGAAAGCCAAGGCAATGTAGACCAGGACTGCAAAAAGACCAGTGCACTTAATGCAAAGAAAAGGGACACTGGAAAAATGAATGCCCCCAAACTGGGCAGACCCCAGCCCAGCCCTGCAGTTGCTAGACTAATGGTGCCAGGGCTCACCAGGCCCCCAGGAGCCCATGGTCAAGCTAACAGTTGGGGGCAGCCCTGTTAACTTCCTGGTCAATATGGGGACTACATACTCTGCCCTAAAATCAGACCCTGGTCCTTTTAAATCTGTACATACTCTGGTTCAAGGGGCCACCGGGAATATTCACTCAGCCCTGGACCACCACCTGGGCCATTATTTTGGTTCTGGGACCGTCACACACTCATTCCTCATTATGCCCGATTGTCACTACCCCGTGCTAGAACGAGACTTGCTACAAAAATTGAAAGCCACCATCTCCTTCCAGGATGGTGAGACGACACTAAAGATCAGCACTCAGTACCAGTCCCTCCTAGTAATCTGCCCTATCTTGGAAGAATATCTCCTAACAGGCCTCAAGACACTGCCACTGGCTAATCAGTTGCAGCAAGAATTCCAGCACCTGGTTTTGGGAGTCTGGGCTGAGACAAACCCCCTGGGCTGGTTCAGCATCAGGCCCCCATGGTGATGAAAGTATGCAGCACATCTCTCCCCATCTGGGTATGGCAGTACGCAATCAGCCACAAAGCCAGGACTGGAATTGAAAAACACATCAAACATCTACTTGATGCAGGTATTGTTGTTCCTTGCCATTCCCTGTGGAACACCCCCTTACTTCCTGTGCAAAAGCTGGGGAGCACAGACTATCAGCTGGTACAGGATCTTAGAGAAATAAATAAGACGGTTGAAACAATACACCCAGCCATCCCTAACCCATACACATTTCTAAGCCAGCTCCCTCCAGAACATAATACCTACACTGTCCTGGATTTAAAAGATGCATTCTTTTCTATACTTGGGCACTGTTTAGCCAGGCCATTTTTGCCTTTGAAGACCCTTGGCCAGGGGGATGTGGGCAGCTGACGTGGACCAGGCTTCCCCAAGGATTCAAAAACTCCCCCACCTTGTTTGGAGAGGTTCTGGGACAAGATTTGTCCCCTTCATGGAGCAACATCCTGGTGTTACCCTACTTCAGTATGTAGATGACCTCCTTCCAGCCGCACCAGACTCAGACTCTTGCAAAGCGGCAACTCTCAGCCTACTCAAAGCCTTAGCAGAATTTGGATATCGTCTATTCACCAAAAAGGCTCAGTTCTGCTCCCACTCCATAACATATCTTGGATACATCTTAGAGAAAGGGGAGCAGCGACTTTCACGCAACATTATATAAGCTGTATTGGGTATCCCTGAGTCAACCTCGAAATGACAGGTAAGTGAATTTCTTGGAATGGTGGGACGTTGCAGACTGTGGATCCCCAGATTTGCAGAAATTGTTAAGCCCCTTTATACCACCATGGCGGGCAAGGGAAGTGACTTGTGGACCAACAAGCAGCAGGAAGCTTTTACATGCCTGAAGACAGCTCTGGTGAGTGCCCCCACCCTCGGGTTACTTGACTTGTCCAAACCCTTTCATCTATTCATTGATGAAAGTCATGGGGATGGCAAAGGAGTCTTAACCCAATCCATTGGGCCTTGGCACTGACCAGTAGTGTACCTCTCAAAAAAACTGGACTATGTAGCTGCCAGATGGCCCAACTGCCTAAGAGCCATCACAGCCACTGTCCTTTTAGTTAAGGAAGCCTCTAAGCTAACCTTTGGCCAAAATCTGGTGGTAACAGCCCCACATTTGGTATAAGCCCTCCTCCTCATTCCCCTGGACCACTGGATATCTAATGCAAGAATCACACAATATGAAGTGTTATTGTTGAACCCACCTTGTGTGGTATTCTCAAAAATGGAGGCATTAAAACTGGCCACCCAGCTCCCTGACTCTAGTGCCCCCCCAGGGGCCCACATCTGCTTACACTTGCTGGAAACCCTGACAGGGGTACACCCTGACCTCACTGATGTGCCATTGCTGGAAGATTCCCATAATCTCTACATAGATGGCAGCAGTTTTGTTAAGGATGGATTCCATTATGTGAGAGCAGCTGTAGTAGAGCCACCCAAAACTATCTGGGCTCAATCTTTAAGCCATGGAACCTCCACCCAATGGGCCAAACTAATAGCCCTTTCTCAGGCTTTAAGATGGGCAAAAGACCAAACTGTCAGTCTCTACATGGACAGTCGCTATGCCTTTGCTACAGCCCATGTACATGGTGCACTGTACCAAGAGCGAGGATTCCTAATATCTGGAGGAAAAGACATTAAAAATGAGCTGAAGTTCTGGCATTATTAGAAGCCATTTGGTTCCCTGACCGAGTAGCCATTGTTCACTGCAAGGGACACCAGAAGGGAAACTCCCCACAGGCTGAAGGCAACCAACTAGCAGACAAAGTTGCATGAGCCGCCACCTTCCTACCACTCACCCTTATCCAAATGCTCCCGACAGTCCCTAGCTGGGAACTCCTGGTACTACGCTACTCCCCAGAAGACGTCAAGCAGGGGGAAGGTCTAGGAGCTAAAATTTACCCAGAAGTTTGGTTAGTCCTGCCCTATGGCAGGACATATCTACCTGAAGCAGTAGTAACACAATTAGTCAAAGGCCTGCATGACAACATGCATATGGGCAGCACTAAATTAATAGAACTAATAAAAAGGGACTTTTATTTCCCAGATTTGTCTAAAATCAGCAAAAGCATCACATCAAGATGCGAAGTCTGTGCCAGAGTAAATCAAAGAAGAGGTGCCCCAGCTGCAGTGGGAACTAGGCTCCGAGGGATGGAACCAGGGGAGCACTGGGAGATAGACTTTACTGAAATAAAGTTAGGAAAATATGGGTATAGGTATCTCCTGGTGCTGGTAGATAAGTTTTCAGGATAGGTGGAAGCCTACCAAACTAAAAATGAAACAGCCATGGTAGTAGTTAAGAAGTTGATAGCAGAAATCATTCTGAGAATCAAGCTTCTTCTTAGAATAGGGTCAGATAATGGTCCAGCCTTCATAGCACAGGTGACTCAACAATTGGCTAACGCCCTGGGTATAAATTGGAAACTGCACTGTGCATTTCAGCCCCAATGTTCAGGACAGGTTCAAAGGATGAACTGCACCTTGAAAAAACCCTAACCAAGTTGGCTCTGGAGTCTGGTGAAAACTGGGTGAGTCTCCTTAACTTTTTCCCTCCTTAAGGCCAGATGTACCCCCTATATGCAGGGCATTATGCCCTATGAAATATTATTTGGCAGACCCCCACCCCTGCTCCCCAAGGTGGAGTTGGAAAAAATATCTGAATATGACAACCAATATCTTTTCTTTACTCTAAAGGAACTGGAGTAGATTAGGAAAATGGTCAATTGAATGGTCCAAGAAGCCCATCCCCCTCATCCATGTACTGACCCTCCTTTATTTCAGGCACAGCCCGGAAATCTAATCTCGGTGTGGAAGCTCCAAGCTGGAACACTCGAGCCACGGTGGACCGGCCCATATGTGGTGATCCTCACAGCACCCACAGAAGTAAAAATCATGGGGAAAAGACACTGGATACATACATCCCAGCTAAAAATCATCAGGTCTGGTATGGTGGACTCAGAGGCAGAAAATTGGACAGTCACCAGAACAGAAGACCCCTTAAAGATCAAGATTCACCAAATGAGTTAAAACTAAGGGTGGGGAAGAGGGAGGGATATGGCAACAGCCTGGCAAATGAGTTCTCTGCCCCTCTTGGTCATTAGCATGTGTGTCAATAGTTTTTGATTAACCTCCTATAACTGGAGTATTAAAAGGACAAGGGAAGGAAAGGTTCTAAATGTCACTCAAACTACTGGGAAAAATCCCACCCTCTCTTTCAACCTGTGTGCCCCCTGGGGAGAATTGGAACAACCTAGACATAGAGCCAGATGGCCCTCCTGCAGGTCACGGATGTGGAGACAAATATTTAGAAAGGGGACTAACCCTGGCCATGCCTTATGCCTGCCCTGCAGACGGGACCCCAGAATACCATACTCGAGGGCAGTACCACTGTGCTCAATGGGGTTGTGAAACCCTAGCCCCGTGGACTTCCAGAGATACTGCTATCAGCCTCTTAAGGGGATCACAGCCCCAGAACCCAACCATAGGGCCCAATAACCCCATTCACATCCATATTATTAATGGGTTAAATAATGTCTGGGAAGGAGGCAAATCATGGGGCCTCAGACTATATGTAGTTGGTCAAGATCCCGGAGCTGAGTTTACCCTCCAATGGGGTATTCTAAAACCCCCTCCATCCAATCCAGTAGGCCCCAACTGGGACATTCTTCTTAATCCAGAACCAGTAATTCCACCCAAAAGAAAACCATGACCCTTAAGGTCCCCCAAGCAAAAATCCCCCAGAACCCCCTTGTTGTCAATGTTGCCCTCTGTCTTCACTTTCTTAAATGAGAGCCAGCCAAATGCCACCAATGATTGCTGGCTCTGCCTAAACCCCCAGCCCCCTTATTACATTGGAATAGGAGCAGATGGAAGCACTATCCCCAATACATCACTGTATGTTCAATAGATATCAGTAAACGAGAGCCCAAGTTTATGTAAGTGGGGTCATGAGCCAATTCTAACTCTGGGGGACTTACAAGGTAATGGCACCTGTTTTGCCCTCTCCTCAAGCAAAATCAATGCAACCTTCCTAGGCCCCCACTGTTCATCAGCTGTTTTCTCTGATGAAACTGATGAATCCTATTATTGGAAAGCCCCCAATGGCACCTGGTTCACCTGTACCCAAGGAATCACCCCTTGTCTCTCCCCCCAAACCTTGTCACAATCTAAGACTGGGGTCGTTTGCATCCTGGTGCTTATCATCCCACAGGTAAACTGGTATTCAGGTGAAGGAGGCTGTGAGAATTTTAGAACTATGAGTCAGTTTAAATGAGTTTCTAATCTCCTTCCCATTATGATTGGCCTTGGATTGGGGGGTCAGCAGCCTTGGGAATGGCAGCCATGATCACTGGTAAAGAAAATATTAACACCTTATCCACTCAAGTTGACTTAGACCTAAAAGAGTTAGAAAAATCAGTTAGTCATCTCAAAAATTCCTTTTCCTCTCTGTCCAAAATGGTTCTGCAAAATAGGCGTGGGTTAGATCTATTAGTCTTAAAACAGGGAGGACTTTGTATAGCCCTAGGCGAAACTACTGTTTCTACACTAACCATTCAGGAGTGATAAAAGAAAGCTTCTCATTAGTCAGAAATAGGCTACAGGAACGAGATCTCAGAACAAAAAGTACAAACTGGTACAAAAGCCTGTATTTGTGGTCTCCGTGGTTAATTACCTTATTCACCGCTACTGCAGGCCCACTTGTCCTCATTATGCTAGGATTTCTAGTGGGCCCCTCTTTTCATTAACTGTCTCACTTCTGATATTCAAAAAATAATACAGGCAGTAAAACTATTGGTGTGACACTCTGACTACATGCCTCTTGCTCCTGACACAGAGGCAATGGTTTGACTAATGCCATTACAGGAGTAGGGAATGAAAAGGAAACAAGACCACACCAATTCTCCCCAGCAGGAACACCAATCTTATAATATTATGTGTGGTTGTTAAAAACCCGGACACCCATCTGGGCCTAATGAGGGGATGTCGGGCCTAATGCAGGAATGGTGCCATTCATGCTGGGAAAAGGTCAATCATTTCCCCCACCCCCACTGAGATGCCAACTCTGTACTCCACTTCTGTAATTCTGCTTGCTTGCTTTGCTCAGAACCCTATAAAGAAATGTATAGGTATAAACCTACCAATCCTGCCTATTGGCATGTGTGGGAAAATTTGGCACGTGCAGGAAGAAAGTCTACAAAGGCTGCAGCCTCCAGATTTTAGGTGTGACTCTTACTAAAGAGCATGACCCTGCTGTTAATAAAGGTTCTATTAAATTTTTCTCCTGGGAGTTGTTATTTATATAAAGTGTTCCACTTCACAGTGCAACAGTGGTCAGCACCCCATTTTGCTCAATGATGGCCACACCCAATGTACAGCCACTACTTTATGAGTTCCCATTTCTCCCAGATGTAGGAGATCCCTCCTGATCCCTGTGACCTGGTTTAATGCCCTCGTTTGAGTCTTGTGTGGACCCCAAAAATATGTTCTTACTAACCCATTGTATGTAAGCCATTGTGTGTAAGCCTTTTCCATGTAGAACATTTTAGTTAGATTCAGATAAGGGACCTTTTGATTAGGTCACTTCTTGTTGGAATGCTTTAGTTTAGTTAAGGGCCTCTGATTAGATTTCAGGCACCAGGATGGACCCCAATCATTGTGAGGAAGCCCTACACACGAGGAAAACACAAAGAAAGAATGCTGCCATGTGGGAGAGGGCTCCAGGATCTCCTACAGCTGTGGAGAGACACAGAAACCCTGAGAGGCTGAGGGAGAGGCTAGAGGCTGGTGTCATGGAGCAGCTTGAATCTGAAGACACCCTGGCCAGAGGATAAGGGAGAGGTGTGAACAGTTGTGTCTGATGGCCCACTGCTGAGCTCAGGGATAAAGTAAGTTGGAAGGAGGAGGCAGAGACAGACAGGCAGGCCAAACATTTTACCTTGGGAGGAGTCCAGCAGCAGCTGACCCTTGTTAAGACAGCATTTTTGATGATGCCTTGATTTGGACATTTTCACAGCTCCAGAACTGTAAGCTTTAATCCTAACAAATTCCAATAAAAGCCAACCTATTTCTCATATTTTGCATCGGCAGTGGTTGGCAAACTCAAACAGCTAGGGACACAGGGTTGGAGAGCTGCCCTGTCCCCAAAAGGCAGTGTTATCCTGCTGTCCAGTGAATTCACCTGTAAACTGTGGCTGTCTCCAGACTAAGCAGAATTTAGTACTTGTAAGATAGAGATGGAAGTGCTCTTGGCCAGCAAGGCCTGCAAGACAGGGAGTCAGGCAGGGCAGTCACATTGTTTGGTGACTCGTATAAAGTCACAGATACCCCACTATGATGTACCTGGCTCAGGCAGGGATTGTGAGGTTGATAGGGGCAGATAAAAGCATGGGATCTGGGGTCTGGTACAGCATAGGAGTCAGGGCACAGAGAGGAGACTGCCTGCTCCTGCTCCTTTTGCCCTTCCCCCCTTTCCCTGGCCTCTGGCATTGACCTTCTGAGGAGGCTATTCTTACTGTACCACTTCTGGGTCTCAGGCACTGACTTAGGTGTCCTGTTTCCAGTTCTACATTCACCTTCTCCAATATTGGGGCAGCTAAAGAAAGATCAATGCCAAGATGAAACCTGTTGGTGTCAGGAAGGAAATGTCAAAATTCACATTACAGCATTGGCTACACAAATAACATCACCACAATGCACAACATTAGGCCAGTGACCCTAAAAAATAATACAGGAATCCCAGAAAGTCCTCAGACATATGGCTGACAAGAATAGAAGTGAGGTTGTGAGATGGTGTAATGTTTGCAGAAAACCTCAGAGGGTGCTGATGCCAGATATTTCTCAGACTAATTAAATATTAAATTTTCAACACATTTTTAACAGTGTTGAAAATGATGCCAACCTCTTCAATCCCAGAAGAGAATGGAGAAGTTGGATGGGAAGAAGCTGATGAACAACTGGAGAAGCAGGAATGTAACATGTGTTCACTGCAGGTCCCCCAAGCCAGATAAGGAATGTCCTGTTTGGGAACCAAACTCTCAGAGCCCCAATGAAAGCCATCATCATAGGTTCTTGATCCGCAAAGGAGGACAGGGAGAAAGTCCTGCTCAGCCCTCACAGTGTCAGTTACTTATGTGAGTCACTGTATCCGTTCTTCATTTTGGAGTAAGCTGCAGGAAGTCAGTCTTATCCTGTGGTGTTAACAGCCCTCTAACCAGACACGTGTAGAGAGAATTGTGGACTTCACATGGTCGTGTCTATGCTCCTCATGTTCCATGCTCACTCTTGCTGAGCGAGGCCTCCCACCACTCAGTCAGGTGGGGAGGGGGCTGAGGAGAGTGAGCAAATTTTCTTTATGGGAGACAGTATTTGCAAAGGTGAGTGGAAGTGCACCCCCGTAATGTTGCAGATACAAATCAATATGTTCAAATCAACCACTTTGTATGATTTCATTGTGTACTATTTCCATAATTTTATTGAAATTATAATGAAATTATGTGTGCAAAGAATATAAAAATAATTTATGTCTCTTATGGTACACAGGCAAATTCCTTCTCTAGCTGCAACCCCCATTCCTCCTTCCTCAGAATTACCTGCATTGGCAGATTCTTTTGGGTACAATTTTCTGTTTGTAAATACATGCATTCTCTAGTTTCATCCATTCCACACCCTATGACATATGAGAAAAATATTGGAGTACAGGTTAAGAATATAAATATAATTTTTTTAAAATTTATTTTTATTGTGGGTAAAAATCAAAATTCTCACAATACATACAAACATTTGCAAAATGATATATAAATATATATGCATACATATGTATTTGCTTACAAAAATGTTATTTATATATATATATACATATATTTTAAGAGGTGCTTAGATTACCCAAAATATTACACAGAACCCACTGGGATTCCCATGTTGCCCACCTCCCACAGGTCCCACCACATCCCACACAAACATCTCCCACAAGTGTGGCCCACCCCACTCAGAGGGGTTCCTGAGAGCTCCGGAGACACCCTGGTCCTATATAAGGGGGGATAGCCCCAGAGACTGATGCCTTATCAGTGGGTTCTATTTTGGAATCTGTGCTCCTGCGAGTGACAGAATTAGACTCAAATAAGTCCTCCCTGCACATGGTTCACCAGTCCCTTCTATTCAAACCTATATGTGATGCTGGAGTTTTTAGGTATACTTCCAGAGACTGAGCCTCCCGCCTAAATATAATTTTTAACTTCTTAAAATACTTGAGATTAGAAATATATGGTCTAATTATGAAAGGATCATTTCTGATTTAAAATTACAAGGAAAATTGGAGTTAAGTAGAAAACAGGCCACTGTAGTTCAGTGGCTGTTAAACTTGAATCCACATCAGAATCAGGTGAAGAAACTGAAAAAAATATCAATGGTTGGGGTGCCTTATGAGAAAATGCTACAAAAATGGGAGACATTATTTTTAAAATTGTAATTTTTAAAATGCTTACACAGAATGTAATGGATTGAAGAACGAGTGAAAATAACCAGGATAATTTGAAATAAGTGGAAACCCCATCTTTATATAAATTTTAAAAAGTCTCAAGTTCTGATGCATCAATTAGTGGTAACAAATTGAACACAGATGAGTATGAAAGATGTGGGAGGTGCAGATCTCTGAACTAACTGCAAGTGCACATATCCATTTACCAATCTTATGATACATATTATTTTATGGTGTATGCTAACACTTTATTGATGACCTAGGCCAAGGATATCATTATTACTTCATCCGTTAATATTTATTTAGATATATGTATTTAATTAACAGATATTGTTCTTCAATTCATCCTGAACCTTGAACATTCTGAGATTATTTTCTTTTTGCCTGAAGAATATTCTTTTACATTTCTTTTCAAGTGAGTTGCTGCTAGCAAACTTATTAGTTTTTTTGTTGTTGTTGATCTGTTTATTTTTATTTTTTTGAAACTTTATTTGTACATTTAATAATTGAAAATATAAACCATTAAAAGCTAAAAAGTAAACACAGATGAATAAATATATACATTTCTCAATTAACTGTAATGGGTACATATAATTTTTTTTCGTTTTGGATCAATCAAGATGTTACACAATATATTTGGTTCATAGTAATGCATTCATACAATATTTGCCCTTTTGTGTCTGCCTTGTTTCCCTCAACATAATGCCCTCCAGGTTCATCCATGTTGCCATTGCTTTATGACATCATTTCTTCTTACACCTGCATTATATTCCATCATGTGAATAGACCACAGTTTGTTTATCCATTCATCAGTTGATGGACACCTGGGTTGTTTCCAGCTTTTGACAATGGTGAATTATGTTGCTATGAACATCAGTGTGCAGATGTCTGTTCGTGTCACTGCTCTCAGTGGTATTGCATGGTCACGTGGCAAGTCTATGTTCAACTTCTTTGCAAAAGTCTGCCAAACAGTCCTCCATAGTGGGTGTATCATTCTGCATTCCCACCAACAGTGAAGAAGTGTTCCTATCTCTCCACATCCTCTCCAACATTTGTAGTTCTCTGTGTCTTTAATAGTGGTCATTCTGATAGGTGTAAAATGATATCTCATTGTAGTTTTGATTTGCATTTCCCTAATCATGAGTGATATTGATCATTTCTTCATGTGTTTTTTTTTGCAATTTGCATTTCTTCTTTAGAGAAATGTCTATTCAAGTCTTTTCACCATTTTTTAATTGGGTCATTTGTGTTTTTATTGTTTAGTTGTAACATCTCTACATATATCCAGGATATTAAACACTTATCAGATATGTGATTTCTAAATGTTCTTTACTATTGAGTTGGCTGTCTTTTCACCTTTCTGACAAAGTCCTGTGAGGTGCAAAAGTGTTTAATTTTGAGGAGGTCCCTTTTATCTATTTTTTTCTTTTGTTGCATGTGCATTGGGTGTAAGGTCCAAGAAAGCACCACCTACTACAAGGTCTTGAAGATGTTGCCCTACATTTTCTTCTAGTGGTTTTAAAGTCCTGGCTTTTATATTTAGATCTTTGATCCATTTTGAGTTGATTCTTGTATAAGGGGTGAGATAGGGGTCCTCATTCATTCTTTTGGCTATAGATATCCAGTTCTCCCAACACCATTTGTTGAAAAGACTGTTTTTCCCCATTAGCGTGGGCTAGGTAGGTTTGTCAAAAACCAGTTGACTGTATAGGTGAGGGTATATTTCTGGGTTCTCAATTCTATTCCACTGATCGATGTGTATGTCTTTATGGCAGTACTATCCAGTTTTGACCACTGTAGCTTTGTAATATGTTTCAAGGTCAGGCAGTGAAATTCCTCCCACATTGCTCTTCTTTTTTAGAATGCTTTTGGCTATTTGGGTGCACTAAACCTTCCAGATGAATTTGGTAATTGCCTTCCCTAATTCTGTAAAGTAAGCTGTTGGGATTTTGATTAGTATTGCATGGAATCTGTAAATCAGTTTGGGTAAGATTGACATCGTCACAATATTTATTCCTCCAATCCAGGAACATGGAATGTCTTTCCATTTGTTTAGGTCTTTTTTCATTTCTTTCAGCACTGTTTTGTAGGTTTCTGCATATAGTTCCTGTACTTCTTTGGTTACATTAAATCCTAGGTATTTGAGTCTTTTTGTTGCTATTGAAAATGGAATTTTCCTCCTGATTTCCTCTTCAGGTTGTTCAGTACTAGTGTACAAAAACATTACCGATTTTTGCGTGTTGTTCTTGTATCCTGCCACTTTGCTGAACTCAATTATTAGTTCAAGTGGCTTTGTCGTGGATAGTTCAGGATTTTCTAAGTACAGAATCATGTCATGCACAAACAGTGAGAGTTTTAATTCCTCTTTTCCTATTTGGACCCCTTTAATTTTCTTGTCTTTTCTAATTGCCCTAGCTAGAACTTCTAATACAATGTTGAATAACAATGGTGACACTGGGCATCCTTGTCTTGTTCCTAATCTTAGAGGGAAAGTTTTCAACCTTTCCCCATATAGTATGATGTTGGCTGTGGATTTTTGATATATGCCTTTTATCATATTGAGGAATTTTCCTTTTATTCCTATCTTTTGAAGTATTTTTATCCAAAAACGATGTTGGATTTTGTCGAATGACTTTTCTGCATCTATTGAGATGGTCATGTGTTTTTTTTCCTCAATTTGTTAATGTGGTGTGTTACATTGATTGATTTTTCTTATGTTGAACCAGCTTTGCGCACCATAAATAAATCCCACTTGGTCGTGATGTATAAGTCTTTTGATATGCAAGTATTTTGTTGAGAATTTTTGCGTCTATGTTCATCTGAGAGATTGGACTCTAATTTTCTTATCTTGTGGAATGATTATCTGTCTTTGGTATTAGGGTGATATTGGCTTCATAAAATGTATTGGGTAATTTTCTATCTTCTTCAATTTTTTGAAGAGTTTAAACAGGATTGGTGTTAATTCTTTTTGAAATGCTTGGTAGAATTCACTTGTGAAGCCATCTGGTCCTGGACTTTTCTTTGCTGGGAGATTTTTGATGATGGATTCAATCTCCTTAATTGTGATTGGTTTGTTAAGTTCTTGTATTTCTTGTAGTGTCAGTGTAGGTTAGTTATGCGTTTCTAGAAATGTATCCATTTCATCTAGGTTGTCTAGTTTGTTGGCATATAGTTTCTCATAATATCCTCTTATGATTCTTTTTATTTCTGTGAGGTCATTTGTAATTTTCCCCCTTTCATTTCTGATTGTGTTTATTTGCATCTTCTTTCCTTTTTTCTTTGTTAGTCTAGTGAGGGGTTTGTCAATTTTATAGATCTTCTCAAAGAACTAGCTTTTGGTATTGATGATTTTCACTATTGTTTTTCTGTTCTCACTTGCATTTATTTCTGCTCTATTTTTTATTATTTCTTTCCTTCTACTTGCTCTGGGATTGGTCTGCTGTTCTTTTTCTAGTTTCTCTAGTTGTTCAGTTAAATCTTTGAGTTTAACTCTTTTTTGTTTTTTAATATAGGCTTTTAGGGCTATAAATTTCCCTCTCAAGTCTGCCTTCGCTGTACCCTATAAGTTTTGATACATTGTATTCTCATTTTCATTTGTCTCAATATATTTATTGATTTCACTTGCAATTACTTGTTTGACCCACCAAACATTTAGGACTGTGTTGTTCCATCTCCACACATTTGCAAATCATTTTTTTCCTGTCTGTTATTGATTTCTAGTTTCATTCCATTATGATCTGAGAAGCTGCTTTGTATAATTTCAATATTTTTATATTTATTGAGAGCTGAATTGTTACATCACATGTGGTCTGTCCTGGAAAAAGATCCATGGGCATTTGAGAAGAATGTATAACCCACTGAGTTTGGATGCAGTGTTCTGTATATGTCTGTTAGGTCTAACTTTGTTTATCATATTGTTCAAGTTCTCTGTTTCCTTGTTGATCTTCTGTCTAGTTGTTCTATCTAACGATGTGAGAGGGGTGTTGAAGTCTCTGGTGATTATTGTAGAAATGTCTATTTCTCCCTTCAGTTTTGCCAGAGTTTGGTTCATATATTTTGGGGGACCCTGGTTAAGTGCACAGATATTTATAACTGTTATATCTTCCAGGAGCATCATCATTTTATTAATATATAATGTCCTTCTGTATCTCATCACTTTTTTGCATTTAAAGTCTGTTTTGTCTGATATTAGTATAGCTATCCCTGCTCTTTTCTGTTTATTATTCACGTGGAGTATAGTTTTCCAACCTTTTTATTTCAGCTGGTTTGTATCCCTGGGTCTGAGGTGAATTTCTTGTAAGTAGCATATGGATGGCTCGTGTTTTTTTTATCCATTCTGTCAGCCTGTGTCTTTTGATTGGGGAATTTAATCCATTCACATGCAGTGATATTACTGAAAATGCACTATTTATTTCCTCCATTATATTCTTGGTCTTCATATGCCATCTTGGTTTTGTCTTCCTTTTTTCTCTTTTGGTTATCCTTTCTGATTTTCTTTCTTCAATACTCCTCCAAGCCTCTCTCTCTTTTTCTCTCAGGTTCTAAGGCTACCTTTAATATTTCCTGCAAAGGTTTATTCTTTTTTGCAAACTCTCTTAGTTCCTGTTTGTTTGTGTATATTTTATATTCACCTTCATATTTGAAGGACAGTTTTTCTGGATAAAGAATTCTCAGCTGATAGTTTTTCTCTTTCAGTTTCCCTATTGTATCATACCACCGTCTTCTTGCCTCCATGGTTCCTGAAGAGAAATCTACACTAGGTCTTACTGGACATCCTTTGTATGTGATCGTTTCCTTCTATCTTGCTGCTCTGAGAATTTTCTCTTTAACTTTTACATTTGACATTCTGAATAGTAATTGCCTTGGCATAGGTCTATTTCGATCTATTCTCATTGGGGTATGGTGTGCTTCTTGGATATGTAAGTTCATTTCTTTTGTGAGAGTTGGGAAATTTTCAGCTATTATTTCCTCAAATACACTTTCTACACCTTTTCTTTTGCCTTCCCCTTCTGGAACTCCCATGACACATACATTGTTGTATTTTGTGTTGTCATTCAACTCTCTGAGCCTCTGCTCAATTTTTTTCCATTTTATCTCTCTGTTGTTTTCATTCTTCAATTTTAGCTGATCTGTCTTCAGTATCACTTATTCTTTCTTCTATCATTTCGAGTCTGCTGTTGTATGCCTCAGATAAGTTTTTGACTTCACATATTGTGTCTTTCATTCCTATGAACTCCGTTACTTTTTAGTTCATGATTTTAAATTCTTCTTTGCATTTGCTCAATGTCTTCTTTTTTTATTTGTAAAATGATATATAAATGTATATGCAAATATGCACATTTGCTTACAAAAATTTTATATATATATATATATTTTTTAAAAGGTTCTTAGATTACCTAAATATTACACAGAAACTACAGGGATTCTCATGTTCCCTACCTCCCCAACCTCCCACAACATCCCACACAAACATCTCCCACAAGTGTGGCCAATCCTCCTCAATGGACCTACACAATGTGGGGCCTTGCCATCAACCATAGACCACAGTTCACATCATAGACCACACTCTCTCTCACACAGTTCTGAATGGTGTGTGCTGATTTAAAATGGCCTACATCTGTTGCCACAAAGGCACTCAGGACAACCCTCAAGTCTTGAAAAAGCCCTTGTATTTCAACTGCACATCCTGTCCCTGCCCCGAAAGTGACCAGTGGCCACTGGCTCCACCTCACTGTTATAATTTCTTCCATTGCCAGAATCACCATATCTGTACAACAGAATACCATTAAATCCACTCTAATCCATATTTCTTCCCCCAATACTGAGGGGACTGGGATGGTGATGTCCACTCCACCTCCAAGTGAGAGAGGGCTTATATCCCATGGATATGGACGGTGGGATTATCCTGTCTGCAGATGCAGGCCTTCTCCATTCCCTGGGATGGCCGTTGCCCATCGTTGTCTCCTTGCCAGGTGACTTGGATGAGTTCATTGAGCTGTAGGGTAGGAGTTGCAGGTCCACCGAGATTCCACACACACCTGGCACATAGGTAGGCCAGAGCCTCCAGTCTCTGGAAATATACCTAAAATCTCCAACATCACTTATAGGTTTGAATAGAAGCGACTGATGAACCATGTGCAGGGAGGACTTATTTGAGTCCAATTGTGTCACTCTCAGGAGCACAGATTCCAAAATAGAGCCCACTGATAAGGCATCAGTTTCTGGGACTATCCCCCCTTATATAGGACCTGGGTGTCTCCAGAGCCCTCAGGAGCCCCTCTGTGTGGGGTGATATGCACTTTGATGTTCTATGAAATCCTACTGATTTGTGTGTAAGCGTTACCTCTGGGATGATCTCCCGACTCTCTTTGAAGTCTCTTAGCCACTTGAACTCATTTGTCTTTACCTTTTCCCCCTTTTATTCAAGGTCTTTTTCCAGTTGTGTTGCCAGTTGGCACTTGGTATTAATCCCTTGTTGCCAGGGAGGCTCATATCTGGGAGTCATGTCCCATGTTGGGGGGAAGGTAATGCATTCATATGCTGAGTTTGGCTTAGAGAGAGGTCACATTTGAGCAACAAGGAGGCTTTCAGGTGGCAACCATTAGGCACCCCATAACAGTAAGCTAAGTTTCAGCTACAAGAGCAAAGACTGATAGGGTAGTCATCAATAACAAGAATTCATCAGTGGGCCATCCTCTTTTGACAGACATTGTTCCTGTATTTAGAAGACTGTTGCTGCTCCCTTGGAGAATGTGGCAGAGCTCTCCAGGCTAGGAATTCAGATACCCTCATTTATTGAGTGATTGTCCACCTCCTATTACCATGCCCCATCCTTTGATCATTTGAACAATTTTGTATATCTTTCATGTATATTCAGATGAACTTACTCTCATGAATCCCCCCTCCCAGACACCTCCCACCAATAATCCAGTGCAGCACCCATTGTAACCCTTCTGGTATCTAAATCTTCAATGAACATGTAGCCCATATAATAATCAAATACACTTAATAGGAAAAGAAACAACAATGATAAGCTTACATGCAAGAGACAAACATAATGAAACACAGGAGAAAAAAAAAAACAAAGAATCAAACAAAAAACAAAACAAAACAAAATAAAATTAGCAGATTGGGACACTCAAAAAATGGGAAAAAAAACAAAAGAAATGCCTTTTTATAAAAAAAAATTATTCTTTTTTTTTCTTTTATCACTGTGTTATCGGATGTCGAGTGTGCCGTGACAACTTCCCCCTCTTAATCCCCAGTGTCTCCCAAATTTTCATTTAATTTTCAAAGAAGTTTTAGGTCACTGCAATGTCACACACAGAATACCAGAGACTCGCAGATACAAAACCACCCCCTCTTCCCCACCCCAATTTAAAACCCATTTTTTTGGATGTTAGTATTGTTAAAACTGTTATACAGTAGCAAAATATAGCAATGTAACATTGTCAATGATTTACAGTATAGTTTACAATTTAGACGATACTGTTTAATAAATTTTTATCATATTTACCATGTCCTGTACTTGACTCCACCTCAGAATGAGGTGTAGAAACTGAAAAAAATATCAATGCTTGGGGTGCCTTATAAGAAAATGCTACAAAAAATGGGAAACATTATTTTTAAAATGGTAATTTTTTAATGCTTACCCAGAATGTAATGGATTGAAGAATGAGTGAAAATAACCAGGGTAATTTGAAATAAGTGGAAACCCCATCTTTATATAAATTAAGAAAAATCTCGAATTCTGATGCATAAATTAGTGGTAACAAATTGACTGCAGATGAGTGTGGAAGGAGTGTGGAGTGTGGGAGGAGCAGATCTCTGATCAAACTGGAAGTGCACTTTTTCAAAAGGAGAAAGACATCCTCATTTGCACAGTCACAGCCACTTCCTTAAAAGATTGGCAACAAGTTGCACAGACTGGAAGTGGAGATTCTTTTGAGATTCACATTCATTACCTTCATAGGGTTTCTCTCCAGTATGAATGTTGTAATGTTTAATGAGATACAGCCTTTGGTTGAAGGCTATTCCACATTCCTTAAATATATAGTGTTTCCCTCCACTATGAATTTTCTCATGGTCAGTGAGGTTTGATTTGCTACTGAAGGCTTCCCTACGTTCCTTACATACATAGGGTTTCTATCCAGTTTGCCTTTTCTGGTGTGTAATGAGGCTTGATTTCTGAAAGAAACCTTTCCCACATCCATCACATTCATTGGTATTATCTCCAGTATGTATTCTCAGATGGTTAATGAAGTTTTCCTTCTGGTTGAAGGTTTTTCCACATTCATTGCATATACAGGGTTTTTCCCCAAATGAATGCTCTGATGTTTAATGAAGTGTTGCTCTTGGCTGGAGGCTTTTCCTCATTCTTTACATTAATTTTGTTTCTGTCCACTATGTGTTTTTTCATGTTCTGGGAGCTATGATTTGTACCTAAAGGCTTTTTCACATGCCTTACGTGCATAGGCTTTCTTTGCAGTAGGAAATCTCTTGACATTTGAATTAAAGCTTTCCCACATATATATGATTTCTGTTCAGTAAGAATTTTCTGATGAATAAAGAGGTTTTCTGTCAGGTTGAAAGTTTTCCCACATGTATTGCATTTCTATGCTTGTTCCCCTGTATGACTTTTAAAATGAACAGTAAAAAATGACTGTAAAGAGCAGCCTACATTCAGGACACTCATATGGTTTCTCCCTAGTTTGAATTCTCTCATATTCCATGAGGTTTTATTTCAGATGGAAGCATTCCCTTTTTCATTATGATACTAACTAATGTATGGATATTTCATGCTCAATGAGATTTAATGCCTGGCTGAAGAATTTCCAATATTATTTTAATACACAGGGTTTTACTCCTGCATGTTCCTTTGATGTGACTCTAGCTTTCCCAAATTCATGAAATCCCAAATGGTTTCACTGAAAGATTAATTCTCAGGTATCTCATGAGGTTGAATTTCCAAGAAAACTTCACACTCATTACACTTAAAGGGAAGGACTACCATGTGCTGCAATCTGGTAAAATTCAATGCCTTCATTCTTTTCTCCTTACATAGATTAACTCATGCTTAGGCAAGCATGATGCAAATTCCTTTAAAGTGAATTTACATTCAGAGAACTGTTATATTGAGGAAACAATGCTTGCACACAGAGAAAATATTTTCCCAACTTTCTTGCATTCTCTGCCTTCTGCTTTAGTCTGTACTGTTGTGGAAGTGGATATAGCTTCTCTCACAAGCCTTTTGTTATGTGGTTCTTTATGCTTCTTAATGTCCTATGCTTCTTCATAGTTTGTGAGGTGCAGAAAAAAACAGTACTTAGAGGAAAATTTATAGCATTGAATGGGTTCATTAGAAAAGAGGAAAGTTCCAATATCAATCATCTAAGCGTCCAATTTGGGAAATGCAACAATACCTCCTTTTATTTGTTCTATCATTCATGGTTCTTCTTGCTTCAAAGGAGCCTCACCTCCAGTTTGGTGACTTCATAACTAGGAAATGGGAAAGTGATACAACACTTGATTTATCATGGGGACAAAACAACAGCACTTAAATCAACCCTGGATCCTTCAGGCTTCTGAAGAAGAAAAGTGCAGCTTCCAAAAATGCATGAATAAGGTGGCCCAAGACCAAAGCCAACATGTCAACCCATGAAATCCTGAATATTTTGTTTTGGACTATTTTTGTTCAATTATTTTTCTTCTATTTATTTGGATGAGATGGACTATTTAATATTCTTTAAAGTTTACCAGGGAAATTATATCAGTTTTGCTTGCCTTTCCAAATCTGCACTAATTATTTATTATTGACTGGCCAAATAACGCATTTCAAAACATTTTATATCCTGTATTATACAACCAAACTGTGCTAATGCAAAATACCATAAATCTCTGGGTCTTTAAAAAGGGTATTTATTTGGGGTAGAAGATTACAGTTACCAGGCCATAAAGCATAAGTTTCTTCCTTCACCAAAGTCTATTACCCATCTTGGAGCAAGACAGCTGCTGACATTTGCAATGGTTCAAGCTTCTTGGGTTCCTCTCTTCGCAGGGCTGCATTTCTCTCTGCACTCAGCTCCTCTCTTTCCTCTATAAGATCAGCTGAAGACTATGAGGTTCTCTAAGCTTTGCTTCTCACCACAGGCCATCTGTGAACTGTCACATGAATGGCTTGTTTCTTTTCCCCAGGACCTTCTATCCTTGCTCATCAGAACTCCAAAATCAAAACTAATCCAGTTCTGTCCTTTGCCATGTCTTTTTATGTTTGAGAACCCACCCACCAATAGGCGGAGCTCAACTCTCTCTCAACTGTGGCCCAGTAACCTCCCTTATCATAACTTAATCATGCCCAGATTAACAAACCAGTTTACAAGCATAATCCAATATCTAATTTTGGAATTCATAACGATATCAAACTTCTACATATCCATTTTCCCATCTTATGCTACATATTATTTTATAGAGTATTTTAACACTTCATTGATGTCCTAGGACACTGATATCATTATTATTTTATCCATTCAGTAGTCATTTAGATATATGAATTTAATTAACAGATATTGTTCTTCCATCCATCCTGAACCTTGAAACTTCTGTCATTATTTTCTTTCTGCCTGAAGAATATTCTTTTACATTCCTTTAAAGTGAGTTGCTGCCAGCAAAATTATTAGTTTTTTGTTGTTGTTCTTGTTGATCTGATTTTTTTGAAACTTTATTTGTACATTTAATAATTGAAAATATAAACCATTAAAAACTAAAAAGTAAACACAGATGAATTAATATATACATGTCTCAAGTAAATGTAATGGATACATATAATTTCTATTTTTTGGATCAAACAAGACGTTACACAATATATTTGGTTCATAATAATGCATTCATACAGTATTTGTCCTTTTGTGTTTGGCTTGCTTCACTCAACATAATGTCCTCCAGGTTATTCCAAGTTGCCACATGCTTTATGCCTTAATTTCTTCTTACAACTGCATAATATTCCATCGTGTGAATAGACAACACTGTTGATCCATTCATCTGTTGATGGACAACTGGGTTGATTCCAACTTTTGGCAATGGTGAATATGTTGCTATGAACATCAGTGTGCAGATGTCTGTTCATGTCATTGCTCTCGGTTCTTCTGGGTATATACCCTGTAGTGGAAATGCTGGGTCACTTGGCAAGTCTATATTCAACTTCCTTGGGAGCTGCCAAACAGTTTTCCATAGTGGGTGTATCATTCTGCATTCCCACCAATGGTGAAGAAGGGTTCCTATCTCTCCACATCCTCTCCAACACTTGTAGTTCTCTGTCCTTTCAATAGTGGCCATCCTGAAAGGTGTAAAATGATATCTCATTGTAGTTTTGATTTGCATTTCCCTAAACATGAGTGATGTTGACCATTTCTTCATGTGTTTTTTTGCCATATGTATTTCTTCTGTAGAGAAATTTCTATTCAAGTCTTTTACACATTCATTAATTGGGTCATTTGTCTTTTTAGTGTTGAGTTGTAACATCTCATATATCCTGGATATTAAACCCTAAACAGATATGTGATTTCCAAATATTTTTCCTATTGAGTTGGCTGACTTTTCACCTTTCTGACAAAGTCCTGTGAGGCGCAAAAGTGCTTAATTTTGAGGAGGTCCCATTTATCTATTTTTTCTTTTATTGCACGTGTTTGGGTGTAAGTTCCAAGAAAGCACCGCCTACTACAAGGTCTTGAAGATGTTTCCCTACATTTTCTACTAGTACTTTTATGGTCCTGGCTTTTATATTTAGATCTTTGATCCATTTTGAGTTGATTCATGTATAGGGGTGAGATAGGGGTTCTTTCATTCTTTTGGTTATAGATATCCAGTTCTCCCAACACCATTTGTTGAAGAGACTGTTTTTTCCCATTAGTGTGTTCTTGGTAGGTTTGTCAAAAACCTATTGACTGTATAGGTGAGGGTATATTTCTGAGTTCTCAATTCTATTCCACTGATGATGTGTCTATCTTTATGCCAGTACCATGCTGTTGTGACCACTGTAGCTTTGTAATATGTTTCAAGGTAGGACAGTGAAATTCCTCCCACATTGCTCTTCTTTTTTAGAATGTTTTTGACTATTTGGGTGCACTAAACCTTCCAGATGAATTTGGTAATTGCCTTCCCTAATTCTGTAAAGTAAGCTGTTGGGATTTTGATTAGTATTGCATGGAATCTGTAAATCAGTTTGGGTAAGATTGACATCGTCACGATATTTATTCTTCTAATCCAGGAACATGGAATGTCTTTCCATTTGTTTAGGTCTTTTTTCATTTCTTTCAGCACTGTTTTGTAGGTTTCTGCATATAGGTCCTGTACATCTTTGGTTAAATTAACTCCTAGATATTTAAGTCTTTTTGTTGCTATTGAGAATGGTATTTTCCTCTTGATTTCCTCCTCAGGTTGTTCAGTACTAGTGTACAAAAACATAACAGATTTTTGTGTGTTGATCATGTATCCTGCCACTTTGCTTAAATCATTTATTAGTTCAAGTAGCTTTGTCATGGATACTTCAGGATTTTCTAAATACAGGATCATGGCATCTGCAAACAGTGAGAGTTTAACTTTCTCCTTTCCTATTTGGACACCTTTAATTTTTTTGTCTTGTCTAAGTGCCCTAGCCAGAACTTCTAGTACAATGTTGAATAACAATGGTGACAGTGGGCATCCTTCTTTTGTTCCCGATCTTAGAGGGAAAGCATTCAACCTTTCCCCATTGAGTATGGTGTTGGCTATGGATCTTTCATATATGCCTTTTATCATATTGAGGAATTTTACTTTTATTCCTATTTTTTGAAGTTTTGAAGTATTTTTATCCAAAAAGGATGTTGGATTTTTTCAAATGACTTTTCTGAATCTATTGAGATGATCATGTGGTTTTTTTCCTTCAATTTTTTAATGTGGTGTATGACATTGATTGATTTTCTTATATTGAACCAGCTTTACATACCAGGAATAAATCCCAGTTGATCGTGATGTATAAGTCTTTTGATATGCTGTTGGATTCGATTTGCAAGTATTTTGTTGAAAATTTTTGCGTCTATGTTCATTAGAGAGATTGGTCTGTAATTTTCTTTTCTTGTGGAATCTTTATCTGGCTTTGGTATTAGGGTGATGTTGGCTTCATAAAATGTGTTGGGTAATTTTCCCTCCTCTTCAATTTTTTGGAAGAGTTTAAACAGGATTGGTGTTAATTCTTTTTGAAATGCTTGGTAGAATTCACCTGTGAAACCATATGGTCCTGGACTTTTCTTTGCTGGGAGAGTTTTGATGACAGATTCAATCTCCTTAACTGTGATTGGTTGTTATGTTCTTGTATTTCTTGTAGCATCAGTGTAGGTTGATTATGTGTTTCTAGAAATTTTTCCATTTCACCTAGTTTGTCTAGTTTTTGTTTGCATATAGTTTCTCACAATATCCTCTTATGATTCTTTTTATTTCTGTGAAGTCATTTGTAATTTCCCCCCTTTCATTTCTGATTGTGTTTATTTGCATCTTCTCTCTTTTTTGCTTTGTTAGTTTAGCAAGTGGTTTGTCAATTTTATTGATCTTCCCAAAGAACCAGCTTTTGGTTTTGTTGATTTTCTGTATTATTTTTCTGTACTCAATTGCATTTATTTCTGTTCTAATCTTTATTATTTCTTTCCTTCGGCTGGCTTTGGGATTGGTTTGCTGTTCTTTTTCTAGTTTCTCTTAGTTGTTCAGTTAAATCTTTGATTTTAGCTCTTTCTTGTTTTTTTAATATAGGCATTTAGGGCTATAAATTTCCCTCTCAAGCCTGCCTTCACTGTATCACATAAGTTTTGATACGTTGTATTCTCATTTTCATTTGTCCCAATATGTTTATTGATTTCACTTGCACTTTCTTGTTTGACCCACCTAATATTTAGGAGTGTGTTGTTCCATCTCCACACATTTGCAAATTTACTTCTTTCCTCTCTGTTATTGATTTCTAGTTTCATTCCATTATGATCTGAGAAGATGCTTTGTATAATTTCTATGTTTTTATATTTATTGAGAGCTGAATTGTGACCTAACATGTGGTCTATCCTGGAGAAAGTTCCATGGGCACTTGATAAGAATGTATAACCCGCTGAGTTTGGATGCAGTGCTCGGTATATGTCTGTTAGGTCAAACTTGTTTATCATATTGTTCAAGTTCTCTGTTTCCTTGTTGATTTTCTGTGTAGTTGTTCTAATTAATGATGTGAGAGGGGTGTTTAAATCTCCGACGATTATTGTAGAAATGTCAATTTCTCCCTTCACTTTTGCCAGAGTTTGGCTCATATATTTTCAGTCACCCTGGTTAGGTGTGTAGATATTTATGATTGTTATATCTTCCTGGAGGATCATCCCTTTTATTAATATATAATGGCCTTCCATATCTTTTATCACTTTTTTGTATTTAAAGTCTGTTTTGTCTGATATTAGTATAGCTACCCCTGCTCATTTCTGGTTACTATTCGGGTGGAGTATCTTTTTCCAACCTTGTACTTTCCTCTGGTTTGTATCCCTGGGTCTGAGGTGAGTTTCTTGTAAGCAGCATATGGGTGCCTCATGTTTTTCTATCCATTGTGTCAACCGGTATCTTTTGATTGGGGAATTTTATCCATTCACATTCAGTGATATTCCTGAAAATGCACTATTTATTTCCTCCATTGTATTCTTTGGTTTTCATATGCCATCTCTTTTTACTCTATTGGTTATCCTTTCTGCTTTTCTTTCTTCTATACTCTCCTCCAAGCCTCTTTCTCATTTTCATTCAGGTTCTAAGGCTACCTATAATATTTCCTGCAAAGGTTGATTCTTTTTTGCAAACTCTCTTAGTTTCTGTTTGTTTGTGAAGATTTTATACTCACATTCATATTTGAAAGACACTTTTGCTGGATAAAAAATTATCAGCTGGCAGTTTTTCTCTTTCAGTTTCCTAATTGTATCATACCACTGTCTTCTCACCTCCATGGCTTCTGAAGAGAAATCTGCACTAAGACTTACTGGGCATCCTTTATACATGATCGTTTGCTTCCGTCTTGAATTTTCTCTTTATCTTTTACATTTGACATTCTGAATAATATGTGTCTTGGCGTAGGTCTATTTGGATTTGTTCTCATTGGGGTACGGTGTGCTTCTTGGACATGTAAGTTCATTTCTTTTGTTCAACCTGGGAAATTTTCACCTATTATTTCCTCAAATAATATTTCTGCCCCTATTCCTTTCTCTTTGCCTTCTGGAACTCCCATGACATGTATACTGTTGTGTTTTGTGTTGTCATTCAACTCCCTGAGCCCCTGCTGATTTTTTTCATTCTTTTCTCTCTCTGTTCTTTTCTTTCTTCAATTTTAGCTACTCTGTCTTTGGTACCACTTATTCTTTCTTCTATCATTTTGAGTCTGCTGTTGTATACCTCAAATGTGTTTTTGACTTCACCTATTGTGTCTTTCATTCCCATGAGCGCCATTATTTTTCTGTTCAGGATTTCAAATTCTTCTTTGCATTCGTTCAATGTCTTCTTGATGTCATTTATCTCTTTATATTGTCTTTCATCTCATTAATTTGATTTTTGAAATTTGTGCTCATCTCACTGATTAGGTCTCTCAAATTCTGCATCTCTTCTGGGACTTTGATGTATTCCTTTTCTTGAGCCATTTCTTCTATGTTCTTAGTATGACTCATTTTTTTTGCTGGTGTTTAGGCATCTGCTTCAGTTTTATTTTACTGAGATGCTCTATCTCTTTCTCTTTAATAGGGTTTTAGTGGCAGGAAGCTGTGAGTCAACACAGCTCTTTGATTTTTGGCTCAACCTTGAGTGTTAGGATTGTCCTGCTGGTTGCTCAAATTGGGCACTGGAGCCAATAATTGGTTGTGGTTCATTTCTAGTGCCTTGGGCAGGGAGGCTATAGAGCCAGGAAAATCCTCTCCTAATTATTAATTTTCTTATGCACTTCTTTGGTGTGCCAGGAGATGGCACTCATTGGCAGCTTTTGATTCAATGCCAGGTTGGAGTGTATTTGTTGTGACACAGACCAAATCAATGTGGTAGACCTTCCTGTCTGGGGGCTAAAAGCCTTGTAATTCAAACTTTATGAGATAGTTCTCCAGTCTTCTCTGGTAGCCCCCTCCCTTTTCCCAGCTAGGAAATATTTACTCTCCCCTCTGAATCCTCAACAATCAGTCCCTGTTGGTATCGGAGGAGATTGGGCAGTTTGTATATATTTAGCCCCTTGCAGGCTCCAAAGCAAACAATGGTATA
Source organism: Tolypeutes matacus (assembly GCA_026826555.1). NCBI lineage: Eukaryota > Metazoa > Chordata > Mammalia > Cingulata > Chlamyphoridae > Tolypeutes > Tolypeutes matacus. The sequence goes on along the minus strand of JAKSZT010050892.1, from coordinate 440,149 downwards.
GCCCCACCCAGCCAGGAAGGGCTCTCAGGACAGGGCAGACCAAACCTGTGAGTCAAAGCAGAGTCAGCCCCAGGCTTTCTCTCCCCTCTCCTGTGGAATCCTCAACAATTAGTCCAGGCTAGAAGAGAGGGAGTTTGCAAGGGTCATATTTCTCCAGTCCTTCCTAGGCTCCCAGGGCAAACCACTGTGTGGAAGGGTCAATGGTGTTCCACAGCCCAAATTTTTGGGTCAGAAACTGAGTCAGCCTAAGGTTGTGTCCCTCTCTCTCCCCTTTCTGGGAAGGGTAGATCCCTGGATCTCCCTTTCTGTGCTGTCGCAGGCCCAGAAGCCTAAGAATTCTAAAGAGTGTGGGGGAGGGTGCCAGCAGTAGAAGCCACTGCTGGTTCCAACTCATGGATCTTTTTCTGTCGTTGTGATTTCCATGTTAGGTCCCACTCTCCTCTGGATGGTGTGCAGACTTCACCTGCTGTTGTAAACCCTAGAAGATCTATTTTGGGGTGGTGTCACCCTGTTCTCCAGCTGTTTTTGTAGAGAAGAGATTCCTGTTTCTTACTAGTCTTCCATATTCCCAGGAGTCACGACTTTATTAGATTTTACTCATCTGTAAAAGTATGTATTTCAATTCTTCCTGAAAGATTGAGATGAATTAAATCTCAGGCCCTCGATGATCTCCACTGATTTTGAGAGCACCCTTAGATGTCAATTTCTCCATTCTATTGTAAATATAATTAGTTCTTGGAGAAGAAATTAGGGGCTTTCAGTGTTACAGCCTGCTTCCTGCCCCAACACCACGCAGGCAAAATTTGTGCACCCTGGCTCTGGGGATGGGAATAATGGCACATTTCTCAAGTTACACACCTGATTTTGGAGCTAAGATTTGGGGTAGAAAGCACAGTATATTGAGTTATCTTGGGACCATTCTAGGGACCACTGTAACCTATTTTGATCAATGATGGCCACACCCAAAATGCAGCCACTGCTTCATGAGTTCCCATTTCTCCTGAACTTAGGAGACCCCTCCTGATCCCTGTGCCCTGGAGTAATGCCCTCCTTTGAAACTTGTGTGGACCCCAGAAAAGTATGTTCTTACTGACCCATTGCTGTGTGTGTAAGCCTTTTGTATTTAGGACATTTTGGTTAGATTCAGATAAGGGACCTTTTGATTAGGTCATTTTTTGTTAGATTGCTTTAGTTTAGTTAAGGGCCTCTGATTAGATTTTAGGGACCAGGATGGACCCCAATTATTGTGTTGAAGTCTTACATACACGGAACACAAAGAGAAAGATTGCTGCCATGTTTACCCTGCCATGTGGGAGAGGGCTCCAGAATCTCCTACAGCTGTAGAGAGATACAGAAACCCTGAGTGGCTGAGGGAGATGCCAGAGGCTAGAGTCATGGAGCAGCTTGAACCTGAAAACATCCAGGTGAGAAGAGAAGGGAGAGGTGTGAGCAATTGTGTCTGATGGCCCACTGCTGAGCTGAGAGAGAAAATGAGTTTGGAAGAGAAGGCAGATGGAGACAGGCAGGCCCAACATTTCATCTTGTCAGAAGTCCTGGAGCAGCTGACTCTTGCTAAGACAGCATTTCTGATGATGCCTTGATTTGGACATTTTGACAGCCTCAGAAATGTAAGCTTTGACCCTATTATATTCCAATAAAAGCCAACTCATTTCTGGTATTTTGCATTGGCAGCACTTGGCAAACTCAAACAGTTAAGGACACAGTGTTGGAGAGATGCCCTGTTCCCAAATGGCAGTGTGATGCTGCTGCCCAGTTAATTCACCTTAAACTGTGGGTGTCTCCAGCATAGGCAGGAATGAGTACTGGTAAGACAGAGGTGGAAGTGGTCTTGGCCACCAAGGTCAACAAGACTGGGAGTCAGGCAGGGAAGTCACATGGTTTGAGGACTAATCTATAGTCACAGATGCCCCAGTATGATGTAACTGCCTCAGATAGTGTTTGGCTAGGGGAGCAGGTGCAGATAAAAGCATGGGTCCTGGGATCTGGTGCAGCAAAGAAGTCTGGGCAGAGACAGGAAATTTCTTGCTCCTTTTGCCCTACCCTCCTTCCCTTGGGCTCCAGTGTTGGCCCTCTGAGGATGCTGCTCTTATTGTACCCCAAGGTCTCAGGCACAGAGTCAGGTCTCCTGCTTTCAGTTCTACATTCACCTTCTCCAATCTTGGGGCAGCTAAAGAAAGAGCAATACCAAGATGAAAACTGTTGGTGTCAGGAAGTAAATGTCAAAATTCACATTACAGCATTGGGTACAGCAATAACATCACCAGAATGAGCAAGATTGGGCCAATGACCATAATAAATAGTATGGGAATATCAGAAAGTCCTGGGACATAGGGCAGACAAGAATAGAAGTAAGGTTGTAAGATAGTGCCATGTTTGCCAAAAACCTCAGAGGGTGTAGATGCCAGATATTTCTCAGACTAATTAAATATAAAATTTTCAACACATTTTGAACAGAGTTGAAAATGATGCAGACCTCTTCAATCCCAGAAGAGAATGGAGGTGTTGGATAGGAAGAAGTTGATGAATAGCTGAAGAAGTAGGAATGTAACAAGTGTTCACTGCAGTTCCCCAAGCCAGGGAAGGACTGTTTTGTTTGGAAATCAAACTCTTAGAGCCCCAATGAAAACCATCATCATAGGTCGTGGATACACAAAGAAGTTTCAGGAGAAAGCCATGCTCAGAACTCACAACCTCAGTTAGTCATGTGAGCCACTCTAGCAGGTCTTCACTGTGGAGTAAGCTGCAGGAAGTCTGTCTTCTCCTGTGGTGCTAACAGCCCTCTAACTAGACACGTGTGGAGAGCAATGTCACCTTCACAAGGTCGTGTCCATGCTCCTCCTGGTCCATGCTCACTCCTGCTGAGGGAGGCTTCCACCCATCCTAGCAGCTGGGGAGGGGGCCAAGGTGATTTATCACTTTTCCTTTATGGGCGACTGTATATGCAAAGGGTGAGAGAAAGTGCCCCCCGGTAATGCTGCATATACAAACCAATATCTTCAAATGAACCACTATGTATGATTTCATTGTGTATTATTTTCATAATTTCTTTTAAATTATAACTTAATTATCCGTGCAAAGGGAAAAAAAATAATTTCTGTCTGTTATGGCAAACAGCAAACTTCCTTCTATAGCCTCAACACCCATTCCTCCTTCCTCAGAATTATCTGCATTGGCAGAATCTTTTGGGTAGACATTTCTGTTTGTAAATACATGCATTCTCTAGTTTCATCCATCCCACATCCTATCACATATGAGAAAAATATTGAAGTACAACTTAAGAATATAAATAAATTTTCAAACTTCTTAAACTCTTTGAGATTAGAAGAATATTGTCCAATTATGAAAGGATCATTTCTGATTTAAAATAAAAAGGGAAACTGGAGTTAAGTACAAAGCAAGCCACTGGTGTTCTGTGGTTGTTCAACTTGAATCCACATCAGAATCAGCTGAAGAAAGTGAAAAAATATAAATGGTTGGGGTGCCTTAGAATAAAATGCTACAATAATGGGCAGCATTATTTTTAAAATGATAATTTTTTAAATGCTTACCCAGAATGTAATGTACTGAAGAACCAGTGAAAACAAACAGGACAATTTGAAATAAGTGGAAAGCCCATCTTTTCATAAACTAAGAGAAATCTCTAGTTCTGATGCATAAATTAGTGGTAATAAATTGAACACAGATGAGTATGGAAGAAGATGTGAGAGAAGCAGATCTCAGAACAAACTGCAAATGCACTTTTCCTGAGGAGAAAGACATCCTGAATTGCACAGTCACAGCCACGTCCTTAAAAGATTGGCAACAAGTTGCACAGACTGGAGGTGGAGATTCTTTGGAGATTCACATTCATTACATTCACAGGGTTCAAATCCAGTATGAATGTTGTAATGTTTAAAGAGATACTGCCTCTGGCTGATGGCTATTCCACATTCCTTACATATATAGGATTTCCTTCCACTATGAGTTTTCTCATGGTCAGTGAGATTTGATTTGCTATGAAAGGCTTTTCAACAGTCCTTACAGATATCGAGTTTCTCTCCAGTTTGTCTTCTCTGGTGTATTAGTCACACAAAGGGCTGTCAATGTGAAATAACAAAAATGGGTTCGTCTTTATAAAGGGTATTTATTTGGGGTAGAAGTGTACAGATACCAGGCCATAAAGCATAAGTTTCTTCTCACCAAAGTTCATTGCCACGTGTTGGAGCAAGACAGCTGCCAAAGTTTGCCAGGATAAAAACCATTTAACTGCTTCTAATACACAAATGGAAATACAAAGGATAAATATTTTCAATATCATAAGGAGAAATTGGGATGTTAAACATGAGTCATGGAACCTCTACAGTTCAGTAAACCTGCACTGCATCCTTCATTCGGTTTCAAAGTCTGACTCATTCTTAAGATGATAGATTTTTCTCCTTGGGGCCACATGGAGACCCACCCTTTCCACAGGCTTGCCCAACGGCCACTTTCTTGGTTCCACCCTCATCAAGCATCTGGGTGCCAACCAAGCTCCAGACCTCACAACCCAAAAATGTTGGGGTGATTGCCACACATTACCCAATCTTTGGGTTAGAATCTTAGCCCCCTAGTACAGTGAGGTGAAGATAACATTCCCCTTAACCTTTGGCATACAGACTCAACCCTCTCAGAGCAACGAGCTGACCACCTGGCCTTCCCTAACTTTTGGCACACAGGTTCAACCCTTTCAGAGCAATGGGTTGACCACCTGGCCTTTTCTAATCCATGGGGGACAGGTACACCCCTCTCAGACCTATGGGGTGTTAACCTTACCACCCTAATATTTGAAGAATGTGCTCCAGCCTTTCTGCACCCTGGGATGGCAAAATTCTCCCAGAACATTGGGTGGGGACATCCACCCTCTTCAATTGCTGGGGACAACTCACCCTCTCTGCATCATGGGGCATCAAAACTTTCTCAGAATTTTGGGTAGGAGCATACACCCTCTTCAACTTCAGGGGCAAACTCCCCCTCTCTGTACACATGGGTGGGGCTCCTCTGTTGGCCCAAGGAGATGTCTTAAGTCCAGATCTCTGCTTCCATGGTTTTCTTCTTAAAGCTGATTCTCCTTCAATCTCCCCTTTCCATGTTTTCTTTTGTCCAAGCCGACAGTGGTTTTGTTCATACAGCTCTCTCAAAACTTTGTTTGTTTAGCATTCAAGAAGCAGGGGTCAAAGCCAGCAGACAGTAAGACTTTCCACAAGTCTTTCTTAGATAACTGCATCTTCAATTTTGATTTACAATTCCAAGTTTAGTAAAGCCTTCAAATGGGGCATTTTCATCTGGGAATTTGATTTCCAGAAACTTGGAAGTTCCAGAATCAGAATCAGTTATTTTTTATGCCCAAAAGTTCGGTCCTTAGTGTATTTCACTCATCTAGTATTTTGCTATAAGCTGCAAGGGATGCCAAACCACATTCTCTGAGTTTACCTTTGAAAGTTCTTCAGCTAAATGCTCCAGTTCACCATTTTCAAATTCTGTCTTCCATATAACACTAGGAGTTAATCTTGAAAAGTTCTCTGCAACTTTAAAACATGTATCACCTTTCCTCCAGTTTCCAATAATAGTTTCATCATTTACTTCGAAGACATCATAGAAAGTCTCTTTAGCATGCATATGACTTTCAACAGACTCTTCAAAGTGATCTAGGCAATTTTCCATCAAGCATTTCACAATTCCTCCAAAGGATAACCCTTACCCATTTATAAAAACGTTCCGACATTTTGATACATGCAAATGCACTTCCCCTCTCCTCGGTACCGAATTCTATATTACTCAGCCAAATGGGTGCTAATGTGAAATACCAAAAATGGGTTAGTCTTCATAAAGTGTATTTATTTAGGAAGTCCACAGATACCAGGCCATAAAGCATTAAGTTTCTTCTCACCAAAGTTCATTGCCACGTGTTGGAGCAAGACAGCTGTCAACATTTGCCAGGATTCATGCTTCTTGTGCTCCTCTCTTCCTGGGGCTGCATTTCTCTCTGGGCTTAAATCTTCTGGTTCCTCCAGAAGGTCAGCTGTAAACTATCAGGCAAACGGCTCACTTCTCTTCTTCTGGGGCATTTTCTGCAACATCAAAACTGCTTCTCAAAAAAAAAAAAAAAAAAAAAACTGCTTCAACTGTCCTTTGCCATGCCTTTTATATTCGATTCCCCCACCCACTAAGGGGTGGGACTCAATGCCCTTCTGACGTGGCTCAGTCAATGCCCTAATCATGCCAAGATTAACAGATCAGTTTACAAGCATCATCCAATTATATTTATGGAATTCATAATTACATCAAATTCCCCACTGGTTACATCTGGTGTGTAAAGAGGCTTGATTTCTGAATGAAAGCTTTCCCACATCCATCACATTCATAGGATTTCCCTCCAGTATGTATTCTCAGATGCTTAATGAGGTTTTCCTTCTGGTTGATGGCTTTTCCACATTCATTGTATATAGAGGGTTTTTCTCCAGAATGAATGCTCTGATGTTTAATGAACTATTGCTTTTGGCTGAAGGCTTTTCTGCACTCTTTACATTCATATTTTTCCATCCACTATGAGCGTTTTCATGTTCTCTGAGAAATGATTTGTATCTAAAGGCTTTTTCACATGCCTTACATGCATACAGTTTCTTTGCAGGAGGAAATTTCTTGTATCTGAGATTTGACAATTGAATTAAAGCTTTCCCACATATATATGATTTCTCTTCAGTAAGAATTTTCTGATGAATAAAGAGGTTTTCTGTCAGGTTGAAAATTTTCCCACGTATATTATATTTCTATGCTTGTTCCCCTGTGCGGCTTTTAAAATGAGGAGTAAAAAAAATGACTGTAAAGAGCAGACTACATTCAGGACACTCATATTGTTTCTCTCTAGTGTGATTTTTCTCTTATTCCATGAGGTTTTGTTTCAGATGGAAGCATTCCCATGTTCATTACAATATTAACTTTTGTATAAATATTTCATGCTCAATGAGATTTAATGGCTGCCTGAATGATTTCCAATATTCCTTACATACACAGGGTTTTACTCCTGCATGGTTCTTTGATGGGACTATAGCTTTCCCAAATTCATGAAATCCCAAATGGTTTCTATGAAGGTTTAATTCTCAGGTATCTCATGAGGTTGAATTTCCAAGAAAATTTCACACTCATTACACTTCAAGGGGAGGACTACCATGTGGGACAAACTGGCAAAACTCATTGTCTTCATTCTTTTTTCCTTACATAGATTCCCTCATGCTTAGGTAAGTATGGTGCAAATTCCTTCAAAGTGAAGCTACATTCATAGAAGTGTTATTTTGGGAAAACAATGATTGTAGTCTGAGAAAATGTTTTCCCAACTTTCTTACATTCTCTACCTTCATCTTATGTCTGGACTCGTGGAAGTGGACATAGCTTCACTCACAAGACTTTTGTTACGTGCTTCTTTCTGCTTTTTAATGTCCTATGCTTCTTCATAGTTAGTGGAGTGCAGAAAAAGCAGTGCTTAGAGGGAAATTTTAGCATTGAATTCATTCATTAGAAAACTGGAAAGATCCAATATCAATTATCTAAGCGTCCAATTTTGGAAGTGCAACAATGTCTCCTTTTTATTTGTTCTCTCATTCATGTCTCTTCTTGCTTCAAATGAGTATCACATCCAGTTTGGTGACTTCATAACTAGGAAATGGGGAAGTGTTACAGCACTTGATTCATGATGGGAACAACACCCCATAAATCAACCCTGGAACCTTCAGACTTCTGATGGATAAGAAAGGTGCATCTTCCAAAAATGCACGAGTAAGGTGGGCCCAGAACAAAGGCCTAAATGGCAAACCAGGAAATCCTGAATTCTTTGTTTTGTAATCACTAATTTTGATCAATTTCTTTTTCTTCTATTTATTTGGATGAGATGCGCTATTTAATATTCTTTAAAGTTTACCATGGAAATTATAACACTTTTGCTTGCCTTTCCATATCTGCATTTATTATTTGTTATTGACTTGCCAAATAATGTATTTTAAAATATTTTATATCCCGTATTAGTCAGCCAAAGGGGTGCTGATGCAAAATGCCAGAAATCTGTGGGTCTTTATAAAGGGTCTTTTATTTGGGGTAGTAGCATACAGTTACCAGGCTATAAAGCATAAGTTTCTTCCTTCCCCAAAGTCTGTTACTCCATCTTGATGCAAGACAGCTGCTGACATTTGCCAGGGTGAATGCTTCTTGGGTTCCTCTCTTTGCAGGGCTGCATTTCTCTCTGGGCTCAGCTCTTCTGTTTCCTCCACAAGGTCAGGGGTAGACTATGAGAGTCTCTAGCTTTGCCTCTCTCCACAAGTCCAGCTGTGTACTATCAGGTGAATGGCTTGTCTCTTTTCCCCGGTGCCTTCTGTCCTTGCTCATCAGAACTCCAACATCAAAAACTACTCTATCTCTGTCCTTTGCCATGTCTTTTTATTTTTGGGACCCCAGCGACCAAGGGGCAGGCTCAACACCCTACCAACTGTGCACCAGTAAATGCCCTATCATAACTTAATCATGCCCAGATTAACAGACCAGTTTACAAGCATAATCCAATATCAATTTTTGGAATTCATAACGATATCCAACTGTTACATATCTATTTACACATCTTATGCTATATATTATTTTATGGTGTATCTTAACACTTTACTGAAGTCCTAGGCCACAGATATCTATATTACTTTACCCATTCACTTGTCATTTAGATAAATGTATTTAATTAACAGATATTGTTCTTCCATCCTTCCTGAATCTTGAATCTTTTGAGATTATTTTCTTTCTGCCTGAAGAATATTCTTTTACATTTCTTTTAAAGTGTGTTGCTGATAACAAACTTTATTACTTTTTACTCATCTGTAAAAGTGTTTATTTCACTTATTCCTGAAGGATTGTGATGAATTAAGTCTCAGTCCCTCGATGACCACTGCTTTTGAGAGCAATGTTAGGGTGTAATTTCTCCATTCTGTTGTAAATGTCATCAGTTCTTTGGAGAAGAATTTGGGGCTTTTCGGTTTAACAGCCTACTTCCTCCTCACCCACCCTCCAGGCTGTGTGCTCTGGCTCTGGGGATGAGAATAATGGCACAACTCTCTGAGTTACACATCTGATTTTGGAGCTAAGATTTGGTGGAGAAAGCACAATATATTGAATTCTTCTTGGGCCCATTCTAGGGGCCAGTGTAATGGTGGTCAGCAACCCATTTTGCTCAATGATGGGCACACCCAAAGTACAGCCACTGCTTCATGAGTTCCCATTTCTCCAAGATTTAGGAGACCCCTCCTGATCCCTGTGCCCTGGTTTAATACCCTCATTTGTGTCTTGTGTGGACCTCAGAACGTATATTCTTACTAACCCATTGCTGTGTGTAAGCCTTTTGTATGTAGGATATTTTGGTTAGATTAAGATAAGGGAACTTTCAATTAGGTCACTTTTTTAGATTGCTTTAGATTAATTAAGGACTCTTATTAGATTTCAGGCACCAGGATGGATCACAATCATTTTGCTGAAGTCCTAAATACATGGAACACACAGAGAAAGAGGGCTGCCATGTTTACCCTGCCATGTGTGAGAGGGTTCCAGGATCTCCTAGGGCTGTGGAGAAACACAGAATGCCTGAGAGGGTGAGGGAGAAGCCAGAGGCTGGAGTCATGGAGCAGCTTGAAGATAAAGACATCCAGGCCAGAGGAGAAGGAAGATGTGTGAGCACTTATGTCTGATGGCCCACTGCTGAGCTCAGGGAGAAAGTGAGTTTGGAGGAGAAGGCAGAGAGAGACTGGCAGGCCCAACATTTTGTCTTGGCTGGAGTCCAGGAGCAGGAGACCTATGTTAAGACAGCATTTTTTATAATGCCTTGATTTGGACATTTTCACAACCCTAAAAATTCCAAGAAAATCAAACTCTTTCTGGTATTTTGAAATGGCAATGCTTGGCAAACCCAAACAGCTGGGGAAACAGGGTTGGAGAGGGGCCCTTTTCCCAAATGGCAGTGTGATGCTGCTTCTCAGGGAATTCACTTGTAAACTGTGGGTATCATCACACTAGGTGGGAATGAGTACTGGAAAGATGGAGGGGGAAGTGCTCTTGGCCAGCAAGGCCTGCAAGACAGGGAGTCAGGCAGGGTAGTCACATGGTTTGGGTACTAGTCTAAAGTAACAGATGCCCCAGTATGATGTACCATCCTCAGACAGGGTTTGGCCAGGTGGGCAGGGGCTAATAAAAGCATGGGTCCTGGGGTCTGGTGCAGCAGAGGATTCAGGGAACTGAGAGGAGACTTCCTGCTCCTGCTCCTTTTGCCCTTCCCTTGGACTCCAGTGTTGACCCTCTGAGGAGGCTGCTCTTACTATACCACTCCTGGATCTCAGGCACAGACTCAGGTCTCCTGCTTCCAGTTTTTCATTCATCTTCTCCAATTTTGGGGCAGCTAAAGAAAGTGCAATGCCAAGATGAAACCTGTTGGTATCAGGAAGAAAATGTCAAAATTCACATTACAGCATTGGCTACAGCAATAATATCATCAGAATCAACAACATTAGAACAGCGAGCCAAATGAATAGTACAGGAATCCCAGAAAGTCCTGGGACCTAGGGCAGACAAGAATAGAAGTGAGGTTGTGAGATAGTGCCATATTTGCAGAAAACCTCAGAGGGTGCAGATGCCAGATATTTCTCAGAATAATTAAATATAAAATTTTCAACACATTTTGAACTGAGTTGAAAATGATGCAGAGCTCTTCAATCCCAGAAGAGAACGAATGGGTAAGATGGGAAGAAGCTGATGAACACCTGAAGAACCTGGTATTTAACACTTGTTGACTGTAGTTCCCCCAAGCCAGAGAGGGAGTGTCCTGTTTGGGATCAAACTCACAGAGCCCCAATGAAAACCACCATCATAGGTTCTTGACCCGCAAAGGAGAACAGGAAGAAAGCCCTGCTCAACACTCACAGTCTCAGTTAGTGATGTGAGTCGCTCTAGTGTGTCTTCTCTGGGGAGTAAACAGTAGTAAGTCTGTCTTCTATTTTGGTGTTAACAGCCCTCTAACCAGACACGTGTAGAGGGGAGTGTGGCCTTCTCATGGTCACGATCATGCTCCTTGTGCTCTGTGCTCACTTTTGCTGTGGGAGGCATCCACCTGTCCAGGCAGCTGGGGAGAGGGCTGAGGGGAGTGAGCACTTTTCCATTATAGGGATTCTATTAGCAAAGCGTGAGGGGAAGTGCCCCCACCCGAGTAATGTTGCAGATACAAGTCAATATATTCAAACCAACCACTTGGTTTGATTTCATTGTGTACTATTTTCATAATTTCACTTAAATTATAATGAAATTATTTGTGCAACGTGTATAAAATTTATTTAAGTCTCTTATGGCACACAATCAAATTCCCTCTCTAGCCTCAACCCCCATTCCTCCTTCCTCAGAATTATCTGCATTGACAGATTCTTTTGGGTACACATTTCTCTTTGTAAATACATGCATTCTCTAGTTTCATCCATCCCACACCCTATGACATATGAGAAATATATTGGAGTACAGGTAAAGAATATAAATAAAATTTCTAACTTCTTAAAATACTTGAGATTTGAAGTATATTGTATATACTTCTATACATACACCATATATACACCATATATATAAATATATGTATACATATATATATACACCATATATAGAAGTATATATGGTGTATTGTAACACTTTATTGATGTCCTAGGCCATGGATATCCTTATCACTTTATCCATTCAATAGTCACTTAGATATATGTATTTAATTAACAAATATTGTTCTTCAATCCATCCTGAACCTTGAACATTCTGAGATTATTTTCTTTTTGCCTGATGAATATTCTTTTGCATTTCTTTTAAAGTGAGTTTCTGCTAGCAAACTTATTAGTTTATTTTTTGTTGTTGATCTGTTTATTTTTTTATTTTTATTTTTTGAAACTTTATTTGTACATTTAATAATTGAAAATATAAACAAATAAACACTAAAAAGTAAACACAGATGAATAAATATATACAGTTCCCAATTAACTATAATGAATGCAAATAATTTTTTTTCATTTTGGATCAATCAAGATGTTACACAATATATTTGGTTGATAGTAATTCATTCATACAGTATTTCTCCTTTTGTGTCTGTCTTGTTCCCTCAACATAATGTCCTCCAGGTTCATCCATATTGCCATATGCTTTATGACTTAATTTCTTCTTACACCTGCATAATATTCCATCATGATAATAGACCACAGTTTGTTTATCCATTCATCTGTTGATGGACACCTGGGTTGTTCCCAACTTTTGGCAATGGTGAATTATGGTTGCTATGAACATCGGTGTGCAGATGTCTGTTCATGTCACTGCTCTCAGTTCTTCTGGGTATATACCCAGTAGTGGTATTGCAGGGTCACGTGGCAAGTCTATATTCAACTTCTTTAGGAACTCCCAAACAGTCCTCGACAGTGGGTGTATCATTCTGCATTCCCATCAACAGTGAAGAAGTTTTCCTATCTCTCCACATCCTCTCCAACACTTGTAGTTCTCTGTCCTTTTAATAGTGGCCATCCTGATAGGTGTAAAATGATATCTCATTGTAGTTTTGATTTGCATTTCCCTAATAATGAGTGATATTGAGTATTTCTTCATGTGTTTTTTTGCCATTTGTATATCTTCTTTGGAGAAATGTCTATTCAAGTTTTTGCCCAGTTTTTAATTGGGTCATTTGTGTTTTTCTTGTTGAGGTGTAACATCTCTTCATATATCCTGGATATTAAACCCTTATCAGATATGTGATTTCCAAATATTTTTTCCATTGAGTTGGCTGCCTTTTCACCTTTCTGACAAAGTCCTGTGAGGTGCAAAAGTGTTTAATTTTGAGGAGGTCCCATTTATCTATTTTTTTCTTTTGTTGCACATGCTTTGGGTGTAAGGTTCAAGAACTACCAACTACTACAAGTTCTTGAAGATGATTCCCTACATTTTCTTCTAGTAGATTTATGGTCCTGGCTTTTATATTTAGATCTTTGATCCATTTTGAGTTGATTCTTGTATAGGGGTGAGATAGGGTTCCTCATTCATTCTGTTTGTTATAGATTTCCAGTTCTCCCAACACCACTTTTTGAAAAGACTGTTTTTTTTACCATTAGCGTGGGCTTGGTAGGTTTGTCAAAAACCAGTTGACTGTATAGGTGAGGGTATATTTCTTGGTTTTCAATTCTATTCCACTGATCGATGTGTCTATCTTTATGCCAGTACCATGCTGTTTTGACCACTGTAGCTTCGTAATGTTTCAAGATCAGGCAGTGAAATTCCTCCCACATTGCTCTTCTTTGTAAAATTGCTCTTGGCTATTCGGGTGCACTTACCCTTCCAGATGAATTTGGTAATTGCCTTCTCTAATTCTGTAAAGTAAACTGTTGGGATTTTGATTGGTTATTGCATGGAATCTGTAAATCAGTTTGGGCAAGATTGACGTCTTCACGATATTTATTCTTCCAATCCATGAACACAGAATGTCTTTCCATTTGTTTAGGTCTTTTTAAGTTTCTTTCAGCCCCGTTTTGTAGTTTTCTGCATATAGGTCCTGTACTTCTTCAGTTAAATTAACTCCTAAGTATTTGTGTCTCTTTGTTGCTTTTGAAAATGGTATTTTCCTCCTAATTTCCTCCTCAGGTTGTTCAGTACTAGTGTACAAAAACCTTACCGATTTTTGCGTGTTTATCTTCTATCCTGCCACATTGCTGAACTCATTTATTAGTTCAAGTAGCTTTATCGTGGATACTTCAGGATTTTTTAAGTACAGGATCATGATGTCTGCAAACAGTGAGACTTTTACTTCCTCTTTTCCTATTTGGACCCCTTTAATTTTTTTGTCTTGTCTAATTCCCCTAGCTAGAACTTCTAGTACAATGTTGAATAACAACGGTGACAGTGGGCATCCTTGTCTTGTTCCCGATCTTAGAGGGAAAGATTTCAACCTTTCCCCATTGAGTATGATGTTGGTGTGCATTTTTAATATATGCCTTTTATCATATTGAAGAATTTTCCTTTTATTCCTACCTTTTGAAGTATTTTTATCCAAAAAGGATGTTGGATTTTGTCGAATGACTTTTCTGCATCTATTGACATGATCATGTGTTTTTTCCCATCAAGTTGTTATGTGGTGTATTACATTGATTGATTTTCTTATGTTGAAACAGGCTTGCATACCAGGAATAAATCCTAGGTGGTCGTGATGTATACGTCTTTTGATATGCTGTTGGATTCGATTTGCAAGTATATTGATGAGAATTTTTTCGTCTATGTTCATTAGAGAGATTGGTATGTAATTTTATTTTCTTGGGGAATCTTTATCTGGCTTTGGTATTAGGGCGATGTTGGCTTCATAAAATGTGTTGAGTAATTTTCCCTCCTCTTCAATTTTTTGGAAGAGTTTAAACACGATAGGTGTTAATTCTTTTTGAAATGTTTGGTAGAATTCACCTGTGAAGCCATCTGGCCCTGGACTTTTCTTTGCTGGGAGGTTTTTGATGACAGATTCAATCTCCTTAATTGTGATTGGTTTGTTAAGTTCTTGTGTTTCTTGTAATGTCAGTGTAGGTTAGTTATGTGTTTCTAGAAATTTGTCCATTTCATCTAGGTTGTCTTTTTTGTTGCCATATAGTTATTCATTATATCCTTTATGATTCATTTTATTACTGTGAGGTCATTTGTAATTTGCTCCCTTTCATTTCTGATTGTGTTTATTTGCATCTTCTCTCTTTTTTTCTTTGTTAGTCTAGAAAGGGGCTTGTCAATTTTATTGAACTTCTCAAAGAACCGGCTTTTGGTTTTGTTGATTTTCTCTATTGATTTTCTGTTCTCAATTGCATTTATTTCTGCTCTAATTTTTATTATTTCTTTCCTTCTACTTTCTTTGGGATTGGTCTGCTATTCTTTTTCTAGTTTCTCTAGCTGTTCAGTTAAATCTTTGATTTTAGCTCATTCTTGTTTTTTTAATATAGGCATTTAGGGGTATAAATTTCCCTCTCAAGACTGCCTTCTCTGTATCCCATAACTTTTGATATGTTGTATTCTCCTTTTCATTTGTCTCAATATATTTATTGATTTCACTTGCACTTTCTTGTTTGACCCACTGAATATTTAGGAGTGTGTTGTTCTGTCTCCACACATTTGCAAATTTACTTCTTTCCTGTCTGTTATTGATTTCTAGATTCATTCCATTATGATCTGAGAAGGTGTTTTGTATAATTTCTATGTTTTTATATTTATTGAGAGCTGAATTGTGACCTAACATGTGGTCTATCCTGGAGAAAGTTCCATGGGCACTTGATAAGAATGTATAACCCGCTGAGTTTGGATGCAGTGCTCTGTATATGTCTGTTAGGTCAAACTTGTTTATCATATTGTTCAAGTTCTCTGTTTCCTTGTTGATTTTCTGTCCAGTTGTTCTATCTAATGATGTGAGAGGGGTGTTGAAATCTCCAATGATTATTGTAGAAATGTCAATTTCTCCCTTCACTTTTGCCAGAGTTTGGCTCATATATTTTGGGTCACCCTGGTTACTTGTGTAGATATTTATGACTGTTATATATTCCTGGAAGATCATCCTGATTATTAATATATAATGGCCTTCCCTATCTCTTATCATTTTTTTGCATTTCAAGTCTGTTTTGTCTGATATTAGTATAGCTACCCCTGCTCTTTTCTCTTCATATTCGCGTGGAGTATCTTTTTCCAAACTTGTACTTTCCTCCGGTTTGTATCCCTGGGTCTGAGGTGAGTTTCTTGTAAGCAGCATATGGATGGCTCATGTTTTTTTATCCATTCTGTCAGCCTGTCTATTTTGATTGGGGAATTTAATCCATTCACATTCAATGATATTACTGAAAATGCACTATTTATTTCCTCCATTGTTTTGTTTGCTTTTCAAATGCCATCTTGTTTTTGTCTCTCTTTTTACTCTATTGGCTATCCTTTCTGCTTTTCTTTCTTCTACACTCTCCTCCAAGCCTCTCTCTCCTGTCTTTTTCTTTCAGGTTCTAAGGCTTCCTTTAATATTTCCTGCAAAGCTGGATTCTGTTTTGCAAACTCTCTTAGTTTCTGTTTCTTTGTGAATATTTTATATACTCACCTTCATATTTGAAGGACAGATTTGCTGGATAAAGAATTCTCGGCTGGCAGTTTTTCTCTTTCAGTTTCCTTATGGTATCATACCACTGTCTTCTCACCTCCATGGTTTCTGAAGAGAAATCTGCACTAAGTCTTACTGGGCGTCCTTTGTACATGATCGTTTGCTTCTGTCTTGCTGCTCTGAGAATTTTCTCTTTATCTTTTACATTTGACATTCTGAATAGTATGTGTCTTCGCATAGGTCTATTTGGATTTATTCTCACTGAGTACTGTGTGCTTCTTGGATATATAGGTTCCTTTCTTTTGTGAGAGTTGGGAAATTTTTAGCTATTATTTCCTTCAATACACTTTCTGCCCCTATTTCTTTCTCTTCCCTTTCTGGAACTCCCATGACACGTATGTTGTTGTGTTTTGTGTTTTAATTCAACTCTCTGAGCCCCTGCTGAATTTTTTCATTCTTATCTCTCTCTGTTCTTTTCTCTCTTAAATTTTAGCTGCTCTTTCTTCGATATCACTTATTCTTTCTTCTACCATTTTGAGTCTGCTGTTGTATGCCTCAAATGTGTTTTTGACTTCACCTATTGTGTCTTTCATTCCCATGAACTCCGTTACTTTTCTGTTCAGGATTTCAGTTTCTTTTTTGCATTCACTGAATATCTTCTTGATGTCATCTATCTCTTTAACTATATTTTCTTTCATCTCATGAATTTGATTTTGGAAATTTGTGGTCATCTCACTGATTAGTTCTCTTAAATTCTGCAGCTATTCTGGTACTTTGGTGTATTCCTTTTCTTGAGCCATGTCTTCTATTTTCGTAGTATGGCTCATAATTTTTGCTGCTGTTTAGGCATCTGGTTAGGTTGTATTTTACTTAGATGCTCTATCTCTTTCTCTTTAATAGGGTTTTAGAGGCAGGAGGCTGTGAGTTAACACATTTATTTGATTTTTGGCTCCACCTTGATTGTTAAGATTGTCCTGCTGCTTGCTCAAAACTTGCAGTGGACCCAGTTATTGGTTGTAATTTCGTTTCCTAGGGCCTTGGTTAAGGAGGCTATAGAGGCCAGGAAAATCCTCTCATACTTATTAATTTTCTTATGTGCACTTCCGTGTTCTGCCAGGAGTTGGCGCTCATTGGCAGCTCTCAATTCAATGCCTGGTCAGAGTGCGATTATTGTGACACAGACCAGATCAATGTGGTAGAGCTTCCTGTCTGGGGGCTAAAAGCCTTGTAATTCAAACTTTATTAGACAGTTCTCCAGTCTTCTCTGGTAGCCCCCTCCCTTTTCCCAGTTAGGAAATATTTACTCTCCCCTCTGAATCCTGAACAATCTGTCCCTGTTAGTAGTGGAGGAGATTGGGAGGTTCGTATATATTTAGCCACTTGCATGTTCCAAGGCACACATTGGTGCAGCCCCACCCAGCCTGAAAGGGCTCTCAGGACAGGGCAGACCAAACCTGTGAGTCAAAAGCAGGGTCAGCCCCAGGCTCTCTCTCCCCTCTCCTTTGGAGTCCTCAACAATTAGTCCAGGTTAGAAGAGAGGGAGGTTGCGAGGGTTGGATTTCTCCAGTCCTTCCTAGGGTCCCAGGGCAAACCACCATGTGTAAGGTTCCATGGGCTCCACAGCCCAAATTTGCAGGTCAGAACATGAGTCAGCCAAAGGCTATGTCTCTCTCTCTCCCCATTCTGGGCGTCATAGATCCCTCGAGCCCCCTTTGTCTGTAGTTGCAGGCCCAGAGGCCAGAGAATTCTAAAGATTATGGGGGAGGGTGCCGGCAGCAGGAGCCACAGCTGGTTCCAACTCACGGTATTGGTTCTGACATTGTGATTTCCCTGTTTTGTCCCACTCTCCTCTGGGTGGTGTGCAGACTGCACGTGGTGTCGTAAAGCCTAGAAGATCTGTTTTGGGGTGGTGTCACCCAGTTCTCTAGCTATTTTTCTGGAGAAGAGATTCCCATGTCTTACTAGTCTGCCATCTTCCCGGAAGTCATGACTTTATTTGATTTTACTCATCTGTAACAGTATGTATTTAACTTCTTCATGAAGGATTGAGATGAATTAAATCTCAGGCCCTCGATGATCTCCACTGCTTTTGAAAGCACTCTTAGTGTTGAATTTCTCTGTTCTGTTGTAATGTAATCAGTTTTTCGGAGAAGCAATTAGGGGCTCTCAGTTTAACAGCCTCCTTCCTACCCTCCAAAACCCAGGCAAAATCTGTGTGTTCTGGATCTGGGGATGTGAATAATGGCACACTTCTCAAGTTACACACCTGATTTTGGAGCTAAGATTTGGTGGAGAAAGCACAGTATATTGAGTTTATCTTGGGACCATTCTAGGAACCAGTGTATTGGTGGTCAGCACCCCCTTTTTCTCAATGATGGTCACACCCAAATTACAACCACTGCTTCATGAGTTCCCATTTCTCCCGGACTTAGGAGACCCCTCCTGATCCCTGTGCCCTGGGTTAATGCCCTAACTTGAGTCTTGTGTGGACTGCAGAAAAGTATGTTTTTATGGACCCATTGCTGTATGTGTAAATCTTTTGTATGTAGGACATTTTGGTTAGATTCAGATAAGGGAAGTTTTGATTAGGTCATTTTTTGTTAGATTGCTGTAGTTTAGTTAAGGACCTCTGATTAGATTTTAGGGACCAGGATGGACCCCAATCATTGTGTTGAAGTCTTACATACCTGGAACATAAAGAGAAAGATGGCTGCCATGTTTATCCTGCCATGTGGGAGAGAGCTCCAGGATCTCCTACAGCTGTGGAGAGACACAGAAACACTGAGTGGCTGAGGGTGAGGCCACAGGCTAGAGTCATGGAGCAGCTTGAAGCTGAAGACATCCAGGTCAGAGGAGAAGGGAGAGATGTGAGCAATTGTGTCTGATGGCCCACTACTGAGCTCAGAAATTGAGTTGGGAAGAGAAGGCAGAGGGAGACAGGCAGGCCCAACATTTTGCCTTGCCAGGAGTCAACGAGCAGCTGACTTTTGCTAAGACAACATTTTTGATGATGCTTGATTTGGACATTTTGACAGCCTCAGAACTGTAAGGTTTAACCCTAATAAATTCCAATAAAAGCCAATTTATTTCTGGTATTTTGCATTGGCAGCACTTGGCAAACTCACACAGTTAGGGACAAGGTTTTGGAGAGCTGCCCTGTTCCCAAATGGCAGTGTGATGCTGCTGCCCAGTGAATTTGCCTGTAAACTGTGGGTGTCTCCAAACTAGGCAGGAATGAGTACTGGTAAGACAGAGGAGGAAGTGTTCTTCACCAGCAAGCCCTACAAGACAGGGTGTCAGGCAGGGAAGTCACATGGTTTGTGGGCTAGTCTCAAGTCACAGAGGCCCGAGTACAATGTACCTGCCTCAGATAGTGGTTGGCCATGGGGACCGGGGCAGATAAAAGCATGGGACCTGGGATCAGGTGCAGCAGAGGAGTCAGGGCACAGACATTTAACTTTCTGCTGCTGCGCCTTTTGCCCTTACCTCCATCCCTTGGCCTCCAGCATTGACCCTCTGAGGAGGCTGCTCTTACTGTACCCCTCCTTGGTCTCAGGCACAGACTCAGGTCTCCTGCTTCCAGTTGCACATTCACCTTCTCGGATCTTGGGGCAGCTAAGCAAAGAGCAATATCAAGATGAAAACTGTTGGTGCCAGGAAGGAAATGTCAAAATTCACATTACAGCATTGGGTACAGCAATAAAATCACCAGAATGAGCAAGATTAGGCTAGTGACCATAATAAATAGTAAGGGAATCCCAGAAAGTCCTGGGACCCATGGCAGACAAGAATAGTAGTAAGGTTGTGAGATAGTGCCATGTTTGCAGAAAACCTTAGAGGGTGTAGATGCCAGATATTTCTCAGACTAATTAAATGTAAAATATTCAACACATTTTGAATAGAGTTGAAAATGATGCAGACCTCTTCAATTCCCAAAGAAAATGGAGGGTTTGGATGGGAAGAAGCTGATGAACAGCTGAAGAAGCAGGAATGTAACAAAGGTTCACTGCAGTTTTCCAAGCCAGAGAAGGACTGTCTCTTTGGGAACCAAACTCTTAGAGCCCCAATGAAAACCATCATCATAGCTTGTTGATGTGGAAAGGAGGACTGGGAGAAAACCTTGCTCAGAACTCACAGCCTCAGTTAGTGATATGAGTCAATCTAGCATGTCTTCACTGTGGAGTAAGCCACAGGAATTCTACCTTCTCCTGTGGTGCTAACAGCCCTCTAACCAGACACGGGTATAGAGCAGTGTCACCTTCACAAGCTCACGTCCATGTTCCTCATGGTCCGTGCCCACTCTTGCTGAGGGAGGCCTCCACTAGTCCAGGAGCTGGGGAGTGGGCCAAGGTGGGTGAGCACTTTTCTTTTATGGGTGGCTGTATTTGCAAAGGGTGAGGGGAAGTGTCCCCCCAGTAATATTGCAGATATAAATCAATATTTTTAATGAACCACTATGTATGATTTGATTGTGTACTGTTTTTATAATTTCTTTTAAATTATAGCCAAATTATCTGTGCAAAGGATATAAAAATAATTTATGTCTATTATGGCAAACAGCAAACTTCATTATCTAGCCTCAACCCCCATTCCTCTTTATACAAAATTATCTGCATTGGCAGATTCTTTTAGGTACATATTTCTATTTGTAAATACATGCATTCTCTAGTTTCATCCATCCCACACCCTATCACATATGATAAAAATATTGGAGTACAACTTAAGAATTTAAAGAAAACTTCTAACTTCTTAAAATACTTGAGATTAGAAGTATATCATCCAATTATGAGAGGATCATTTCTGATTTAAAATAATAAGGAAAATTGGAGTTAAGTAGAAAGCAGGCCACTGTAGACCTGTGGTGGTTAAACCACATCAGAATCAGCTGAAGAAATTGAAAAAAATATAAATGGTTGGGGTGCCTTAGAAGAAAATGCTAAAATAATGGGCTGCATAGTTTTTAAAATGATAATTTTTTAAATGCTTACCTAGAATGTATTGGACTGAAGAACCAATGAACACAACCAGGACAATTTGAAATAAGTGGAAAGCCCATCTTTACATAAACTAAGAGAAATCTCGAGTTCTGATGCATAAATTAGTGGTAACAAATTGAACACAGAGGAGTTTGGAAGAAGATGAGGGAGGAGCAGATCTCAGAACAAATTGCAAGTGCACTTTTCCAAGAGAATAAAGACATCCTGAATTACACAGTCACATCCACTTCCTTAAAAGATTGGCAACAAGTTGCACAGACTGGATGTGGACATTCTTTGGATATTCACATTCATTACATTCACAGGGTTTCGTTCCAGTATGAATTTGTAAAGTTTAATGAGATGCTGCCTCTGGCTGAAGGCTATTCCACATTCCTTACATACCTACGGTTTCCCTCCTCTGTGAATTTTCTCATGGTCAGTGAGATTTGATTTGCTAATGAAGGCATTCCTACAGTCCTTACAGATACAGGGTTTCTCTCCAGTTGGTCTTCTCTCATGTATTAGTCAGCCAAAGGGATGCTAATGTGAAATACCAAAAACGGGTTAGTCTTTATAAAGGGTATTTATTTGGGGTAGAAGTCCACAGATACCAGTCCATAAAGCATTAAGTTTATTCTCACCAAAGTTCATTGCCACGTGTTGGAGCAAGACAGCTGCTAACATTTGCCAGGGTTCAGGATTCTTGTATTCCTCTATTTCCAGGGCTGCATTTTTCTCTGGGCTTAGCTCTTCTGGATCCTCAAAAAGGTCAGCTGTAGACTCTCAGGCAAATGGTGCACTTCTCTTCTTCTGGGGCCTTTTCTCCAACATCAAATCTGCTTCTCAAAAAAAAAAAAAAAAAAACTGTTTGCACTCTCCTTTGCCATGACTTTTATATTTGATTCCCTCACTCAATAAAGGGTGGGGCTCAATGCCCTATTGACCTGACCCAGTCAACGCCACAATCATGCTCAGATTAACAGAAGAGTTTACAGATATGATCTATTTATATTTTTGGAATTCATAATTACATCAAATTCCCCAACAGTTATATCTGGTATGTAATGAGGCTTGATTTCTGAATGAAAGCTTTCCCACATCCATCACATTCATAGAGTTTCTCTCCAGTAGGTATTCTCAGGTGGTTAATGAAGTTTTCCTTCTGGTTGAGGGCTTTTTCACATTCATTGCATATAGAGGGTTTTTCTCCAGAATGAATGCTCTGATGTTTAATGAACTACTGCTTTTGGCTGAAGGCTTTTCTGCATTCTTTACATTCTTTTTTTTTTTTTTTCTGTCCACTATGAGTTTTTTTATGTTCTGTGAGATATGAAATGTACCTAAAGGCATTTTCACATGCCTTACATGCATATGGTTTCTTTGCAGTAGGTAACCTCTGGTATCTTATATTTGACATTTGAATTAAAACTTTCCCACATATACATGATTTCTCTTCAGTAAGAATTTTCTGATGAATAAAGAGGTTTTCTGTGAGGTAGAAAATTTTCCCACATGTATGACATTTCTATCTTTGTTCCCCTGTATGGCTTTTAAAATGAGGAGTAAAAAATGACTGTAAAAAACAGCCTTCAATCAGGACACTCATATGGTTTCTCTCTAGTGTGAATTTTCTTATATAACATGAGGTTTTGTTTCAGATGGAAGCATTCAAATGTTCTTTAAAATACTGTCTAATATATGAATATTTCATGCTCAATGAGATTTAATGCCTGGCTGAAGGATTTCCAATATTCCTTACATACTTAGTCTTTTACTCCTGCATGTTTCTTTGATATGATAATAGTTTTCTCAAATTCATGAAATCCCAAATGGTTCCTCTGAAGGTTTAATTCTCAGGTATCTCATGAGGTTGAATTTCCAAGAAAACTTCACAATCATTACACTTCAAGGGGAGGACTACCATGTGGGGCAAAGTGGCAAAATTCATTGTTTTCATTCTTTTTTCCTTACATAGATGCATGATGCAAATTCCTTCAAAGTGAAGTTACACTCATAGAAGTGTTATTTTGAGGAAACAATGATTGTGGTCAGAGAAAATGTTTTCCCAACTTTCTTACATTCTCTGCTTTCATGTTATGCCTGGACTCTTGCGGAAATGGATATAGCTTCACTCACAAGCCTTTTGTTATATGTTTCTTTCTGCTTTTCAATGTCCTATGCTTCTTCATAGTTTGTGGGGTGCAGAAAAAACAGTACTTTGAGGGAAATTTATATCATTGAATGCATTCATTAGAAAAGAGGAAAGATCCAATATCAATCATCTAATCGTCCAATTTGGAAAGCACAACAATATCTCTTTTTTATTTGTTCTATCATTCATGTCTCTTCTTGCTTCAAATGAGCATTACATCCAGATTGGTGACTTCATAACTAGGAAATTAGGAAGTGATACAGAACTTGAATTATGATGGAGACAAAACAACACCCCATTAATCAACCCTGGAACCTTCAGGCTTCTGAAGGATAAGAAAGGTGCAGCTTCCAAAGATACATGAATAAGGTGGCACCAGAACAAAGGCCTCAATGACAACCTAGGAAATCCTGAATACTTTGTTTTGGACTGACTATTTTCATTAATTTTTTTCCTTCTATTTAATATTCTTTAAAGTTTCCTGGGGAAATTATAACACTTTTGCTTGCCTTTCCAAATCTGCACTTATAATTTGTTATTGACTTGCCAAATGATGTATTTTAAAACATTTTATATCCTGTATTTTCAGCCAAAGGGGTGTTGATGCAAAATGCCAGAATTCTGTGGGTCTTTATAAAGGGTCTTTTTAGTGGTAGAAGCTTACACTTGCCAGGCCATAAAGCATGTTTCTTCCTTCCCCAAAGTCTATTACCCCATAATGGAGCAAGACAGCTGCTGACATTTGCCAGGATTCAGGCTTCTTCGGTTCCTCTCTTCGCAGGGCTGCATATCTCTCTGGGCTCAGCTCTTCTGTTTCCTCCAGAAGGTCAGGTGTAGAGTATGAGTCTCTCTAACCTTTGCCTCTCACCACAAGTCCCGCTGTGAACTGTCAGGTGAATGGATTGTCTCTTTTCCCCAGGGCCTTCTGTCCTTGCTCATCAGAACTCCAACATCAAAAACTATTCTAGCTCTGTCATTTGCCATGTCTTTTTATGTTTGATACCCCAGCCACCAAGGGACGGGGCTGAACATCCTACAGACTGTGGCTCAGTCAATGCCCTTATCATAACTAAATCATGCCCAGATTAACAGACCAGTTCACAAGCATAATCCAATATCTATTTTTGGAATTCATAACAATATCCAACTGCTACATATCCATTTACACATCTTATGCTATATATTATTTTATCGTGTATTTTAACACTTTATTGATGTCCTAGGCTATGAATGTCATTATTACTTTATCCATTCAATAGTTATTTAGATATATGAATTTAATTAACAGATATTTTTCTTCCATCCATCCTGAAACCTGAACCTTCTGAGATTATTTTCTTTCTGCCTGAATAATATTCTTTTACATTTCTTTTAAAGTGAGTTGCTTCTAGAAAACTTTAATAGTGTTTACTCAACTGTATAAGTATTTATTTCACATCTTTCTGAAGAATTGAGATGAATTAAATCTCAGGCCCTCTATGATTTCCACTGCTTATGAGAGCACACTTAGGGTTTAATTTCTGCATTCTGTTGTAAATGTAATCAATTCTTTGGAGAAGAAATAAGGGACTTTCCATTTTACAGCCTGCTTCCTGCTGCCCCACCCACCAGGCAAAATCTGTGTGCTCTGTCTTGGGGATGGGAATAATAGCACACCTCTAAGAGTTACACAACTGATTTTACAGCTAAGGTTTGGTGGAGAAAGCACAGTATATTTAATTTTTCTTGGGCCCATTCTATGGGCCAGTGCAATGGTGGTCAGCACCCCATTTTGCTCAATGATGTCCACACCCAAAATAAAGCCATTACATCATAAGTTCCCATTTCTCACACACTTAGGAGACCCCTCCTGATCCCTGTGCCTTGGTTAATGCCCTCATTTGTATCTTGTGTGGACCCCAGAATGTATAATCTTACTAACCCATTGCTGTGTGTAAGCCTTTTGTATGTGGGACAATTTGGCAAGATTCAGATAAGGGACCTTTCAATTAGGTCACTTGTTGTTAGTTTGCTTTAGTTTAGTTAAGGCCTCTTATTAGATATCGGGCACCAGGATGGACCACAGTCATTGTGTTGAAGTCCTACATACATGGAACACTCAGAGAAAGAGTGCTGCCATATTTACACTGCCATATCGGAGATGGTTCCAGGATCTCCTAGAGCTGTGGAGAGACACAGAAACCCTGAGAGGCTGAGGGAGATGCCAGAGGCTGGAATCATGGAGTAGCTTGAAGCTGAAGATATGCAGGCCAGAGGAGAAGGGAAAGGTGTGAGCAATTGTGTCTGATGACCCACTGCTGAGCTCAGGGAGAAAATGAGTTTGGAGGAGAAGGCAGAGAGAGACAGGCAGGCCCAACATTTTGTCTTGGCTGGAGTCCAGGAGCAGCAGACCCATGTTAAGACAGCATTTTTTATGATGACTTGATTTGGACATTTTCACTGCCTCAGAACTGTATGCTTTAACCCTAATAAATTCCAATAAAAGCCAACCTATTTCTGGTATTTTGCTATAGCAATGCTTGGCAAACTCATACAGCTAGGGACACAGGGTTGGAGATCTTCCCTGTTCCCACATGGTAGTGTGATGCTGCTGCTCATTGAATTCACCTGTAATCTGTGGGTATCTCCAGACTAGGTGGGAATGAGTACTGGAAAGTTGGCTGGGGAAGTGTTATTGGTAAGCAAATTCTGCATGACTGGGAGTGAGGCAGGAGAGTCACACGGTTTGGGGACTAGTGTAAAGTAACAGATGCCCCAATATGATGTACCTGCCTCAGGCAGGTTGGTCTGTTGGGCAGGGGCAGATAAAATAATGGGTCGTGAGGTTGGGGGCAGCAGAGGAGTAGGGCACAGAGAGGAGACTTCCTGCTCCTGCTCCTTTTGCCCTTTGCTCCTTCCCTTGGCCTCCAGCATTGACCCTCTGTGGAGGCTGCTCTTACTCTACCCCTCCTGGGTCTCAGGCACAGACTCAGGTCTCCTGTTTCCAGTTCTACATTCATCTTCTCCAATCTTGGGGCAGCTAAACAAAGTGCAATGCCAAGATGAAACTGGTTGGTGTCAGGAAGGAAATGTCAAAATTCACATTACAGCATTGGCTACATCAATAACATCACCAGAATGAGCAACATTAGGCCAGTGACCTGAAGGAATAGTACCGGAATCTCAGAAAGTCTTGGGACCTAAGGTTGACAAGAATAGAAGTGAGGTTGAGAGATAGTGCCATGTTTGCAGAAAACCTCAGAGGGTGCAGATGCCAGATATTTCTCAGACTAATTAAATATAACACTTTCAACACATTTTGAACAGAGTTGAAAATGATCCAGACCATTTCAATCCCATAAGAGAATGGAGGATTTGGATGGGAAGAAGCTGATGAACACCTGAAGAGCTGGAATGTAACACGTGTTCACTGCAGTTCCCACAAGCCAGAGAATAGTGTCGTGTTTGGGAATCAAACTCTCAGAGCCCCAATGAAAACCATCATCATAGGTTCTTGATCCACAAAGGAGAACAGGGAGAAAGCCCTGCACATCCAGGGCTTTCTCTAGCAGGTCTTAACTGGGGTGTAAGCAGCAGGAAGTCCTTCTTCTACTTTGGTGTTAACAGCCCTCTAACCGAACACCTGTTGAGAGCAGTGTGGCCTTCACATGGTCGCATCCATCCTTCTCATGCTGCGTGCTCTGTCTTGCTGAGAGAGGCCTCCCCAGTCTAGGCAGCTGGGGAGGGGGCTAATGTTAGTGATCACTTTTCCTTTATGGGTGACTGTATTTGCAAAGGATGAGGGGAAGTGCTCCCCCCAGTAATGTTGCAGATACAAATCAATATCTTCAAATGAACCATTATGTATGATTTCATTGTGTACTCTTTTCAAAATTTCTTTAAATTATAACCAAATTATCCATGCAAAGAGTATAAAAATAATTTATATCTGTTAGGGCAAACAGCCAAATTCCTTCTCTAGCCTCAATCCCCATTCTTCCTCCCTCAGAATTATCTGCATTGGCAGATTCTTTTGCGTACACATTTTGTTTGAAAATACCTGCGTTCTCTAGTTTCATCTATCCCACACCCTATCTCATTTGAAAAAAATATTGGAGTACAACTTAAATAATAAATAAGTTTTCTAACTTCTTAAAATACTTGAGATTAGGAGTACATCACCTAATTACGAAAGGATCTTTTCTGATTTAAAATAACAAAGAAAATTGGAGTTAAGTAAAAAGCAGGCCTCTGTAGGTCAGTGGCTGTTAAACATGAATCCTCATCATAATGACGTGAAGAAACTGGAAAAATATCAATGGTTGGGGTGTTTTTTAAGAAAATGCTACAATTATTAGCAGCATTATTTTAAAAATGGTAATTTCTTAATGCTTACCATGAATGAAATGGATTGAAGAATCAGTGAAAACAACCAGGATAATTTGAAATAAGTGGAAAGCCCATCTTTACATAAACTAAGAGAAATCTCGAGTTATGATGCATAAATTAGTGGTAACAAATTGAACACAAATGAGTGTAAAAGAAGATGCGGGTGAAGCAGATCTCAGAACAAACTGCAAGTGCACTTTTCCAAGAGGAGAAAGACATCCTGAATTGCACAGTCACAGCCACTTCCTTAAAAGATTGGCAACAAGTTGCACAGACTGGAGGTGGAGATACTTTGGAGATTCACATTCATTACATTCAGTTTTTCTCTCCAGTAAGAATGTTTTAATGTTTAATGAGATACTTCCTCTGGCTGAAGGCTATTCCACATTCCTTACATAGTGGAGGGTTTCCCTCCACTATGAATTTTCTCATGGTCAGTGAGATAATATTTGCTACTGAAGGCTTTCCTACATTCCTTACATATGTAGGGTTTCTCTCCAGTTTGTCTTCTCTGGTGTGTAACGAGACTTGATTTCTGAATGAAAGCTTTCCCACTTCCATCACATTAATAGGTATTCTCTCCATATGTATTCTCAGATGGTTAATGAGGTTTTCCTTCTGGTTGAAGGCTTTTCCACATTCATTGCATATATAGGGTTTTTCTCCAGAATGAATACTCTGAAGTTTAATGAACTATTGCTTTCGGTTGAAGGCTTTTCTGCATTCTTTTCATTTATTTTGTTTCTGTCCACTATGAGTTTTTTAATATTCTGTGAGATATGATTTGTACCTAAAGGCTCTTTCACATGCCTTACATGCATATCCTTTCTTTGCACTAGGAAACCTCTTGTACCTGAGATTTGACATTTGAATTAAAGCTTTCCCACATATATATCATTTCTCTTCAGTAAGAATTTTCTGATGAATAAAGAGGTTTACTGTTAGGTTGAAAATTTTTCCCACGTGCATAGAAAAGCATGAAAATTTTTCTATGCTTGTTACTCTGTATGGCTTTTAAAATGAGGAGTAAAAAACGACTGTAAAGAGCAGACTGCATTCAGGACACACATATGGTTTCTCTTTAGTTTGAATTTTCTCATATTCCATAAGATTTTGTTTCAGTGGAAACATTCCCATGTTCATTACAATACTAACTAATGTATGAATATTTCATGCTCAGTGAGATTTAATGCCTGGATGAAGGATTTCCAATATTCCTTAATACACAAGGTTTTACTCCTGCATCTTTCTTTGATGGGACTCTAGCTTTCCCAAATTCATGAAATCCCAAATGGTTTCTCTGAAGGATTCATTCTTTGGTGTCTCATGAGGTTGAATATCCAAGAAAACTTCACACTCATTACACTTAAAGGGGAGGACCACCATTTGGGTCAAACTGGCAAAACACATTTTCTTCATTTTTTTTTTTTTTTTTTTTTTTACATTTACAACCTAACATCTTACTCTTTTTTTAAAACACTTTTTAACTTTATTTTGTACATTTAATAATTGAAAATATAAACAATTAAGAACTAAAAAGTAAACACAGATGAATAAATATACACATTTCTCAATTAAATGTAATGGATACATGTAAAAAATTTTTTTTGAATCAAATAATATATTACACAATATTTTTGGTTCATAGTAACGCATTCATACAGTATTTGTCCTTTTGTGTCTGGCTTGCTTCACTCAACATAATGTCCTCCAGGTTCATCCATGTTGACATATGCTTTATGACTTCATTTCTTCTTACAGCTGCATAATATTCCATTGTGTGAATAGACCACACTTTGTGTATCCATTCATCTGTTGAAGGACACCCGGGTTGTTTCCAACTTTTGGCAATGGTGAATAATTGTGGCTATGAACATTGGTGTGCAGATGTCTGTTCATGTCACTGCTCCCAGTTCTTCTGGTTATATACCCAGTAGAGGTATTGCATGGTCCCATGGCAAGTCTATATTAAACTTCTTTAGGAACTGCCAAACAGTCCTCCATAGTGATTGTACCATCCTGTATTCCCACCAACAGTGAAGAAGTGTTCCAATCTCTCCACATCCTCTCCAACTCTTGTAGCTCTCTTTTATATAGTGGCCATTCTGATAGGTGTGAAATGATATATCATTGTAGTTTTGATTTGCATTTCCCTAACGATGAGTGATGTTGAGCATTTCTTCATGTGTTTCTTTGCCATTTGTATTTCTTCTTCAGAGAAATCTCTATTCAAGTCTTTGGCCCATTTTTTAATTGGGTCATTTGTCTTTTTATTGTTGAGTTGTAACATCTCTTTATATATCCTGTATATTAAATCCTTATCAGATATGTGATATCCAAATGTTTTTTCCCATTGAGTTGGCTGCTTTTTCACCCTTCTGACAAAGACCTGTGAGGTGCAAAAGTGTTGAATTTTGAGGAGGTCCCATTTATCTACATTTTCTTTTGTTGCACGTGCTTTGGTTGTAATGTCCAAGAAACCACCACCTACTACAAGGTCTTGAACTTGTTTCCCTACATTTTCTTCTAGTAGTTTTATGGTCCTGGTTTTTTACCATTAGCGTGGGCTTGGTAGGTTTGTCAAAAACCAGTTGACTGTAAAGGTGAGGGTATATTTCTGGATTCTCAATTCTATTCCACTGATTGGTGTGTCTATCTTTATGACAGTACCATGCTGTTTTGACCACTGTAGCTTTGTAATATGTTTCAAGGTCAGGCAGTGAAATTCCTCCCACATTGCTCTTCTTTTTTAGAATGCTTTTGGCTATTTAGGTGCACTTACCCTTCCAGATGAATTTGGTGATTGCCTTCTCTAATTCTGTAAAGTAAGCTGTTGGGATTTTGATTGGTATTGCATTGAATCTATAAATCAGTTTGGGCAAGATTGACATCTTCAAGATATTTATTCTTCCAATCCATGTACACGGAATGTCTTTCCATTTGTTTAGGTCTTTTTAAATTTCTTTTAACAATGTTTTGTAATTTTCTGCATATAGTTCCTGTACTTCTTTGGTTAAATTAACTCCTAGGTATTTGGGTCTTTTTGTTGTTATTGAAAATGGAATTTCCCTCCGGATTTCCTCCTCAGATTGTTCAGTACTAGTGTACAAAAACATAACTGGTTTTTGCGTGTTGATCTTGTCTCCTGCAACTTTGCTGAACTCATTTATTAGTTCAAGTGGCTTTGTTGTGGATACTTCAGGATTGTCTAAATACAGGATCATGTCATCTGCAAACAGTGAGAGTTTTACTTCCTCTTTTCCTATTTGGACACCTTTAATTTTTTGTCTTGTCTAATTGCCCTAGCTAGAACTTCTAGTAAAATGTTGAATAACAATGGTGACAGTAGGCATCCTTGTCTTGTTCCTGATCTTAATGGGAAAGCTTTCAACCTTTCCCCATTGAGTATGATGTTGGCTGTGGGTTTTTCATATATGCCTTTTATCATATTGAGGAATTTTCCTTTTATTCCTATCTTTTGAAGTATTTTTATCAAAAAAGGATGTTGGATTTTGTCAAATGACTTTTCTGCATCTATTGACATGATCATGTGGTTTTTTTCCTTCAATTTGTTAATGTGGTGTATTACATTGATTGATTTTCTTATGTTGAACCAGCCTTGCATAGCAGGAATAAATCCCACTTGGTCGTGATATGTTTTTGATATGCTGTTGAATTCGATTTGCAAGTATTTTGTTGAGAATTTTTGCATCTATGTTCATTAGAGAGATTGGTCTGTAATATTATTTTCTTGTGGAATCTTTATCTGGCATTGGTATTAGGGTGGTGTTGGTTTCATAAAATGTGTTGGGTAATTTTCCGTCCTCTTCAATTTTTTGGAAGAGTTTAAACAGGTTTGGTGTTAATTCTTTTTGAAATGTTTGGTAGAATTCACCTGTGAAGCCATCAGGTCCTGGACTTTTCTTTGCTGGGAGATTTTTGATGATGGATTCAATCTCCTTAATTGTGATTAGTTTGTTAAATTCTTGTATTTCTTGCTGTGTCAGTTTAGGTTGGTTATGAGTTTCTAGAAATTTGTCCATTTCATCCAGGTTGTCTAGTTTATTGCCATATAGTTTCTCATAATATCCTCTTATGATTCTTTTTAATTCTGTGAGGTCATTTGTAATTCTCCCCCTTTCATTTCTGATTGTATTTATTTGCATCTTCTCTCTCTCTCTCTCTCTCTCTCTCTCTCTCTCTCTCTCTCTCTCTCTCTCTCTCTCTCTCTTTTTGTTAGTCTAGCAAGGGTTTTGCCAATTTTATTGATCTTCTCAAAGAGCCAGCTTTTGGTTTTGTTGATTTTCTCTATTGTTTTTCTGTTCTCATTTTCATTTATTTCTGCTCTAATCTTTATTATTTCTTTCCTTCGGCTTGCTTTGGGATTGGTTTGCTGTTCTTTTTCTATTTTCTCAAGTCGTTCAGTTAAATCTTTGAGTTTAGCTCTTTCTTGTTTTTTAATATAGGCATTTAGGGCTATAAATTTCCCTCTCAAGACTGCCTTCGCTGTATCCCATAAGTTTTGATACATTGTGTTCTCATTTTCATTTGTCTCAATATATTTACTGATTTCACTTGCAATTTCTTCTTTGACCCACCGAATATTTAGGAGTGTGTTGATCTGTCTCCACACAATGCAAATTTACTTTTATCCAGTCTGTTATTGATTTCTAGTTTCATTCCATTATGATCTGAGGAGGTGCTTTGTATAATTTCAATATTTTTATATTTACTGAGAGCTGTATTGTGACCTAACATATGGTCTATCCTGGAGTAAGACCCATGGGCACTTGAGAAGAATGCATAACATGCTGGGTTTGGATGCAGTGCTCTGTATATGTCTGTTAGGTCTAACTTGTTTATCATATTTTTCAAGTTCTGTTTCCCTGTTGATCTTCTACCTAGTTGTTCTATCTAATGATGTGAGAGGGGTGTTGAAGTCTCCAACGATTATTGTAGAAATGTCTATTTCTCCCTTCAGTTTTGCCAGAGTTTGTCTCATATATTTTGGGGCACCCTGGTTCGGTGTGTAGATATTTATGACTGTTATATCTTCCTGGAGGATAGTCCCTTTTATTAATATATAATGGCCTACCGCATCTCATCACTTTTTTGCATTTGAAGTCTGTTTTGTCTGATATTAGAATAGCTACTGCTGCTCTATTTTGTTTACTATTCGTGTGGAGTATCTTTTTCCAACCTTTTACTTACAGCCGGTTTGTATCCTTGGGTCTGAGTTGAGTTTCTTGTAAGCAGCATATGGATGGCTCATGTTTTTTGTTTTTTTTTATCCATTCTGTCAGCCTGCATCTTTTGATTGGGGAATTTAATCCATTCACATTCAGTGATATTACTGAAAATGCACTATTTATTTCCTCCAGTTTATTCTTTGGTTTTCATATGTCATCTTATTTTTGTCTCTCTTTTTACTCTTTTGGTTATCCTTTCTGCTTTTCTTCCTTCTATACTCTCCTCCAAGCTTTCTCTCCTGTCTTTTTCTTTCATGTTCTAAGGCTTCCTTTAATATTTCCTGCAAAGGTGGATTTTTTTTTGCAAACTCTCTGAGTTTCTGTTTGTTTGTGAATACTTTATATTCTTCATCTTCATATTTGAAGGACAGTTTTGCTGGATAAAGAATTCTCAGCTGGCAGGGTTTCTCTTCAGTTTCCTAATTGTATAATACCACTGTCTTCTCTCCTCCATGGTTTCTGAAGAGAAATCTGCACTAAGTCTTACTGGACAGCATTTGTTCGTGATCGTTTGCTTCTCTGTTGCTGCTTTGAGAATTTTCTCTTTATCTTTTACATTTGACATTCTGAATAATATGTGTCTTGGCGTAGGTCTATTTGGATTTATTCTCATTGGGGTACGGTGTGCTTCTTGGACATGTATGTTCATTTCTTTCATGAGAGTTGTGAAATTTTCAGCTATTATTTCCTCAAATAGTCTTTCTGCCTCTTTTCCTTTCTCTTCCCTTTCTGGAACTCCCATGACACGTATGTTGTTTTTTGTGTGTGTTTTAATTCAACTCTCTGATCCCCTGCTCAATTTTTTCCATTCTTTTCTCTCTCTGTTCTTTTCTCTCTTCCATTTTAGCTGCTCTGTCTTCGGTAGCACTTATTCTTTATTCTATCAATTCAAGTCTGCTGTTGTATGCCTCAAATGTGTTTTTGACCTCACCTATTGTGTCTTTCATTCCCTTTTCTGTTACTTTTCTGTTCAGGGTTTCAAATTCTTCTTTGTGTTTGCTCAATGACTTCTTGATGTCATTGATCTCTTAAACTTTATTCTCTTTGATGTCATTACTTTGATTTTGCAAATTTATGCTCATCTCACTGATTAGTTCTCTCAAATTCTGCATCTCTTCTGGGACTTTGCTGTATTCCTTTTCTTGGGCAATGTCTTTTATTTTCTTAGTATGGCTTGTAATTTTTTGCTGATGCTTAGGCATCTGGTTAGTTTGTATTTTACTTAGATGCTCTATCTCTTTCTCTTGTATGGGATTTTAGTGGCAGGAGGCTGAGTTACCACAGCTCTTTGATTTTTGGCTCAACCTTGATTGTTAGGATTGTTCTGCTGGTTGCTCAAAACTGGGCACTGGACCCAGTAATTGGTTGTAGGTTCATTTCCTAGGGCCTTGGGCAGGGAGGATATAAAGGCCAGGAAAAGCCTCTCTTACTTATTAATTTTCTTATGTGCACTTCCTTTGTCTGCCAGGACATGGCGCTTGTTGACACTCTCAATTCAATACTGGTCAGAGCTTATTTGTTGTGATACAGACCAGATCAATGTGATAGAGCTTCCTGTCTGGGGGCTAAGAACCCTGTGATTCAAACTTTCTGAGACAGTTCTCCAGACTTCTCGCATAGCGCTTCCCTTTTCCCAGCTAGGAAATATTTCCACTCCCTTCTGAATCCTCAACAATCAGTCCCGTTTGGTAGAGGATGAGATCGGGAGGTTTGTATATCTTTCACCCATTGCAAGCTCCAAGGCAAACAATGGTGCAGCCCCACCTGGCCTGGGAGGGCTCTCGGGAAAGGGCAGACCAAACCTGTGAGTCAAAAGCAGGGTCAGCCCCAGGCTTTCTCTCCCCTCTCCCGTGGAGTCCTCAACAATTAGTCCAAGCTAGAAGAGAGGGAGGTTGTGAGGATCAGATTTCTCCAGTCCTTTCTAGTCTCCCAGGGCAAACTGCCATGTGGGAGTGTCCATGGGGTTCTGCAGCCCAAATTTCAGGTCAAAACCTGAGTCAGCCTAAGGCTGTGTCCCTCTCTTTCCCCTTTCTGGGAGTGGTAGATCCCTGGAGCCCCCTTCGTCTGTGGTCGCAGGCCCAGAGGCCTGAGAATTCTGAAGAGTGTGGGGGAGGGTGCCAGCAGCTGCAAAAGCTGCTACTTGCAACACACGGTTCTGTTGTCATGATTTCCCTCTTCTGTCCCTCTCTCCTCTGGGTGGTGTGCAGACTTCACCTGCTGTTGTAAACCCTAGAAGATCTTTTTGGGGGCTGTTTCAGATTGTCATCTAGCTATTGTTCTGTAGAAGAGGTTCCCGTGTCTTACTAGTCTGCCATTTTCCTGGAAGTCCCCCCTGTCTTCATTCTTTTACCTTACATAGATTCCCTTTTGCTTAGGTAAGCATGGTGCAAATTCCTTTAAAGTTAAGTTACATTCATATAAGTTTTATTTTGAGGAAACAATGCTTGCAGTCAAAGAGCATATTTTCCCAACTTTTTACATTCTCTGCCTTCATCTTAAGTCTGTACTGTTGTGGAAGTAGATATAGCTTCACTCACAAGCCTTTTGTTACAAACACATTTTTGTTTGTAAATACATGCATTCTCTAGTTTCATCAATCCCACACCCTATCACATATGAGAAAAATTTTGGAGTACAACTTAAGAATATGAATAAATTTTCTAACTTCTTAAAATACTTGAGATTAGAAGTATATCATCTAATTATGAAAGGATCATTTTTGATTTAAAATACTAAGAAAAATTGGAGTGAAGTAGAAAGCAGGCTATTGTAATATAACGTGGAGGTGCCTGGAATGATCCAAAGAAGGTTAGGGACCAGGGAACCTCACTCCATGTGGAATGCAGGCAAGTTTATTTAGGCTGAAGCTGCTTTTTATACTACAAAGCTGATAATAAAATTAGGGCAGCCTTCACTAGTTCCTCTGCTTGGTATGTAAGAGTGATGCTTCTTTCTGTGTTCCCAGACAATCTTTCTTGGGGATTCAGACAATAACATCTTTGTGGTGTGTTCATTTTGCGCTGCCTCCTCCTACTGATGTTTGCAGTATACAGTGTACTTGGAGACATTTACTAATGTTTCTCTACCAACAAGCATGCTGTTAACATGCTTAACCCTTTATGCTCTGGCTCTCAGCATCTTTTCCAACAATTGCCCCTATTTTGTTTTTGGTCCAGGCTGACTGTGCCTGTGTTAGGTTGCCCTCCTCTGAAGGTCTTTCCCATCACTGGCCTCCAGCCAAGCTCCATGGACAGGGGTTTAAGAGTTAAGGGTTTTAAGCAGAATCAAGTTATTGGCATGGCTGGCCTTTTCAGCCCTATTAACACAGGACAGCAGGGTTTTGTGAATGCCTCCTAATATAGTTAAGAGTAGCAGAGCACCAATGATCACCACACTGAAGTTAGCAAGTACAGAGGTTGATTTCCACCAATGTAGGGGGTTTATTTTCCTTAACTGATCTGTCACTGATTGCCAAAATTTGCTACCTGGAAGTGTAGTAAGTTGATTCTGACACATGCTCAAAATCCTTTTTTGCAAATCTGTAATTTCTAAAGATAAATATGTGTAATGACTTATTAAATGATTTCTATTTTTTTCTCATTCATAATGGGAATCATTGCTTGGAAGAGGAGTGATACAAAAAGCACTTTCATTCCAATCACACTTTGAACATTGTTTTAAATTTAGATTTTATACCTGATCTCCCATTTGTGTAACAGCCATCTCTAAGTCATTACGCCTATTGTTAATCGGCTCTCAATATATGACTGACTATGCCATAACTCACTAGCATTATGATGCCAATTTCTAACATATTGTCGTGTTTGGATATTCTCATGTAGGGCAGTTCCTGCCACAGCAGCAGCTGTAATAATACTTATAAGCCCTAATACAGCAGCCATAATTAATCCAATTAAATGTTTAGTTCTTTTCAAATAATGATTTAGAAAATGCCAAATGATTTGGTTCTCCAAAGAAGACTGCCAGAAGTTATTCATGCAAATTGGAAGCCATATTTCACGACCCCGATGTCCTATTTGAACCACAGTAGAACTCTCCTGTAAAACAGACTTTGATACACAAGTGTAAAGGGAGCAATTACTGCAGAAAACCATGTTTAATTAATGCTTGCTGTTCCTACTATAAAAACAATGGTATCCTGTCCACATACTTTAAGAAATTAAGTGTATTTTCTTTTTAAACTGGTAATATTAGTTTTATTGCCTTGCCATTAAAAAATGGGCTAGTTCCCAAAAATAATTTCCACACATAATTTTTAGTTTTGTTAAGTTTAGTGACCCATAGTTGTTGGATAAATCTTCCCTGAGGAAACCAATTTAGTGATGTATTTATACTTATGACATCCCCCAAATTCTAAAAATAATGATAGCTTTCATTAGTTGTTTTTGTTGAATTGCCAATTTTTCAACTTATGGTTGTGTTTACATTAGATTTTGGTATCCCTATAAGTGCCTGATTCTTTACAATTCTATAGGAATTATTAGAGAGCACAACCTCAGGTGAAACATGTTATGTATGCCATTTATTACTTTGTACTATGATTTTGGGGCTGTTTACATGGATCTGTGGATCCTATGCAGTTAGGTCATTCAAGAAAAGGAAATTTTCAATAAATTTCCCTTCTTCATCAGGTTTTAGAGGAGGGCAAGAATCAACAGGCCCAGGAAAATGAAAAGACTGAATAATATAAACAGGGTAGGATTTGTCCCCTTAAGTCAACAATTCTAAAAGAGGTAAATTAGTAATTTAAGCCCAATATGTATAATTATGTGAAAGTGCACTTATTACTGCTGTGGTTCTCAAGGTAAGCATAGGAAGGAAGAACTGTGTTAGAGTGACATTCTGCCTTTTACAAGTTACCTTCTTTTCTGCTTTTTGTGTCAGCTTCATCCACTTGTTAATGTCTAGGTTTCAGACGTCTGGAGAGGACCCAAAGCTGGTCTCCTTTATCTGTAATGATATGAGCAAAACCTCGCCCTTATATCCTAACATAACTTCAGCCTTATCCCATTGATTATTATTTTTATGCTTTCAGTAATCTAGTTGTCCAATATTTGTTTCTGTATTGTTGCCAGATTTTTGCCAGAAATGCTCTGCTGTTGATGTATATGACTCTGACTTTTGGCTTAAAAATTTATTGTAAATAATGTTTGATATAATTGTTCTCACACCTCACCATTCCCCCCCCTTTTTTTGCAGTATTTATAGGGATTTAGCTGTTAGTTTTTTATGGTAAGTATACATACATTCACAAGGTTACTAAATCAGGAGATACACTGATATACTTGGATTATTTTTGGCTAGAATCCTGAATAGATACAAGATAAATGTTAATATATATTTAATTTAATAAGCTTATATTGACAATCAGGGTGAGAAACAAATAACATAACTAATTAAAAGATTAAGTCAATATTGAACAAAGTTACAGAATGACAGATAAATAGAGCAGATTTATATATATAATTACCAATATTTAGGTTTAACTGGGAAGTGTTGAAGTAGCAACTAGTACTGGAGTTTTGATTGACTGTGTTTAGGATTAATGAATTTGGTACTACTATAGAGGCCAACTTGTGAGTAATTTGCTAATTCCTGAGGATGGGGCCAGTCTCCTGAAGAAGGAACACAACACTCCCTGGGATGTACATTTTAAGATTTATGCATCAATCCCTGGGAGAGTTGCCAGCTCCCCGAAGTAGGAATACAACACCTGTTGAAATGAACTTTATTTTTTTTAATTTGTTACAAAACGTCCTTGATGTGCTTACTATATTAATTTCCAATATTTTTTCTGAAATGTGGAAAGTGTTAACTAGCAAGGCATTGGTTTGTTGATTAACAAATTTTTCTGCATGATGCTTTACTTTTAGACTTGAACAATACTTACTAAAACTCTTTTTTAAAAAAGATATTTAGTTTCAGGACAGTTCAAATTAAAAACAAAAGATTTATATATATACTTAATAAAATACCTTTATGTGTAACAAGTTTTTTAATTATTTATATATGCAATGTATTGTATTGAAGTTTTGATTAGATTTTAAGTATATTATACATAATTCATAACTACAGTAGATTATACAACAACAGACATCCAATAAATAATCTTTTATTTCTTAAGAATTTAAGATTCTTAGTAGCATGATTAGAATGACCTCAATTTTTTTTTTAATTTGTATAGTTTGAGGCATAGGTAAAAACAAATTAGTATTTCCTTTTTGGGCTGTGGGGTAATCCATTAACTTGTGATTTTAATACTTGAATTGGTTTTGTTGTTAACATTATAATTAGAATTGGGGCTGTTGCTTACAGTGTTCAATATAAACTTGATTTATTGTTGGCTATTTACCAGAAGGGGAATGTGGGCTGGCTTGACTTGTTTAAGAAAATATTAAAGAAAGCTTAAGCAAGTTTTAAAACAAAGGGATAGTGACATAACTGGATATTAACTTTTTGCAACAAACCAGCAATATTTGGGACCACTGCATGGTGCAGTGGTGTTATTTTATTTTACTATAATTTACTGTTATCCACTACCATGGCAGCATTTAATGGCTGCTTTCTTCTTGTAGTTATAACTAAAAATTATGATTAGTAACATTATATTTTATTTACTATTATATTTGAAACAGTATTATATTTTCAGGAATTTTATGCACTTTTAAAATATTCATATGAACTTTTTATTCATATAATTTTAATTATTATAAAATTAGAAAATTTCTTTTAATTATACAACAGTTTTAAATACTTCATTCAACCAATATCAGATGAACTTAACTATTTTTAGTATTTTACTTGTTTTTTTAGGTAAAAGACAAAATTGTTTGTGAAAGTTTGAAATAAATGCTATCTTTCAGGATTTGACTTTGAGAAAGCAGGTTCAAACATTGTGTGCTTTTTAAAAGTGATAAGACCTGTTTCTTCATAGAAACGATAACGTTAAAGTACAAGAAGCTATTTTGATAAACAGACTTTCTTTATTACATACTGATTATTGAGGAGAAAAACGTTGTAAACTTTTACTAAAACAGACTACTGACTTGAGAAACTTGAGAAAGAATAATACTTTAACTTTATATTATTACATTGTTTGACATTAAAGCTTTAAAATTTTTATAGATAGACTGCTTAAATTTTATTTAGCTTTGACCACAAAAATTCCTTTTTCACAAGCCTTTTGATGTTTTATATTTATTCCAGTTTTGTCCCACATTTTACTTTTTTTTAATAACTAGTTGTTCTATCTTAGAATAAACTTACTTTCTTTTCTTTAATAATAAAAGCACATTCTATATACCTTCCATACTTAAGTTACCACAATGATTTTGGAAACTACTTCCAAACAAACTTCTGACAACATATAATTACCATCAATATTAAACAAAGTTGTTAGAACTATGATTTAATTTGAGTATAACTATTTTTTATTATTTCAAACTAATATCCATATTTATTTATTAATATAAGCACTTACTTAATTTTTGGCCATTTGAATAGGGATCTTATAATAATCTTCATTTATCAATTTAATATTACCATCCAGAGGTATCAAAATATACTGAACAAACAGACATAAAAAAAAAAAAAAGAATTGTGACACATTAACAGAAACATAAAGCTTACCAATTTGACCCATAATTTTCACTCCTTTGGTATGGCTGTCTTCAAGCCCTCCATCATTTCAAAACTTTGATTTTAATGTGTTTAAGATTTTTTCTGTAATCTGTGTTACATGTAATACATGTTTGTTATTTGAAACACTTTTGTTAATAATCAGCAACCAGCCAGGAAAACTTAAACAGCAATGAACTATTGCTTTTGGCTGAAGGTTTTTCTGCAATCTTTACATTCATTTTTTTTTCTGTCCACTATGAGTTTTTTATGTTCTGTGAGATATGATTTGTACATAAAGGCTTTTTCACATG
Source organism: Tolypeutes matacus (assembly GCA_026826555.1). NCBI lineage: Eukaryota > Metazoa > Chordata > Mammalia > Cingulata > Chlamyphoridae > Tolypeutes > Tolypeutes matacus. Next base: position 399,290 of record JAKSZT010050892.1, on the reverse strand, counting down.
CCTTACATGTATAGGGTTTCTTTGCATAAAGAAATCTCTTGTACCTGAGATTTAACATTTGAATTAAAGTTTTCCCACATATATATGATTTTTCTTCAGTAAGAATTTTCTGATGAATAAAAAAGGTTTCTGTTATGTTGAAAACTTTCCCACATATATTACATTTCTATGCTTGTTCCCCTGTATGGCTTTCAAAATGAGGAGTAAAAAATGACTGTAAAGAACAAACTACATTCAGGACACTCATATGGTTTCTCTCTAGTGTGAATTTTCTCACATTCCATGAGGTTTTGTTTTAGATGAAAGGATTCCCATGTTCATTACAATACTTACTAATGTATGAATATTTCATGCTCAATGAGATTTAATGCCTGGTTGAAAGATTTTCAATAATCCTTACATACACAGAGTTTTACTCCTGCATGTTTCTTTAATGTGACTCTAGCATTCCCAAATTCATGATATCCCAAATGGTTTCTCTAAAGGATTTATTCTCAGGTATCTCATGAGGGTGATTTCCAAGAAAACTTCACACACATTACACATAAAGTGGAAGACTACCATGTAGGGTAAACTGGCAAAACTCATTGTCCTCATTCTTTTTTCCTTACATAGATTCCCTCATGCTTAGGTAAGCATGATGCAAATTCCCTTGTTGGAAAAGATTCTGAGAGCCAGAGAATAAAGGGTTAAGCATTTAAAAAGCATACTTGCTGGCAGAGAAACATTAGTAAATGTCTCCAAGGACACTGCATACTGCAGACATCAGTGGGAGGAGGCAGAGTGGAATGAACACACCACTAAGATGTTATTTTCTGAATTCCCAAGAAAGAGTGTCTGGGAACACAGAAACTGGCAGTGCTCTCAAGTACCAAGGTGAGAAAGTAGTGAACAATGCCCTACTTTGTTATCAGCATTGCAGTATAAACAGCAGTCTCAGCCTAAATAAACTGGCCTGCACTCCACATAGAGTGAGCTCCCTTGGTCCCAAACTTTCTTTGGATCATTCCAAGCACTGTCTACCTCCACATTGAATTACAACAGATGGCATCCAATGTGGGGCATGACTAGTTTTTTCACTGGATAAGTGCTGTGGAAACAAGGACTGCTGGGTTGGACAGTCCTTGCATTCTGCTGGTGAGTCAAATAATCTTGATCATCAGGGTAATGGGTACTCACTTGTCTCGGTTAGAGGAATATTCCCAATTTTTGGAAATCCCATTAAAGACTACAGGGGTATCTGTGATGACCCTAGAGTTACTAGAACTCTTTTCTCTTGTACAGAAACATTCCTATGTATGGTCTTTGTATATTCATATTTCTGTTGCTCTTGAACCATTACAGTCAGATGAAAATGAAAATATTACAATGGATACTGCTATTGCTAACACTGTAGCAGAACAAGCTAATGGTGAGTTTAATGAAAATATACCTGAAAAAATTAATGAAAAGGCAAAAACAGATAAACTCGTGTCTAATAAAATGAAAAAAAAAAGAAAAAAGGAGGTTATTGAACTTTTCCAGTGGTTATTAAGCCATCCACTCCAAAAGATGATTTATTGTCATTTAAATCAGCATCTCTGCCTCCTAAGGTATCTACTAATCCATTCTTTACAACATTTGATGACCCTCCAAAAGTTTCTATTTTTGTGCCTGCACCATCCTCTTCAATTATGAAAAGTATAGCAAAGGGAAGTAGAGAAGGAAATTCAGAGGCTATGCAATTTTTTTTTTACTTTTCCCATAACAGTAACTCAAATTCCAGTAGATGCTAACAATCCCCAAGGGGGTGTACAATATGAGCATGCTCCTATTCCTTTTAAAACTATCAAACAATTAAAACAAGCATGCATTCAATATGGTGTAGATTCTCCTTGAGCAGAGTTTTTACAATTTAAAACTTGGTGTGCTGATGAAGATAATATTGTAGCATGATGAAATCAACAGCAAAATCCACTAGTGCCTATTACTTCTGAACTAATATTCGGAGAAAGTCATTGGGTTGAAATTCCTTGCCAAGTTCAAAATGATATTATTGCCATTTTAGAAGTGTGATTGTGCTGCCTAGATGCCTGGTGATGTATCTCCAACCCTGGACAGGCTGTACATCCATTTTCAAAAATTGTGCAAGGAAATACTGAACCCTATGGTGAACTTGTAGCAAGGCTGGTAATTGTAGTCAACAAGACATTAACTGAATCTGATCTTAAAGAAAGGCTTATTCTAATGTTGGCTTTTGATAATGCTAACAGTGAGTGTAAAAAGGCTTTATATCTGATAAAGCCAAATGGGAGTACTTTACAGGATTATATAAAAACATGCCAAAACATTGGACCTAATACTTGTAACATGAACCTTCTTGCAGCTGCTCTAAAGGGACGTAGTCCTGTTGTTAATAATATAAATTGCTTTAAATGTGGGAAACCAGGTGATATGAAAAAAGATTGCCAAGCCAAAACTAGTGGAAGAGATCCATTTAGCAGCAATAATAAGTCAATACCAAGTCATGTGTGTACAAAATGCTAAAAAGGGTAACACTTGGTCAAGGAATGCCATTCTAAATATCATAAAATTTGTAATCTCATTAATAAGTCAGAAAACTTCCAAGTGGGCCTTGCTCAAGGCTCTCAGACAAACAATATGAACACAATTCCAGGATTTGCTCAATCAACCCAATCAGCAACAGATCAGTTCACTCCAGCCTGTAACAGAACTTAAGGCAGTTACAAAAAGCAGTACAGCTGTTGATCCTTCCTCTGCTGAAACTAAGTTTATTACTCCCTAACCATAACCCTAACCCTAACACAAACCCCAATCTAACCCTAACTTTAAACCTAATCCTAACCCCAAACTTAACCCTAAACCAAAACCTAACCTAACCCTAATCCTAACCCTAACCTTAACCTTAACCCTAAACCTAACTAATCCTAACACTAGCCCTAAATCTGTTGGCATTCAGGAACTGGGTTCGTGAAAACGGTGCCAAGGATGAGAAAGAAAGAATAAGACAAAGAGAAGAAAAACTGGGATCAGGGGACTCTCCATCCAATGTGGAGAGAAGAGCCCAGCCACCTCATAGACCATGGCTTTTATTTGGTTTTTGACCAATACATGTGCGCAAACACAAGGGTAATAGATACTTAACAGTTATACATGAGCTGAAATCAACAAGCCTTAAAGGTCAATGACTCTGCTCTTTTACATTTCTTCAATTTACAGGCATTGTCTCAGGATGTTTCCCCACCCAGCTCCTATTAGCAGGAGACTGGAGAGCTTGTTTATTACATTCCAAGGTGACCTGCTTTCTGTTAGTAGTCATGGGTCTTTAATTGAAACTCCATAATTCCCCCTTTTTTATTAGTTAAAGCTCATAGGAACCATTATATAAGCTGATACAAGGTGGCCTCCTGTCACACTTGCCTTCTTCCATAGGCTCCTGCGACTGTGCCTGCCTTAGGTTGTCCTCCTCTGAGAATCTTACCCGTCATTGACCACCATTCAAGCTTTTGAGCTCTTACATGGAAGGCAATTTCATTAATATTTATGCTTCTTCAGGTTCCTTAAGTGAATTTTTTGTGCAGATAATTAGTATTGAGATCAAGGGGTTATTAGTAGAATCTTTCTACTAAATAATGCAAAATTAGTTTTTCATGGCCAAGTTTCTTAACATAAATACATTTATCTGGCCTAATTCTTCATTTTTTTCTATGAATATATGTTATTACTCTACCCTTGACAATACAAACAATTGAAATGCATATAACAATAATTCTTAATCCAATCAAAAATTATATTTGAACTGTTTTTTGTTTCCACCAGTGAAACGGCTGCACCAGTGGTATCTTTAAATTTGTTTTGATACATGCTTAATGCCTTCTTTTGCAATTCTAAAATATCTAAAGAAATATAATGCTTATATCCAATTAAATGATCTTTCACTTCCTTCCAATCATGTTCACTATTATTATAAGCCAAAAGAGTAATACAAAAAGAACTTTCATTCCAATCACATTTAAGAGCTCTTAACAAGTTTAAATTATAAATTTGATTACCCAAATGTATAATACCTGTTTCAAGGTCATTCATATGATTATTCAGTTCCATATCAATGTGAGACTGGCTAAATCACATCTCACTTGCATTTTTATGCCAGTCCTTAACATATTGTTGATTCTGGACTCCTTGATGCAGGGCTGTGCCAGTGACAGCTGCAGTGGTCATGATGCCAATCAGTCCCAAAATTCTTGCTATTAAAAGTCCAATCAGTCTTTTAGTTCTTTTTAAATAATGGTCGAGGAAATGCCCCAGTAACTGGGATTCTGGAGATTGCTGCCAATATATGGTCATCCGAACCGGTAACCATAGTTCTTTTCTTCTTCTTGCTATAAAAAGAGTTTGATTTTCCTGCAAGTATGAATTTTTAAGACATATAAATGAGCAATTGGAGCAACTAATGTTCCTTTCACCAAAAGTTACTTTTACGATGATAAAACTATAGGAACTCGTACACATACTGTAAGAATTGAGTTGATTTTCTTTTTAAAATAGTAATATCAGTTTTGCTGCCTTTCAAAAATTGGGCCAGTTCCCAAAAATAATTTCCACAAATAACTTTGAGTTTTGTTAAGTTTGGCATCCCATGGTTATGGTATATATCTTCCTTGATTTTTCCAAATTATTGAGTTGTTAATAAATGCTGTATTACCAAAATTCCAGAAATAAGGATTACTGTCATTTGTGATTATGGTTGAATTATTAATGAACCAAGATATGGTTGTGTTTTTAATAGGTTTCATTATCTCTATAAGGGCCCAATCCTTTACAATTCCATAGGAATCATTAAACAACACAACCTCTGTAAGCCCATGACAAATATGCCCTTTGTCATTAAGTAGTCTGCTGTGAGAGTGACATGTAAGATTTACCATATTTTCTGGTTTATATGGCAAAGAAGGGAAAATGAGAACATAAATTTGAGTTTGATTTTTCTCTGTTAAATCTATACAGTGATTCCTAGGATGCATGCACACAGAACCACACCCAACACAAATAGGGCAGTCCACAAAAGGCAAAGTTAAATCCTCTATAAATTTCCCTTCTTCTTTTGGCTTTAAGGGTAGTCATATATCTATAGGTCCCAGAAAATGGTGAGACTGATGAAGACAAATTGGGCAAGACTCATCGCTCTAAGCCAACAGCTCTAGAAGAGTTCAGCTGGCCATGCACGCCCAACAAGCATAATTATGATGTGGCATCTTACCTTGACCTAATACTTTACCTATAATTAATCCAATGTAAAACCACCATGTCCATAGTTTAAGTCTTGGCAGCATCTTCAAATCTAGGTTTGCTTCTTCTGGAGGGGATCCACTGCTCTTCTCCTGTTTCTGTAATGATAAGAGCAAAACCTCAGCCACAAAATTTTACCTCTCCTTTTTCCCATTTATTGGTTGTTTCATTTTTCCAATATATTGGTTGTCCACATTTTTCCTTTTCATTCCTTTTTTTATTAACCTCCCAATGTCTTTCTGCTGCTGTGGTATTATAAATTTGTTGTCTATTAAGAAAATTTAAGGAAAGCAATGCTTTAGATAGTTTGTCTTTAGCAGTTTCTCCTCCATCTCCCCCTTTTAGTTTTTGCAACATTATTTTTAATAAGTGACTGCTTTTTTCTACTATTGCTTGTCCTTGGGGATTATATGGAATTCCTTAACATGTTTAATATTCCAGTCACCAGAAAATTTTTTGAAAGATTGACTAAGATAGGCTGGCCCATTATCAGTTTATAGCTGTGCTGGCAGGCCCATTACAGCAAAACAATGTAATAAATGAGAATGTTCATGTGAGGCATTTTCACCAGCTTGAGCAGTCACCCAAATAAAATTAGAATATGTGTCCACTGTCACATGCACATACTGAAGGTGGCCAAAAGAGGGCACGTGTTAACATCCATTTGCCGAATTTCATTAGGATGTTCTCCACACGGATTAGTTCCTGGAGAAAAAGTGGGGGCTTTTATGGGCCCACAAGTAGGACATTGTCTAACAATCCTCTTACTTTCTTTTACTGTTAAGTGGAGATATTTATTATGTAAGTCAGAAGCATTAGTATGTGTAAGTTTATGATAATCAGCAGCAGATTCTGTATGAGCATAAGTTTATCTACTAAATCATTCTGTGAAGCCATAGGGCCAGGAAGTTGAGAATGGGAATGAATATGAGTAATGTAGATTGGATTAGATTGTTCATGAACACTTTTTTGTAATTGTAGGAAAAGAACTTCTAATTCAGAAGCTGGAGTTATTCAAGCTGTTTCTATATGACAAACAATGTTACAAACATAAGCAGAATCAGACACAATATTTAAAGGCTCAGAAACATCAGTTAGCAATTGAATAACAGCCATAAGTTCTACATTTTAGGCAGATAAATAAGGTGTTTTCCAAGATTTTGTAGTTGGGCCTAAATAGCCTGCATTTCCATTACTGCTGCCATCAGTGTAGTAAGTTGGCACAGGAGAGAGTGGTTGTTGTTTGACAACCTTAGGAAGAATCCATGAAGTACATTTTAAAAAGTGTAAAAATTTTGACTTTGGGAAGTGATTGTCAATTGTTCCAATAAAATCTGCCAAGGCCACTTGCCAATAGTTACTGAACTGCCAGAGCTGAGAAAGCTCCTGCTTTGTAAGGTCTAGTATGATTTTATCAGGATCTCTAGCCATAAGCTGTCTCAGGCAAAGACAGCCTTTTGATATTATTGCTGAGATTTTTTTCAGGATAAGTATGAATATTTTTTGTATCTTTGTTTGGGTAGGAAGATCCATTCTATTATGCCCTCCTCTTGCCAAAGTATCCCAGTAGGGGAATGGCAAGATGGAAATATTAAAAGAGAAATTGGAAGATTTATATTTATCCTTGTTAGCAGGCTATTTTGTACTCTTTTTTCTAGCCATTTTAACTCCTCTTTTGCTTCTGGGCTTAAGATGTGAGTACTATTTAAGTCATGGTCTCCTGTTAGAGTATTGAAAAGATTAGTTAAAGCATAAGTTGGAATTCCTAAAGTAGGTGATACCCAATTAATATCACCCAGTAATTTCTGAAAATCATTTAAAGTATGTAAATTATCAGTTCAAAACTGGACATTTTGTAGAGTTATAATATTTCTATTAATAGTATGACCTAAATATTGAAAAGGATCCTGTTTTTGAATTTTTTCTTCTACTATTTACAACCCACGTTGAGGAAGAACTTCTTTAGCCAGCTGAAATAGTTGTTTCAGCTCAGGAGATTGCTTGGTGGCAAAAAGAATATCATCCATATAATGAATAATTATAGCTTAGGAAATTGTTTTCATAAAATTTGTAATGGGGGGTCGGATGTGGCTCAACTGGTTGGGTGTCCATCTCCCATATGGAGGGACCCGGGTTCAATCCCTGGGACCTCCTGGTAAAACAACAACAACAACAACAACAACAAAAATTTGTAACAGAATGTGAACAAAGGATTGACATAATATAGGACTTTCATCATTCCCTGAGGTAAAACTTTCCACTGATATCATTCAGTAGGAGCTGAATGATTAATAGAAGGAATAGTAAATGCAAATTTTTCTCTATCATTTGGATTAAGAGGAATAATAAAGAAACAATCTTTTAAGTCAATAATAATAATAATATGCCAAATTTGTTGGATCATAGTTGGGGATGGCAAACCAGGCTGTAAAGACCTCATAGGTTGAATAACTTTGCTAATTTCATGCAAATCAGTTAACATGTCCCATTTGCCAGATTTCTTTTTAATTACAAAAACCGGAGAATTCCACAGACTAGTAGAGGGCTCAATATGCCCTGCTATTAGCTGTTCCTGCACTAATTCTGTCAGGGCTTCCGATTTTTCTTTTGGAAGGGGCCACTGTTCTATCCAGATAGGTTTGTTTGTTAGCCATTTTAAAGGCAATGTGAAGCCCTTTGTAAAAGTAGCCCCTACTCTAAATTTGAATACCCTAGGCCATGGTAGTCTCCAGTAAGTCACGTTTCAGGTCGGGAAGGGGGAGCATATTGCATGTGAGTAATAAGATATTTAGCTGTATCAGAAACATGAGGAGTATTCAAATAAGCTCCACATTAGTATAATAAATTTCTTCCCCATAAATTAAGTCCTACATCCACAACATAAGCTTGCAGAGCAGCCTCTTGTCCTTCTGGACCTTCTACCTTAAATATCTGAGTACTCTGGTAAACATCTGTCATTGTGCCAATGCCAGTGAAAACTGTAGGCACCTTTTGCAAAGTCCAAGCTTGTGACCAATATCATTTAACAATAATAGAGACATCAGCCCCGGTATCCACCAATCCTAAAATATCTTTCCACTTATTATTATGGTAATTTCAGGCCTTTCATCTCCAAATGCTGTTTACCAAAAAACTTTACACCCTATGTAACCAAATTCCTCTGCACATTTTAAAGGAGGTTCACAATACAGTAACAAAAGAAGTTGAGCTATGCTATCTCCTGATTCAATTTGTTAGGGAGTTAAAGTTTGAACCAATAAACAAATTTCTCCATCAAAATCTGAGTAAATATCCCAGTTTGTACTAAAACACCTTGGGTCGTAAGACTTCTATGGCCAATAATGAAACCTACATTGTTTTCTGGGATAGGCCCTTTAATTCCTGTTCTTATTTTTTGTATACCCAGTGAAGGTGTAATAAACTTAGTTTCAGCTGAGGGAAGATCGACAGCTGCACTGCCTTTAGTAACTGCCTTAAGTTCTGTTATAAGCTGGAGTAAGCTGCTCCATTGCTGACTGTGTAGATTTGAGCTAGGTTGGGAAATATGCTCATATTTTTTGTCTGAGGACCTTGAGCGAGGCCCGCTTGGAAGTTTCCCAATTTATTAATGAGACTGCAATTTTTATGATATTTAGAATGGCATTCCTTGGCCCAGTGAAACCCCTTCTGACATATAGGACATACACAAGTCGGTATTGATCTATTATTGCCGCTAGATGGAGCTTTTACACCAGTTTTGGCTCAGCAATCTTTTTTAATATGACCTGGTTTCCCACATTTAAAGCAATTTAAATTATCAACCATAGGACTATGTCCCTTTATAGCGGCTGCAAGAAGGGTCATGTTATATGTATTAGACCCAATGTCTTGGCATGCCCTTATATAATCCTGTAAAGTACCTCCATTTGCCTTTATCAGATGCAAAGCCTTTTTACACTCACTATTAGCATTACCAAAAACCAACATCAGAATAAGCATCTCTTTAAGGTCAGGCTGAGTTACTGTCTTGTTGACTACATCTGCCAGCCTTGCTACAAATTCAATGTAAGGTTCAGTATTCCTTAAACAATTTTTGAAAATGATTGTAGAGCCTGTCCAGGGGTGGAGATTCATCACCAGGCAGCTAGGCAGCACAATCGAACTTGTACAATGGCAATATCATCATATTGAGCTTGGCAAGGAACTCCAGCCCATTGACCTATTCCTAATATTTGTTCAGTAATAATAGGCACTGGTGGATTTTGCTGTTGATTTTGTCATGCTACAATCTTAGCTTCATCAGCCCACCAACTTTTAATTTGTAAAAATTCTGTGGGACTAAGAACAGCTCGAGCTAACAAATCTCAGTCCCAGAGTATTAATCTGTCTGCTTGTGCCATTCCTTGCACCAATCCTTGAGTATAAGGAGAATTTACACCATAATGAGTGTATGCTTGTTATAATACTTTGATAATTTTAAAAGGAATAGGAGCATGCTCATATTGTACTCCCCCTTGGGGATTGTCAGCATCTACAGGAATTTGAGTTACTGTTACTGGAAAAGAAGAAAAGAGTTGCATAGCCTCTGAATCTCCATCTCTACTTCCCTGTGATATACTTTTCATAATTGAGGAGGATGGTGCTGGCACAAAAACAGAAACTTTTGGAAGGTCGTCAAATGTTGCAAAAAATGGATCAGTAGAAACTTTAGGTGGTGCAGATGCTGGTTCAAAAGACAATAAATCATAATTTGGAGCAGATGGCATAGCGACCACTGGAAAATTTCCATAAACTTCCTTTTTCCTTTCTTTCTTTTTATTAGACATGGGTTTATCTGTTTTCCCTGTTCAATAACTTTTTCATATATATTTTCATTAAAATCACCATTTGCTTGTTCTGCTATCAGTCTAGCAATAGCAGTATCCTGTTTACAATCTTTATCTTCATCTGATTGTAAAGGTTCAAGAGCAACAGAAACAAGACTACACAAAGACCATACATGAAGGGGAATTATTTCTCCCTTTTGATGACCTTTTTTTAAAGCTTTCATCACTAACTTCCATTGTTCCAGATTTTAAATACCCTGTCCTTGTGGATGAAACCAATAACAATATTTCTGTACAAGAAAAAAAAGTTCCTCAAAAAACTGAGGATTTAATAGTTACACCGATGCATTTTAATAAAGTTTTTAACACTCTAGAGAATTCTTCAAAGTTTGACTGCTGTTTATCCATTACCCTGATGATTCCAAGGATAAAGCTTACCTTTTCAGTTTTCTTTTTCTTTAAAACCACTCTCAGGAGCTCCTTGGACTGTGCACTGACTGAAATAAAAGTTTCAGATTCAATGTCCCTGTTCGGGTGACATATGTTGGCATTCAGGAACTGGGTTCATGAAAACGGTGCTGCAGATGAGAAAGAAAGAATATGACAAAGAGAAGAAAAACTGGGATCAGGGGACTCTCATTCCAATATGGAGAGAAGAGCCCAGCCATCTCATAGACCGTGGCTTTTATTTGGTTTTTGACCAATACATGTGCGCATGTGCAAGGGTAATAGATACTTAACAGTTAAACATGAGCTGAAATCAACAAGTCTTAAAGGTCAATGACTCAGCTATTTTATATTTCAGCAATATACAGACATTACCTCAAGATGTTTCCCCATGCAGCTCCTATAAGCAGGAGACTGGAGAGCTTGTTTATTACATTCCAAGGTGATCTGCTTTCTGTCAATAGCTATGGCCTTTAATTGAAACACCATCATAAACCTAACACTAACCCTAACACTAACTAAAATTAACCCTAACCCTAAATCTAGCCCAAAACCTTACCCGAACACTAACTAACACTAGCCATAACCCTAACATTAACTAACCCTAAGTTAACCTTAAACCTAACCCTAACCCTAACCTAAACCTAACTCTAACCCTAAACATAACCCTAACCATAACTAACCCTAACCAACCCTAATCCTAACCCTATCAAAACCCTAACCTTAACCCTAACACTAAACTAACCCTAAACCTAACCCTAACACTAACCTTAACCTAACCCTAAAACTAACCCTGACCCAAACCCTAAACTTACCCTCACCTGAGCCCTAACCCTAACCTAACCCTAACCCTAACCCTAAACATAACCCTAATCCTATCCCTATCAAAATAGCTTCTTGTACTTTAGCCTTATTGTTTCCAGAGATAAACTGGTCTTATCACTTTTAAAAAGAATACAATATTTGAACCTAGTTTCTCAAACTCAATTCCTGAAAGATAGCTTTTATATCAAACTCACATATAAGTTGGTCTTTTACCTAAATAAAGGTAAAATGCTAAAAATAGTTAAGTTCATGTGATATAACTTGAATGAAGTATTTAAAACTGTTGTATAATTAAAATAAATTTTCTAATTTTATAACAATTAAAGTTATATGAATAAAAAGTTCATATGAATACTTTAAATGTGTATAAAATTTCTGAAAACTTAATAATGTTTCCATATAATATTAAATAAAAAATATAATGCTATTAATCATAAATTTTAGTTATAACTACAAAAAGAAAGAAGCCATTAAAGGCTGCCGGGGTAGTGCATAACAGTAAAATATAGTAAAATAAAATAATAACACTGCAGCATGCAGTGGTGCCAAACATTGCTAGTTTGTGGCAAAAAAAATAATATCCAGTTTTGTCACTATCACTTTGTTTTAAAAATTGCTAAAGCTTTCTTTAATATATTCTTAAACAAGTCAAGCCAGCCCACATTCCCCTTCCTGTAAAATAGCCAACAATAAATCAAGTTTATATTCAACACTATAAGCAACAGTCCCAATTATAATTATAATGCTAACAACAAAACCAATGCAAGTATTAAAATTACAAGTTAATGTATTACCCAAAAGCCCAAAAAGGAAATACTAATTTGTTTTACCTATGCCTCAAACTATACAAAATAAAGAAATTGAAGTCATTCTAATTATGCTATTAAGAACCTTAAATGCTTAAGAAATAAAAGTTTATTCATTGGATGTCTGTTGTATAATCTACTATAGTTATGAATTATGTATAATATACTTAAATACTAATCAAAACTTTAATACAATACTTTGCATACTTAAGTAATTTAATAACTTGTATATTACTTGTAAATGTGTTTTATTAAATGTATATGTAAATCTCTTGTTTTGAGTTTCAATGGTCCTGAAAGTAACTATATGAAAAAATAAGTCTGGTAAACATTGTTCAAGCCTAAAAGTAAATCATCATAGAGAAAACTTTGTTAATCAACAAACCAATGCCTTGCTAGTTAACACTTTTCACATTTCAGGAAAAATATTGGAAATTAAATTAGTAAGCACATCAAGGATGTTTTGTAACAAATTTTAAAAAATTAAAGTGCATTTCAACGGGTGTTGTATTCCTCCCTGGGGGAGCTGGCCACTCCCCCAGGGACTGATGAATAAAATTTAAAATGTACTGCCCAGGGAGTGTTGTGTTCCTTCCTGAGGAGGGTGACCCCTCCTCAGGAATTAGCAAAATACTCACAAGTTGACATTTATAGTATCAAATTCATTAATCCTAAACACAGTCAACCAAAACTCTAGTATTAGTTGCTACTTCAACACTTCCCAGCTAAAAGCTAAATATTCATAAGTATCTATATAAAGCTGCTCTATTTACCTGTCATTCTGTAACTTTGTTCAATACTGACTTAATCTTTTAATTAGTTGTGTTATTTGTTTCTCACCCTAATTGTCAATACAAGCTTATTAAATTAAATATATATTAATATTTATCTTGTATCTATCCAGGACTCTAGCCCAAAATAAGTCAAGTATATCAGTGTATCCCCTGATTTAGTAAGTCTGTGAATCTATGTATACTTTTAAAAACTTAACAGTTAAACCTCTATAAATGCTACAAAAACAAAAAAGGGGGAAATGGTGAGGTGTGAGAACAATTATATCAAACATTATTTACAATAAATTTTTTAAGCCAAAGGTCAGAATCATATCCATCAGCAGCAGAGCATTTCTGGCAAAAATCAGGCAATAATACAGAAACAAATGTTGGGCAACTAGTTTACTGAAAGCATAAAAATAATAGTCAATGGAATAAGGCAGAAGTTGTTAGGATATAGGGTCGAGGATTTGCTCTTATCTTTACAGATAAAGGAGACCAAGTTTGGGTCCTGTCCAGATGTCTGAAACCTAGACATAAACAAGCCGAAGAAGCTGACACAGAAAGCAGAAAAGAAGGTAAATTCTAAAAGGCAGAATGTCACTCTAACACCGTTATTCCTTCCTATGCTTACCTTGACAACCACAGCAGTAAGAAGTGGACTTTCACATAATTATACATATTGGGATTATAGTACTAATTCACCTCTTTTATTTTATTTTATTTTATTTTTTTATTATGGGTAAAAATAAAAATTCTCACAATACATACAAACATTTGTAAAATGATATATAAATATATATGCATATATGTGTATTTGCTTACAAAAAATGTTATTTATATATATATATATGCATATATTTTAAGAGGTGCTTAGATTACCCAAAACACTACATGGAACCCACTGGGATTCCCATGTTGCCCACCTCCCACACCTCCCACCACATCCCACACAAACATCTCCCACAGTGTGGCCCACCAACCTCAATGAACCCACACATCCTGGAGCCCCGCCACCAACCACAGACCACCTCTTTTATAATTGTTGATTTGGGGGTACAAATCCTACCCTGTTTATATTAATCAGTCTTTTCATTTTCCTGGGCCCGTTGATTCTTGCATTCCTCTAAAACCTGAGAAGGAACGAAATTTATTGAAAATATAACCTTTCTTTTTCTTAAATGATCTAACTGCATAGGATCCTTCGATCCATGTATATGGCCTCAAAATCATAGTGCAAAGTGATAAATGACATTCATGCATTACTTCATCTGAGGTAGTGCTCTTTAATAACTCTTATAGAATTGTAAAGAATTGGGCCCTTATAAGAATACAGAAACCTAATGTAAACACAACCATAAGTTGAAAAATTAATAATTCAACAAAATGAACTAATGAGAGCTATCATTATTTTTAGAATTTTGGGGATGTCATAAGTATAAATACGTCACTAAATTGGATTCATCAGGGAAGATTTATCCCACAACTATGGGGCACTAAACTTAACTAAAAATTATTTGTGGAAATTATTTTTGGGAACTAGCCCAATTTCTGAGAGGCAAGGAAGTAAAACTAATATTACCAGTTTTAAAAGAAAATGCACTTAATTTCTTAAGTTATGTGTACGGGATCCCATTGTTTTTATAGTAGGGACAGCAAGCATTAATCAAACATGGTTTTTCTGCAGCAATTGCTCCCTTTACACTTTTGTATCAGAATCTGATTTACAAGAGATTTTTACTGTGGTTCTAATAGGACAATGGAATCGTGGAATATGGCTTCCAGTTCTCAGGAATCACTGCTGGCAGTCTTCCCTGAGAGCCAAATCCTTTGGCACTTTCTAAATCATTATTTGAAAAGAAGCAAACATTTAATTGGATTAATTATAGCAGCTGTACTAGGAATTATAAGTATTATTACAGCCACTGCTGTGGCAGGAACTGCCCTACATGAGAATATCCAAACTCAACAATATGTTAAAAATTAGCATCATAATGCTAGTGAGGTATGGCATATAAAGATGAGCAAATTAATAATAGGCTTAATAAGTTAGAGATGGCTGTTACAGAAATGGGAGATCAGGGATATATTCTAAATTTAAAACAAGGTTTGAAATGTGATTGGAATGAAATTGCATTTTGTATCACTCCTCTCCCATACAATGATTCCCATTATGAATGGAAACTAATTAAACATCATTTAATGGGTCATCACACAAATTTATCTATAAAAATTACAGATTTGCAAAAAAGGATTTTGAGCATGTCTCAGAATCAAGTTACTATGCTTCCAGGTAGCGATTTTTGGCTATCAGTGACAGATCAATTTAAAAAAATAAACCCCTTACATTGTTGGAAATCAAACTCTGCACATGCTAAAATCAGTGTGGTGATAATTGGTGCTCTGCTACACTTAACTGTATTAGGAGGCATACACAAACCCTGCTGTCCTGCATTAATAGGGTTGAAAAGGCCAGCCATGCCAATAACTTGATTCTGCTTAAAACCCTTAACTCTCAACCCCCTGTCCATGGAGATTGGCTGGTTTCCAGTGACAGGTAAGAACTTCAGAGGAGGGCAACCTAAGACAGGCACATTCACCCTGGACAAAAAACAAAAGGGGGGAATTGTTGGAAAAGATGCTGAGAGCCAGTGCAGAAAGGGTTAAGCATTTAAAAAGCATACTTGCTGGCAGAGAAACATTAGTAAATGTCTCCAAGGACACTGCATACTGCAGACATCTGTGGAAGGAGGCAGAATGGAATGAACACAACACTAAGATGTTATGGTCTGAGTTCCCAAGAAAGATTGTCTGGGAACATAGAAACAGGCAGTGCTCTCATGTACCAAGCTAAGAAACTAGTGAAGGATGCCCTAATTTTTTTTACCAGCTTTGTAGTATAAAAAGCAGCTTCAGCCTAAAAAAACTTGCCTGCATTCCAAAAGGAGTGAGGTTCCCTGGTCCCAAACTTTCTTTGGATCATTCCCGGCACCATCTACCTCCACGTTGAATTACAACATTCCTTCAAAGTGAAGTTACATTCATAGAATTGTTATTTTGAGGAAACAATGCTTGTGGTCAGAGAAATTATTTTCCCAACTTTCTTACATTCTCTGCATTCATCTTAAGTCTGTACTGTTGTGGAAGTGGACATAGCTTCACTCACAAGGCTTTTGATATGTGGTTCTTTCTGCTTCTTAATGTCCTATGCTTCTTCATAGTTTGTGTGGTGCAGCAGAAGAAGTGCTTAGAGGGAAATTTATAGCATTGAATACATTCATTAGAAAAGAGGAAAGATCTTATATCAATTACCTAAACGTCCAATATGGGAAGTGCAACAATTTCTCCTTTTTCTTTGTTCTATCATTCATGGTTCTTCTTGCTTCAAATGAGCCTCACATCCAGTTTAGTGACTTCATAACTAAGAAATGGGGAAGTGATACAACACTTGATTTATCATGGGGATAAAACAAGAGCACATAAATCAACCCTGGAACCTTCAGGCTTCTGAAGGAGAAGAAAGGTGCAGCTTCCAAAGATGCATGTGTAAGGTGACCCCAGAAAAAAGGCCAACATGGCAATCCAGGAAATCCTGAAAACGTTGTTTTGGACAGACTATTTTTGTTCAAAATTTTTTCTTCTATTTATTTAGATGAGATGCCCTATTTAATATTCTTTGAAGTGTACCAGGGAAATTATATCACTTTTGTTTGCTTTTCCAAATCTGCACTTATTATTTATTGTTTACTGGCCAAATAACATATTTCTTTTTTTTAAAAAAAAGATTTTATTTATTTATTCGTTTATCGCCCCCTTGCTGCTTTTGCTCGCTGGGTCAGCTAACCACGCCGCGCGGGCGGGCTTGCCTTCACCAGGAGGCCCCGGGAACCGAACCCGGGGCCTCCCATATGGTAAACGGGAGCCCTACTGATTGAGCCACAGCCGCTTCCCCCCAAATAACATATTTCAAACTTTATATCCTGTATTAGTCAGCCAAAGGTGTGCCAATGCAAAATACCAGAAATCTCTGTGTTTTTATAAAGGGTATTTATTTGGCCTAGAAGCTTACAGTTACCAGGCCATAGAGCATAAGTTTCTTCCTTCACCAAAGTCTGTTACCCTGTCTTGGAGCAAGACAGCTGCTGACATTTGCCAGGGTTCAGGCTTCTTGGGTTCCTCTCTTCCCAAGGCTGCATTTCTCTCTGGGCTCAGCTCCCCTGTTTCCTCCACAAGATCAGCTGTAGACTATGAGGCTCTCTAATCTTTGCCAGTCACCACAAGGCCATCTGTGAACCTTCATGTGAATAGCTTGTCTCTTTTTCCCGGGGCCTTCTGTCCTTGCTCATCAGAACTCCAACATCAAAACTACTCCAGTTCTGTCCTTTGGCATGTCTTTTTATGTTTGTGACCCCACCCACCAAGGGGCAGGGCTCAACACCCTACCGATTGTGGCCCGGTCAACGCCTTTATGATAACTTAATCATGCCTAGATTAACAGACCAGTTTACAAGCATAATCCAATATCTATTTTTGGAATTCATAAAGATATAAAACTGCTACATATCCATTTACCCTTCTTATGCTACATATTAGTTTATGGTGTATTTTAACACTTTATTGATGTCCTAGGCCACGGATATCATTATTACTTTATCCATTCAACAGACATTTAGATATTTGAATTTAATTAACAGATATTGCTCTTCCTTCTATACTGAATCTTGAACCTTCTGAGATTATTTTCTTTCTGCCTGAAGAATATTCTTTTACATTTCTTTTAAAGTGAGTTGCTGCTGGCAAAATTATTAGTTTTTTTTGTTGTTGATGTTGATCTGTTTATTTTTTTATTTTTATTTTTTGAAACTTTATTTGTACATTTAATAATTGAAAATATAAACAATTAAAAACAAAAAGTAAATACAGATAAAAAATATATACATTTCTCATGCATATGATGGATGCATATAAATTTTTTTGCTTTGGATCAAACAATATGTTACACAATATATGTGGTTCATAGTAATGCATTCATACAGTATTTGTCCTTTTGTGTGGCTTTCTTCACTCAACATAATGTCCTCCAGGTTCATCCATGTTGCCATATGCTTTACGACTTCATTTCTTCTTAGAGCTGCATAATATTCCATCATGTGAATAGACCAAAGATTGTTTATACTTTCATCTGTTGATGGACACCTCGATTGTTTCCAAATTTTGTCAATGGTGAATAATTTTGCTATGAACATTGGTGTGCAGATGTCTGTTCATGTCACTGCTCTCAGTTCGTCTGGGTATATACCCAGTAGTGGTATTGCAGAGTCACATGCCAAGTCAATATTCAACTTCTTTGGGAACTGCCAAACAGTCCTCCATAGTGGGTGTATCATTCTACATTCCCACCAACAGTGAAGAAGTGTTCCTATCTCTCCACATCCTCTCGAACACTTGTAGTTCTCTGTCTTTAATAGTGGCCATTCTGATAGGAGTAAAATGATATCTCATTGTAGTTTTGATTTGCATTTCCCTAATCATGAGTGATGTTGAGCATTTCTTCATGTGTTTGTTTGTGGGGTTTTTTTCCATTTATATTCCTTCTTTGGAGAAATGTTTATTCAAATCTTTTACCAATTTTTAAATTGGGTCATTTGTCTTTGTATTGTTGAGTTGTAACATCTCTTCACAGATCCTGGATATTAAACCCTTATCAGATATGTGATTTCCAAATATTTTTTCCCATTGAGTTGGCTAACTTTTCACCTTTCTGACAAAGTCCTGTGAGGCGCAAAAGTGCTTAATTTTGAGGAGGTCCCATTTATCTATTTTTTCTTTTGTTGCACGTGTTTGGGTGTAAGTTCCAAGAAAGCACCACCTACTACAAGGTCTTGAAGATGTTTCCCTACATTTTCTACTAATAGTTTTATGGTCCTGGCTTTTATATTTAGATCTTTGATCCATTTTGACTTGATTCATGTATAGGGGTGAGATAGGGGTTCTTTCATTCTTTTGGTTATAGATATCCAGTTCTCCCAACACCATTTGTTGAAGAGACTGTTTTTTCCCATTAGTGTGTTCTTGGTAGGTTTGTCAAAAACCAATTGACTGTATAGGTGAGGGTATATTTCTGAGTTCTCAATTCTATTCCACTGATGATATGTCTATCTTTATGCCAGTACCATGCTGTTTTGACCACTGTAACTTTGTAATATGTTTCAAGGTAGGACAGTGAAATTCCTCCCACATTGCTCTTCTTTTTTAGAATGCTTTTGGCAATTCGGGTGCACTTACCCTTCCAGATGAATTTGGTAATTGTCTTCTCTAATTCTGTAAGTAAGCTGTTGGGATTTTGATTGGTATTGCATGGAATCTGTAAGTCAGTTTGGGCAAGATTGACATCTTCACGATATTTATTCTTCCAGTCCATGAACTCGGAATGTCTTTCTATTTGTTTAGGTCTTTTGTCATTTCTTTCAGCATTTTTTTTGTAGTTTTCTGCATATAGGTCCTATACTTCTTTGGTTAAATTAACTCCTGGGTATTTGAGTCATTTTTGTTGCTACTGAAAATGGAATTTTCCTCCTGATTTCCTCCTCAGTTTGATCAGTACTAGTGGCCAAAATCTTACCTATTTTTGCGTGTTGTTCTTGTATCCTGCCACTTTGCTGAACTCATTTATTAGATCAAGTAGCTTTGTCTTGGATACTTCAGTATTTTCTAAGTACAGGATCTTGGCATCTGCAAACAGTGAGACTTTTACTTCCTATTTTCCTATTTGGATGTCTTTAATTATTTTTTGTCTTGTCTAATTGTTCTAGCTAGAACTTCTAGTACAATGCTGAATAACAAGGGTGACAGTGGGCATCCTTGACTTGTTCCCGATCTTAAAGGGAAAGCTTTCAAACTTTCCCCATTGAGTATGATGTTGGCTGTGGATTATTCATATATGCCTTTTATCATATTGAGGAATTTTCCTTTTATTCCTATCTTTTGAAGTATTTTTATCAAAAAAGATGTTGGATTTTATCGAATGACTTTTCTGCATCTATTGAGATGATCATGTGTTTTTTCCCCTTCATTTTGTTAATGTGGTGTATTGCATTGATTGATTTTCTTATGTTGAACCAGCCTTGCATACCAGGAATAAATCCCACTTGGTCGTGATGTATAAGTCTTTTGATATGCTGTTGGATTCGATTTGCAAGTATTTTGTTGAGAATTTTTGTGTCTATGTTCATTAGACAGATTGGACTGTAATTTTCCTTTCTTGTGGAATCTTTATCTGGCTTTCGTATTAGGGTGATGTTGGCTCCCTACATTCTGTTGGGTAATTTTCCCTCTTCTTCAATTTTTTGGAGGACTTTAAACAGGATTGGTGTTAATTCTTTTTTAAATGCTTGGTAGAATTCACCTATGAAGCCATCTGGTCATGGACTTTTCTTTGCTGGGAGATTTTTGATGATGGATTCAATCTCCTTAATTGTGATTGGTTTGTTAAGTTCTTGTATTTCTTGTAGCATCAGTGTAGGCTGGGTATGTGTTTCTAGAAATGTGCCCATTTCATCTAGGTTGTCTAGTTTGTTGCCATATAGTTTCTCATAATATCTTCTTATGATTCTTTTTATTTCTATGAGGTCATTTGTATTTTCCTCCCTTTCATTTCTGATTGTGTTTATTTGCATCTTCTCTCTTTTTTTCTTTGTTAGTCTAGTGAGGGGTTTGTCAATTTTATTGATCTTCTCAAAGAACCAGCTTTTGGTTTTGTTGATTTTTTCTATTGCTTTTCTGTTCTCAATTTCATTTATTTCTGCTCTAATCTTTATTATTTCCTTTCTTCTGCTTGCTTTGGGATTGGTTTGCTGTTCTTTTCCTAGTTTCTCTAGTTGTTCAGTTAAATTTTTGAGTATAGCTCTTTCTTGTTTTTTAATATAGGCATTTAGGGCTATAAATTTCCCTCTCAAGACTGCCTTCACTGTATCCCATAAGTTTGGTTACATGTGTTCTCATTTTCATTTGTCTCAATATATTTACTGATTTCACTGGCAGTTTCTTGTTTGACCCACCGAATATTTAGGAGTGTGTTGTTCCATCTCCATACATTTGCAAATTTATTTTTTCCTGTCTGTTATTGAATTTTAGTTTCATTCCATTATGATCAGAGAAGGTGCTTTGTATAATTTCTATGTTTTTAAATTATTGAGAGCTGAATTGTGACCTAACATGTGGTCTATCCTGGAGAAAGATCCATGGGCATTTGACAAGAATGTATAACCTGCTGAGTTTGGATGCAGTGCTCTGTATATGTCTGTTACATCTAATTTGTTTATCATATTGTTCAAGTTCTCTGTTTCCTTGTTGATCTTTTGTCTAGTTGTTCTATCTAATGATGTGAGAAGGGTGTTGAAGTCTCTGACGATTATTGTAGAAATGTCTATTTCTCCCTTCAGTTTTGCCAGAGTTTGGCTCATATATATTTGTGAACCCTGGTTAGATGCATAGATATTTATGACTGTTATATCTTCCTGGAGGATCATCACTTTTATTAATATATAAATGACCTTCCATATCTCTTATCACTTTTTTACTTTTAAAGTCTGTTTTGTCTGATATTAGTATAGCTACCCCTACTTTTTTCTGTTTACTATTCGTGTGGAGTACCTTTTCCCAACCTTGTCCTTTCAGCCTCTTTGTATCCCTGGGTCTGAGGTGAGGTTCTTGTAAGCAGCATATGGATGGCTCATGTTTTTTTTATCCATTCTCTCAGCCTATATCTTTTGATTGGGGAATTTAATCCACTCACATTAAATGATATTCCTGAAAATGCACTATTTATTTCAGTCATATTATTCTTTGGTTTTCATATGTCATCTTGTTTTTGTCTCTTTTTTTACTCTTTTGGTTATCCTTCCTGCTTTTCTTTCTTCTATATTCTCCTCCAAGCCTCTCTCTCCTGTCTTTTTCTTTCAGATCCTGAGGCTTCCTTTAATATTTCCTGCAAAGGTGGGTTCTTTTTTGCAAACTCTCTGAGTTTCTGTTTGTTTGTGAATACTTTATACCCACCTTCATATTTGAAGGTCAGTTTTGCTGGATAAAGAATTCTCGGCTGGCAGTATTTCTCTTTCAGTTTCCTAATTGTATCACACCACTGTCTTCTCACCTCCATGGTTTTTTAAGAGAAGTCTGCAATAAGTCTTCCTGGACGTCCTTTGTATGTGATCATTTGCTTCTCTCTTGCTGCTATGAGAATTTTCTCTTTATCTTTTACATTTCACATTCTGAATAGTATGTGTCTTGGCATAGGTCAATTTGAATTAATTCTCATTGTGATACAGTGTGCTTCTTGGACCTGTAAGCTCATTTCTTTTTTGAGAGTTGGGAAATTTTCAGCTATTATTTCCTCAAATACTCATTCTGCCTCTTTTCCTTTCTCTCCTCTTCTGGAACTCCCATGACACATATGCTGTTTTGTTTTGTGTTAGCATTCAACTCTCTGAACCCCTGCTCAATTTTTTTTCCATTCTTTTCTCTCTCTGTTCTTCTCTCTCTTAAATTTTGGCTGCTCTGTCTTCGGTATTACTTATTCTTTCTTATATCATTTCGAGTCTGGTGTTGTATGCCTCAAACATGTTTTTGACTTCACCTATTGTGCTTTCATTCCCATGAAGTCTGTTACTTTTCTGTTCAGGATTTCAAATTCTTCTTTGCATTTACTCAATGTCTTCTTGAGGTCATTTATCTCTTTAACTATATTGTCTTTCATCTCATTAATTTCATTTTGGAAATTTGTGCTCATCTCACTGATTAGCTCAATAAATTCTGCAGCTCTTCTGGTACTTTGATGTATTCCTTTTTAGAGGTATGTCTTCTATTTTCTTAGTATGGCTCATAATTTTTTGCTGGTGTTTAGGCTTCTGGTTAGGTTGTATTTTATGTAGATGCTCTATCTCTTTCTCTTTAATAGGGTTTAAGTGGCAGGAGGCTGTGTGTTACCACAGTGCTTTGATTTTTGGCTCAACCTTGATTGTTAGGACTGTCCTGCTGGTTGGTCAAAACTGGGCACTGGGCCCAGTATTTGGTTGTAGTTTCGTTTCCTAGGACCTTGGGCGAAGAGGCTATAGAGACCAGGAAAGTCCTCTCCTACTTTTTAATTTTCTTCTGTGCACTTCCTTGGTCTGCCAGAAGATGGTGATCATTGGCAACTCTCAATTTAATGCCTGGTCAGGGTGTATTTGTTGTGATACAGACCAGATCAATGTGGTAGAGCTTCCTGCCTGGGGGTCTAAAAGTCTTGTAGTTCAAACTTTATGGGACACTTCTCCAGACTTCTCTGGTAGCCCCCTCACTTTTCACAGCTAGGAAATATTTACTCTCCCTTCTGAATTTCTACAATCAGTCCCTGTTAGTAGTAGAGGAGATTGGGGGTTTTGTATATCTTTAGCCCCTTGCAGGCTCCAAGGCAAACAATGGTGTGGCCCCACCTGGCTTGGAAAGGCTCTCAGGACAGGGCAGACCAAACCTGTGAGTCAAAAGCAGGGTCAGCCCCAGGCTCTCTCTCCCCTCTCCTGTGGAGTCCTCAACAATTAGTCCAGGCTAGAAGAGAGGGAGGTTGTGACAGTCAGATATCTCCAGTCCTTCCTAGGTTCCCAGGGCAAACCACTTTGTGGAAGGGTCCATGGGGCTCCATAGACCAAATTTTCATGTCAGAACATGAGTCAGCCTAAGGCTGTGTCCCTCTCTCTCCTCTTTCTGGGAGTGGTGGATCCCTGGAGCCCCCTTTGTCTGTAGTCACAGGCCCAGAGGCCTGAGAATTCTAAAGATTGTGGGGGAGGGTGCCAGCAGCAGCATCCACTGCTGATTCCTACTCACGGTTCTGGTTCTGTCATTGTGATTTCCCTGTTTTGTCCCACTCTCCCCTGGGTGGTGTGCAGACTGTACCTGCTGTTGTAAACCCTAAAAGATCTATTTTGGGGTGGTGTCACCCTGTTCTCTAGCTATTTTTCTGGAAAGAGATTCCCGTGTCTTACTAGTCTGCCATCTTCCTGGAAGTCATGACTTTATTAGATTTTACTCATGTGTAAATGTATGTATTTCACTTCTTCCTGAAGGATTTAAATGAATTAAATCTCAGACCCTCAACAATCTCCCCTCTTTTGAGAGCACCCTTAGGGTAGAATTTCTCCATTCTGTTGTAAATGTAATCAGTTCTTTGGGGAAGAAGTTATGGGCTTTTCATTTTACACCCTGCTTCCTGCCCCCACCACCACCCAGGCAAAATCTGTGTGCTCTGGCTCTGGGGATGGGAATAATGGCACGCTTCTCAAGTTACACACCTGATTTTGGAGCTACGATTTGTTGGAGAAAGCACAGTATATTGAGTTCTTCTTGGGACCATTCTGACCTCAGTGTATTGTTGGTCAGCACCCCATTTTGCTCAATGATGTCCACACCCAAAGTTACAACCACTACTTCATGAGTTCCCATTTCTCATGGATTTAGGTGATCCCTCCATATCCCTGTGCCCTGGGTTAATGCCCTCATTGGGATCTTGTTTGGACCACAGAAAAGTATGTTCTTACTGACCCATTGCTGTGTGTGTAAGCCTTTTGTATGTAGGACATTTTGGTTAGATTCAGATTAAGTCTCTTTTTGTTAGATTGCTTTAGTTTAATTAAGGGCCTCTGATTAGATTTCAGGCACCAGAACGGACCCCAAACGTTGTGTTGAAGCCTTACATACATGGAACACAAAGAGAAAGATTGCTGCCATGTGGGAGAGGGTTCCAGAATTTCCTACAGCTGTGGAGAGACACAGAATACCTGAGTGGCAGAGGGAGTAGCCAGATGCTAGAGTCATGGAACAGCTTGAAGCTAAAGAAATCAGGCCAGAGGAGAAGGGAAGTGTGAACATTTGTGTCTGATGGCCCACAGCTGAGCTCAGAGTGAAAGTGAGTTTGGAAGCAAAGGCAGAGAGAGACAGGCAGGCCCAAAATTTTGCCTTGGCAGTAGTCCAGGTGCAGCTTACCCTTGCTTAGACAGCCTTGATTTGGACA
The DNA here is from genome assembly GCA_026826555.1 of Tolypeutes matacus. NCBI lineage: Eukaryota > Metazoa > Chordata > Mammalia > Cingulata > Chlamyphoridae > Tolypeutes > Tolypeutes matacus. Next base: position 374,302 of record JAKSZT010050892.1, on the reverse strand, counting down.
TTTTGACAGTCCCAGAACTGTAAGCTTTAACCCTAATAAATTCCAATAAAAGCCAACTTATTTCTGGTACTTTGCACTTGGTAAACTCGAACAGTTAGGGACACAGTGTTAGAGAGATGCCCTGTTCCCACATGGCTGTGTGATGTTGCTGCCCATTGAATTCATTTGCAAACTGTGGGTGTCTCCAGACTTGGTAGGAATGAGTACTGGTAAGACGGAGTAGGAAGTGGTCTTAGCCAGCAAACCCTACAAGATAGGGAGTCAGAAAGGGGAGTCACATGGTTTGGGGACTAGTCTAAAGTCACAGATGCCCCATTATGGTATACCTGCCTCAGGAAGAGGTTGGCCAGGTGGACAGGGGCAGATAAAACATGGGACCCGGGATCTGGTGCAGCAGAGGAGTCAGGGCACAAACAGGAAACATTCTGCTCCTGCTTTTTCGCCCTTCCCTCCATCCTTGGCCTCCATCATTGACCCTCTGAGGAGGCTGCTCATACTGTACCACTCCTGGGTCTCAGGTACAGACTCACATCTCCTGCTTCCTGTTGTACATTTACCTTATCCAATCTTGGGTTAGCTAAATAAAGATCAATACTAAGATGAAACTCTTGGTGCCAGGAAGGAAATGTCAAAATTCACATTATGGCATTGGATACAATAATAACATCAACAGAATGAGTAACATTAGGTAGTGTCCCTAATAAATAGTAAGGAAATCCCAGAAAGTCCTAGGACCTAGGGCAGACAAGAATAGATGTGAGGTTGTGAGATAGAGCCATGTTTGCAGAAAACCTCAGAAGGTGCAGATGCCACATATTTCTCAGACTAATTAAATATAAAATTTTCAACACATTTTGAACAGATTTGAAAATGATGCAGACCTCTTCAATCCCAGAAGAGAATTGAGGGGTTGGATGGGAAGAAGCTGATGAACACTGGAGAAGCTGGAATGTAACATGTGCTCACTGCAGTTCCCCCAAGCCAGAGAGGGAATGTCCTGTTTGGGAATCAAACTCTCAGAGCCCCAATGAAAACCATCATCATAGGTCCTTGCTCTACAAAGGAGAACAGGGAGAAAGCCCTGCTCAACACACAGTCTCAGTTAGTGATGGGAGTCACTCTAGTAGGTCTTCACTGAGGAGTAAGCAGCAGGAAGTCTGTCTTCTACTTTGGGGCTAACAGCCCTCTAACCAGACACATATAGAGAACAGTGTGGCCTTCAAATGGTCTTGTCCATGCTCCTCATGCTCCGTGCTCACTCTTGCTGTGGGAGGCCTCCAACCGTCCAGGCAGCTGGGGAGAGGGCCAAGGGGAGTGAACACTTTTCTTTTATAGGGGACTCTATTAGCAAAAGGTGAGGGAAAGTGCCCCCCAACCCAGTAATGTTGCAGATACAAATTGATATATTCATGCCAACAACTTTTTATGATTTCATTGTGTACAATTTTCATAATTTCTTTTAAATTATAACCAAATTATCCATGCAAAGAGTATAAAAATAATTTATGTCTGTTATGGCAAACAGCAAACTTTCTTCTCTAGCCTCAACACCAATTCCTCCTTCCTCAGAATTAGCTGCATTGGCTAATCCTTTTGAGTACACCTTTCTGTTTGCAAATACATGCATTCTCTAGTTTCATGCATCCCACAACCTTTCACATATGAGAAAAATATTGGAATAAAACTTAAGAATATAAATAAATTTTCTAACTTCTTAAAATACTTGAGATTAGAAGTATATTGTCCAATTATGAGAGGATCATTTCTGATTTAAAATAATAAGAAAAAAATGGAGTTAAATAGAAAGCAGGCCACAGTAGATTTGTGGCTGTTAAACTAGAATCCACATAAAAATCAGGTGAAGAATCTGAAAAAATATACATGGTTAGGGTACCTTAGAAGAAAATGCTACAATAATGGGCAGCATTATTTTTTAAATGATAATTTTTTAAATGCTTACCCAGAATGTAATGGAGTGAAGAACCAGTGAAAACAACAAGGAAACTTTGAAATAAGTGGAAAGCCCATCTTTACATAAACTAAGAGAAATCTAGAGTTCTGATGCATAAATTAGTGGTAACAAATTGAACACAGATGAGTGTGGAAGAAGATGTGGGAGTAGTAGATCTCAGAACAAACTGCAAGTGCACATTTCCTGAGGAGAAAGACATCCTGAATTGCACAGTTAAAGCTGCTTCCTTAAAAGATTGGCAACAATTTGCACAGACTGGAGGTGGAGATTCTTTGGAGATTCACATTCATTACATTCACAGTGTTTCTCTCCAGTATTAATGGTGTAATGTTTTATGACATACTGCCTCTGGCTGAAGGCTATTCCACATTCCTTACATATTTAGGGTTTCCCTCCACTATGAATTTTCTCATTGTCAGTGAGATTTGATTTGCTACTGAAGGCTTTCCTACAGTCCTTACAGATATAGGGTTTCTCTCCAGTTTGTCTTCTCTGGTGTATTAGTCAGCTGAAGGGGTGCTAATGTGAAATACCAAAAATTGGTTGGTCTTCATAAAGGGTATTTATTTGGGGTAGAAGTCCACAGATACCAGGCCATAGAGCATGAAGTTTCTTCTCACCAAAGTTCATTGCCACGTGTTGTTGCAAGATAGGTGCCGACGTTTGCCAGGGTTCAGGATTCTTGTGTTCCTCTCTTCCCAGGGCTGCATTTCTCTCTGGACTTAGCTCTTCTGGTTCCTCCACAAGATCAGCTGTAGATTATGAGGCAAACGGCTCTCTTCTCTTTTTCTGGGGCCTTTTATCCAATGTCAAACTGCTCCTCAAAAATAACTGCTTCAACTGTCCTTTGCCATGCCTTTTGAATTTGATTCCTCCACCCACTGTGGGTTGGTGCACAATGCCCTACTGATGTGGCTCAGTCAACACCCTAATCATGCCCATATTAACAGATCAGTTTACAAGCATGATCCAATTATATTTTTGGAATTCATAATTATATTAAATTCCCCAATGATTACATGTGGTGTGTAATGAGTCTTGATTTCTGAATGAAAGATTTCCCACATCTATCACACTCATAGAGTTTCTCTCCAGTATCTATTATCAGATGGTTAATGAAGTATTCCTTCTGGTTGAAGGTTTTTCCACATTCATTGCATATAGAGGTTTTTTTCTCCAGAAGGAATGCTCTGATGTTTAAAGAACTACTGCTTTTGGCTGAACGTTTTTCTGCATTCTTTACATTCATTTTTTTTTCTTTCCACTATGAGTTTTTTCATGTTCTGTGAGATATGATTTGTACCTAAGGGCTTTTTGACATGCCTTACATGCATAGGGTTTCTTTGCAGTAGGAAATCTCTTGTATCTGAGATTTGACATTTGAATTAAAGCTTTCCCACATCTATATGATTTCTCTTCAATAAGAATTTTCTGATGAATAAAGAGGTTTTCTATCAGGTTGAAAAATATCCCACATGTATTACATTTCTATGCTTATTCCCCTGAATTGCTTTTAAAATGAGGAGTAAAAAAGTGACTGTAAAGAGCAGACTACATTCAGGACACTCACATGGTTTCTCTGTAGTGTGAATTTTTTTCATATTTCATGAGATTTGTTTCAGATGGAAGCATTCCCATGTTCATTACAATACTGACTTTTGTATGAATATTTCATGTTCAATGAGAATTAATGCCTGGCTGAGGGATTTCCAATATTTCTTACATACACAGGGTTTTACTCCTGCATGTTTCTTTGATGGAACTCTAGGTTTCCCAAATTCATGAAATCCCAAATGGTTTCCCTGAAGGTTTAATTCTCAGGTATCTCATGAGGTTGAATTTCCAAGAAAACTTCACACTCATTACACTTCAAGGGGAGGACTACCAGGTGAGGCAAACTGGCAAAACTCATTGTCTTCATCCTTTTTTCCTTTCATAGATTCCCTCATGCTTAGGTAAGCATGATGTAAATTCCTGCAAACTGAAGTTACATTCATAGGAGTGTTATTTTGAGGAAACAATGATTGTGATCAGAGAAAATGTTTTCCCAACTTTCTTAAATTCTCTACCTTCATCTTATGTCTGGACTCTTGTGGAAGTGGATATAGCTTCACTCAAAGCCTTTTGTTATGTGGTTCTTTCTGCTTTTTAATGTCCTATGCTTCTTCATAGTTTGTGGGGTGCAGAAAAAGCAGTGCTTAGAGGGAAATTTATAGAATTGAATGCATACATTGGAAAAGAAGAAAGATCAAGTATCAGTCATCTAACCATCCAATTTGGGAAGTGCAACAAGATCTCCTTTTTATTTGTTATATCATTCATGTCTCTTCTTCTTTCAAATGAGCATCACATCCAGTTTGGTGACTTCATAACTAGGAAATGGGGACGTGATACAGCACTTGATTAATGTTGGGGACCAAACAACACCCCATAAATCAACCCTGGAACCTTCAGGCTTCTGAAGGATAAGAAAAGTGAAGTTTCCAAAGATGCACAAGAAAGGTGGCCCCAGAATAAAGGCCTAAATGGCAACCCAGGAAAACCTGAACACTTTGTTTGGACTGACTATTTTTGTTCAATTTTTTTTTCTTCAATTTATTTGGATGAGATGCACTCTTTAATATTCTTTAAAGTTTATCAGGGAAATTATAACACTTTTGCTTGCCTTTCCAAATCTGCCCTTATTATTTGTTATTGACTTGAAAAATAATGTATTTTAAAACATTTTATATCTTGTGTTAGTCAGCCAAAGTTGTGCTAATGCAAAATACCAGAAATCTGTGGGTCTTTATAAAGGGTATTTATTTGGGGTAGAAGATTACAGTTACCAGAACATAAAGCCTAAGTTTCTTCCTTCACCAAAATCGGTTACCCCATATTGGAACAAGACAATATCAACATTTGCCAGGGTACAAGCTTCTTGGGTTCCTCTCTTTGCAGGGCTGCATTTCTCTCTGGGCTCAGCACTACTGTTTCCTTCACAAGGTCAGGTGTAGACTATGAGGCTCTCTAAGCTTTGCCTCTATCCACAAGTCCAGCTGTGAACTGTCAGGTGATTGGCTTGTCTCTTTTCCCCGTGACATTCTGTCCTTGCTCATCAGAACTCAAACATCAAATACTACTCTAGCTCTGTTCTTGTCATGTCTTTTCATGTTTGAGACCCCAGCTCCCAAGGGGTGGGACTCAATGTCCTATCAACTTTGACCCAGTCAATGCCCTTATCATAAGTTAACCATGCCCAAACTAACAGACCAGTATCAAATTTTGGAATTCATAATGACATCCAACTGCTACATATCCTTTTACACATCTTATGCTATATATTATTTTATCATGTATTTTAACACTTTATTTATGTCCTAGGCCACGGATATCATTATTACTTTATCCATTCAGTAGTCATTTAGATATATGAATTTAATTAACATATATTATTCTTCCATCCATCCTGAACCTTGACCTTTTGAGATTATTTTCTTTCTGCCTGAAGAATATTCTTTTACATTTTTTAAAAAGTGAGTTGCTTCTAGCAAACTTTATTAGTGTTTACTCAATTGTAAAAGTATTTATTTCACATCTTTCTGAAGGATTGAGATGAATTAAATCTCAAGCCCTCTATGATTTCCACTGCTTTTGAGAGCACACTTAGGGTTGAATTTCTGCATTCTGTTGTAAACATTGTCAGTTCTTTGGAGAAGAAATTTGGGACTTTCAGTTTTATAACCGGCTTCCTGCCACCCCACCCCCAAGGCAAAATGTGTACACTCTGACTCTGGGGATGGGAATAATGTCACACCTCTCTGAGTTACACCCCTGATTTTGGAGCTAAGTTTTGGTAGAGAAAGCACAGTATATTGAATTCTTCTTGGGCCCATTCTAGGGGCCAGTGCACAGGTGGTCAGCACCCAATTATGATCAATGATGGCCACACACAAATACAGCCACTACTTCATGAGTTCCCATTTCTCTCAGACTTAGGCAACCCCTTCTTATCCCTGTGCCCTGGGTTAATGCCCTCATTTGTGTCTTGTGTGGGCCCTGGAATGTGTAATCTTACTAACCCATTGCTGTGTGTGTAAGCCTTTTGTATGTAGGACATTTTGGTTAGATTCAGATAAAGGACTTTTCAATTAGGCAACTTTTTGTTAGATTGCTTTACTTTAGTTAAGGCCTCATTAGATTTCATGCACCAGGATGTACCACAATCGTGCTGAAGTCCTACTACATGGAACACACAGAGAAAGAGTGCTTCCATGTTTACCCTGCCATGTGGGAGTGGGTTCCAGGATGTCCTAGAGCTGTGGAGAGTCACAGAATCCCTGAGAGTCTGAGGGAGATGCCAGAGGCTGGTGTCATGGAGTAGCTTGAAGCTGAAGACATCCAGTAGAGAGGAGATATGTGAGCAATTGTCTGATGTCCCACTGCTGAGCTCAAGGAGAAAGTGATTTTGGAGGAGAGGGCAGAGAGAGACAGGCAGGCCCAACATTTTGTCTTGGCTGGAGTCCAGGAGCAGCAGACCTATGTTAAGACAGCATTTTTGAAGATGCCTTGATTTGGACATATTCACATCCTCAGAACTGTAAGCTATAACCCTAATAACTTCCAATAAAAGCCAACTTATTTCTGGTATTTTGCATTGGCAGCACTTGGCAAACACCAACAGCCAGGGACACAGGGATGGTGAGCTTCCCTGTTCCCAAATGGCAGTATGATGCTGCTGCCCTTTGAATTCACCTGTAAACTGTGGGTGTCTCCAGACAAGGTCAGAATGAGTTTTGGTTAAACAGAGGGGGTAGTGCTCTTGGCCAGCAAGGCCTGAAAGACAGGACGTCAGGCATGGGAGTCACAGGGTTTGGGGAATAGTATAAAGTCATAGATGTCCCAGTATGATGTACCTAACTCATGCTGGGGTGGGCCAGTTAGGCAGGGGCAGACAAAAGCATGGGACTTGTGGTCTGCTGTAGCAGAGGAGTCAGGGCACAGAGAGGAAACTTCCTGCTCCTGCTCCTTTTGCCCTTCCCTCCTTCCCTTGGCCTCCAGGATTGACCCTCTGAGTAAGCTGTTCATACTCTGCCCCTCCTGGGAAAGAAGCACAACTCAGGTCTCCTGCTTCCAATTCTACATTCACCATCTCCAATCTTGAGACAGCTAAAGAAAGCGCAATGCCAAGATGAAACCTGCTGGTGTCAGGAGGCTAATGTCTAAATTCACATTACAGCATTGGCTACAGCAATAACATCACCAGATTGAGCAATATTAGGCCAGTGACCCTAATAAATAGTATGGGAATCCTAGAAAGTCCAGGATTCTAGGGCTGACAAGAATAGAAGTGAGGTTATGAGTGCAATGTTTCCAGAAAACATCAAGGGGGCAGATGCCAGATATTTCTCAGACTAATTAAGTATTAAATTTTCAACACATTTTTAACAGTGTTGAAAATGATACATAACTCTTCAATCTTAGAAGAGAATGGAGGGCTTGGATGGGAAGAAGCTGATGAAAAAGTGAAGAAGCTGGGATGTAACACGTGCTCACTGAAGTTCCCCTAAGGCAGAGAGGGAATGTCCTGCTTTTGAACCAAACTCTCAGAGCCCCGATGAAAAACATCATCATAGGTCCTGGATCCACAAAGGAGAACAGGGAGAAAGCCCTGCTCAGCACTCACAGCCTCATTTAGTGATGTGAGTCACTCTAGTGGGTCTTCACTGAGGAATAGGCAGAAGGAAGTCAATCTCCTCCTGTGGTGCTAACAGCCCTCTAACAGGACACATGTTGAGAGCAGTGTGACCTTCACACGGTCACGTCCATGCTCTTCGTGCTGCATGCTCCATTTTGCTGAGGGAGGTCTCCTCCATCTAGGCAGCTCGGGAGGGGGGAGAGGAAAGTGAATATTTTTCCTTTATGGGAGACTGTATTTGCAAAGGGTGAGGGGAAATACTCCCCCACTAATGTTGCAGATACAAATCAATATCTTCAAATGAAACACTACGTATGATTTAATTGTGTACTATTTTCATAATTTCTTTTAAATTATAACCAAAATATCCATACAAAGAGAATAAAAATAATTTATATCTGTTAGGGCAAACAGCCAAATTCCTTCTCTAGCCTCAACCCCCATTCCTCCTTCCTCAGAATTTATCTGCATTGGCAGATTCTTTTGGGTACACATTTATGTTTGAAAATACATGCATTCTCTTGTTGCATCCATCCCACACCCTATCACATTTGAAAAAAATATTGGAGTACAACTTAAGAATATAAATGTTTTCTAACTTCTTAAAATACTTGAGATTAGGAGTATATTATCTAATTATGAAAGGATTATTTATGATTTAAAATAACAAAGAAAATTGGAGTTAAGTAAAAAGCAGGCCACTGTAGTTCAGTGACTGTTAATCTTGAATCCTCATCAGAATGAGGTGAAGAAACTGGAAAAATATCAGTGGTTGGGGTGATTTGTAAGAAAATGCTACAATAATGGGCCACATTATTTTTTAAATGGTAATTTTTTAAACGTTTGCCAAGAATGTAATGGATTGAAGAACCAGTGAAAACAACTGGATAATTTGAACTAAGTGGAAAGCCTATCTTTACATAAACTAAGAGAAATCTCGAGTTCTGATGCATAAATTAGTGGTAACAAATTGAACCCAGATGACTGTGAAAGAAGATGTGGGAGTAATAGATGTCAGAACGAATTGAATTGCAAGTGCAGATTTCCAAGAGGAGAAAGACATCCTGAATTTCACAGTCACAGCCACTTCCATGAAAGATTGGCAACAAGTTGCACACACTGGAGGTGGAGATTCTTTGGAGATTCACCTTCATTACATTCACAGGGTTTCTCTCCAATATGACTGTTGTAATGTTTAATGAGATACTGCCTCTGGCTGAAGACTACTCCACATTCTTTACATATACAGGGTTTCCCTCCAGTATGTATATTCTCATGGTCAGTGAGGTTTGATTTGCTATTGAAGGCTTTCCTACATTCCTTACATATATAGGGTTTATATCCAGTTTGTCTTCTCTGGTGTGTAATGAGGCTTGATTTCTGAATGAAAGCATTCCCATATCCATCACATTCTTACGGTTTCTCTCCAGTATGTATTCTCAGATGGTTAATGATTTTTTTCCTTCTGTTTGAAGTCTTTTCCATAATCATTGCATATATAGGGTTTTTCGTCAGAATGAATCCTCTGATGTTAAATAAACTATTACTTTTGGCTGAAGGCTTTTCTGTATTCTTTACATTCATTTTGTTTCTGTCCACTCTGAGTTTTTTCATTTTTGGTAAGATATGATTTGTACCTAAAGGCTTTTTCACATGCCTTACAAGCACAGGGTTTCTTTGCAGTAGGAAATCTCTTGTATCTGAGATTTGACATTTGAATTGAAGCTTTCCCACATATATATGATTTCTCTTCAGTAAGAATTTTCTGATCAATAAAGAGGTTTTCTTTCACGTTGAAAACTTTCCCGTATGTATTATATTTCTGTTTTTTCCCCTGTATGGATTTTTTTTTAATTTATTTATAGATATTTTCCTTTATTACTTTTTTTTATTTTTTATTTATTTTTATTGTGGGTAAAAATCAAAATTCACACAATACATACAAACATTTGCAAAATGATATATAAATATATATGCATATATGTGTATTTGCTTACAAAAATGTTATATATATATATATACATATATTTTAAGAGGTGCTTAGATTACCCAAAATATTACACGGAACCCACTGGGATTCCCATGTTGCCCACCTCCCACACCTCCCACCACATCCCACACAAACATGTCCCACAAGTGTAGCCCACCACCCTCAATGAACTTACACATCCTGGAGCATTGCCACCAACCATAGACCACAGTTCAAACCGTAGACCACACTCTCTTGCACTCAGTTCTGAGTGGTGTGTGCTGATTTAAAATGGCCTACATCCGTTGCCACAATGGTACTCAGGACAACATCTATCTCCCCTGTATTTCAACGGCTCATCCCCTCCCTACCCCAAAAGTGTCAAGTGGCCACTGGCTCCACCTCATTGTTATAATTTCTTCCATTGCTATAATCACCAAATGTGAACAAGAGAACACCATCAAGTCCACTCTAGTCCACAGTTCTTCCCCCAATCCTGAGGGGACTGGGATGGTGATGTCCACTCCAACTCCAAGTGAGAGAAGGCTTATATCCCATGGATATGGTGGGTGGGATGATCCTGCCTGCAGATGCAGGCCCTCTCCATTCCCTGGGATGGCCATTTCCCATCGTTGTCTCCTCACCAGGTGACTTGGATGAGTCCATTGAGCTGTAGGGTAGGAGTTGCAGCTCCACCAAGATTTCACGCACACCTGGCACATAGGTAGATGGGAGGCTCCAGTCTCTGGAAGTATACCTAAAATCTCCAGCATCACATATAGGTTTGAATAGAAGGGAGTGGTGAATCATGTGCAGGGAGGACTTATTTGAGTCCAATTCTGTCACTCTCAGGAGCACAGATTCCAAAATAGAACCCACTGATGAGGCATCAGTCTCTGGGACTATCCCCCCTTATATAGACCTGGGTGTCTCCAGAGCTCTCAGGAACCCCTCTGTGTGGGGTGATAGGCATTTAGATGTTCTATGAGCTCCTACTGAGGTATGTTTAAGAGTTACCTGTGGGATGACCTCCCGACTCTCTTTGAAGTCTTTTAGCCACTTGAACTCCTTTGTCTTTACCACTTCCCCCTTTTATTCAAGGTCTTTTTCCAGTTGTGTTGCCGGTTGGCACTTGGTATTAATTCCTCGTTGCCAGGGAGGCTCATTCCTGGGAGTCATGTCCCACGTTTGGGGGAAGGTAATGCAATCATATGCTCAGTTTGGCTTAGAGAGAGGCCACATTTGAGCAACAAGGAGGTTCTCAGGTGGCAACCCCACAACTGCAGGCTAAGTCTCATTTCAAGAGCAAAGACACACAAGGGTAGTCATCAATTAAAAAAAAAAACACATCAGTGGGTCATCCTATTTTGAAGGGCACTGTCCCTACACTCAGAGGACTATTGCTGCTCCCTTAGAGACTGTGGCAGAGCTCTCCAGGCTAGGAATTCAGATTCCCTCATTTATTGTATGATTATCCACCCATCGTGACCATGCCCCATCCCCCGATCCTTTGAACGATTTTGTATATCTTTCATGTATATTCGGATGAATCAAACCCCACGAAACCCCCCCAATAATCCCCCGCAGTACCCATTGTAACCCTTCTGTGACCCAAAACCTCCATGAATATTTAGTCCATAAAATAATCCAATGCACTAACTAGGAAAAAGAAACAAGTGTGATAAGCTCACATGCAAGAGACAAACATAAGGAAACTCAGGGGGGAAAAAAAGAGAAGGAAAAAAAACAAGTAATCAAACAAAGAACAAAACAAATAAAATATAATTAGTGGATTAGGACATTCAAAAAATGGGCAAAAAAGCAAAGGAAATGCCTTTAAAATATATATATATATACTCATTTTTTTTTCCTTTCTCTTTTCTTTTTTTTTTCTGCCTTTTATCACTGTGTTATGGGATGTCTGCTGTGCCATGACACTTTCCTCCTCTCAATCCCCATTGTCTCCCACTTTTTCATTTAATTTTCAAAGAAGTTTTAGGTCACAGCAAAGTCACACACAGAGTGCCGGAGACTCCCAGATACCAAACCACCCCCCCTTCCCCACCCCATAATAACCGCCCCCTTTTCTTTGGTTGTTAGCATTGTTATAACTGTTATACAGATAGCAAAATATAGCAACTAAACATTGTCAGTGATTTACAGTATCGTTTACAATTTAGATGATACAGTTTAATAATTTTGATGATATTTACCATGTCCTGTGTCCATTACTGTAAGGTAATGAAAAACCTTCCCCATGACCACCAAACAACCCATTAGATCTTGAATGTTCCCTTCCCCCCAGCCCCCCAGGGCCCGTGATACTCCCCTCTCCCAACCCATGGAATGTCAAGATTCACAGTTACATGCCCTGGGGATTTGAACCTGCCCTTCCTAATCCACCCACCCCCAGTGCTGCACCACCAAACCCAGGAACACCACCACCCATCGGCCCCATCCCCCAACATGCAACCACACTCTATCCCTTTACCATAGATTATGTCCATATGGGTGATGGCTCAAAGTCTGCTCTTCTCTTAGTCTCCATTGTTAACCTATCTTTCAGACAATGGTTCTCAGAGACTGCTCACTTTCCTCATTTCAGATCAGTGAGGTCATATAATGTTCATCCTTCATTACCTGGCCTGCTTCACTCAACATAAGGTCTTCAAGATTCATCCACGTTATTCCATGTGTTAGCACTTTGTTCCTTCTTACAGCTGAATAATATTTCATTGTATGTATGTACCACATTTTGCTTATCCATTCGTCTGTTGATGGGCACCGGGGCTGATTCCAACTTTTGGCAATGGTGAACAATGCCACTATGAACATTGGTGTGCATATATCTGTTTGTATTTTTGTTTTCAGTTCTTCTGGGTATATACCCAGCAGTGGAATTGCTGGATCATACGGAAGATCTATTGCTAGTTTTCTGAGGAACTGCCAAACTGTCCTCCACAGTAGCTGGACCATACCGCAGTCCCACATGCAGTGGATGAGGGTTCCTATGCCTCCACATCCTCTCCAACATTTAGTGACTCCTGTTTTTTTAATAGCTGCCATTCTGATGGGTGTAAGATGGTATCTCATTGTAGTTTTGATTTGCATTTCCCTGATAGCAAGTGATGTTGAGCATTTTTTCATGTGCTTTTTAGCCATTTGTACTTCTTTTTGGAGAAGTGTCTTTTCAGGTCACTTGCCCATTTTTTAAATGAGTTGTTTGTCCTTTTCTTTTCAAGGTGTAGGATTTCTTTATATATGCAGGATATTAGGCTCCTATCAGATATATGGTTGCCGAATATTTTTTCAAGTTGGGTAGGCTGCCTTTTTATTTTCTTAATAACATCCTTTGAGGTGCAGAAGTTTTTAATTTTGAGGAGATCCCATTTATCAATTTTTTCTCTTGCTGCTTGTGATTTGGCTGTGAAGTTCATGAAATCATTTCCTATTACAAGGTCCTGTAGATGCTTCCCTACATTATCTTCCAAGGTTTTTATGGTTTTGGCTCTTATATTTAGATCTTTGATCCATCTTGAGTTGATTTTTGTATAAGGTGTGAGATGGTATTCTTCTCTCATTCTTTTGGATATGGATGTCCAGTTCTCCAAGCACCACTTGTTAAAGAGGCCACTCTCTCCCAACTGAGTGGGCTTCGTGGCCTTGTCAAATATCAGATGACTGTATATGCGAGGATCAATATCAGAACTCTCAATTCGGTTCCATTGGTCAGTAGGTCTATCCTTGTGCCAATACCACGCAGTTTTGTTCACTGTAGCTTTGTAGTATGTTTTAAAGTCAGGTAATGTGATACCTGCAACTTCATTTTTTTTTCAGTATATCTTTGGCATTTCGGGGCCTCTTGCCTCTCCAAATATATTTTGTGGTTAGGTTTTCCAGTTCCTTAAAAATATATAGTGTTGACTTTTATTGGGATTGCATTAAATCTGTAGATTAGTTTGGGTAGGACAGACATCTTGATGATGTTTAGTCTTCCCATCCATGAACAGGGAATATTTTTCCATTTATTTAAGTCTTCTTTGATTTCCTTTAACAGTGTTGTGTAGTTTTCTGTATATAAGTCCTTTACATCCTTAGTTAAATTTATTCCTAGGTATTTGATTCTTTTGTTTACTATTGTAAATGGTATTATTTTCCTGATTTCCTCCTCAGTTTGCTGGTTATTGGTGTACAGAAATGCTACTGATTTTTGAGCGTTGATCTTATAGCCTGCAACATTACTGAACTCCTTTATAAGTTCTAGAAGCCTTGTTGTCGATTTCTCAGGGCTTTCTATGTATAGGATCATGTCATCTGCAAATAATGAAATTTTTACTTCTTCTTTTCCAATCTGGATGCCTTTTATGTCCTTTTCTTGTCTCAGTGCTCGTGCAAGTACTTCTAAGACAATGTTAAATAGGAGTGGTGATAGTGGACATCCTTGTCTTGTTCCCGATCTCAGAGGGAAAGATTTTAGGATTTCACCTTTCAAAATGATGTTAGCTTTGGGTTCTTCATATATACCCTTTATCATTTTCAGAAAGTTTCCATATATTGCTATCTTTTGTAGTGTTTTTATGAGGAAAGAGTGCTGTATTTTTTCGAATGCTTTTACTGCATCTATAGAGATGATCATGTGATTTTTTTCTTTCAGTCTGTTTATGTGGTGTATTACATTGATTGATTTTCTTATATTGAACCATCCTTGCATACCCGGGATGAAACCCACTTTGTCATGGTGTATGATCCTTTTGTTATGTTGTTGAATGCGATTAGCAAGTATTTTGTTAAGGATTTTAGCATCTAGGTTTATTAAAGAAATTGGTCTGTAATTTTCCTTTCTTGTGGTATCTTTATTTGGTTTTGGTATTAGGGTAATGTTGGCATCATAGAATGAATTAGGTAATATTCCTTATACTTCTATTTTTTGGAAGAGCTTAGGTAGAATTGGTGTTAGCTCTTTCCAGAATGTTTGGTAGAATTCAGCTGTGAAGCCATCTGGTCCTGGAATCTTCTTAGTTGTGAGGTTTTTAATGACTGAGTCTATCTCTTTACTTGTAATTGGGATGTTGAGTCCATCTATTTTTTCTTTCGTCAGTGTCGGCTGTTTGTGGGTTTCTAGAAACTTGTCCATTTCCTCTAAATTGTCATTTTTGATGGCATATAATTTTTCAAAGTATCCTCTTATGATACTCTTTATTTCTGTGGGGCCAGTAGTGATATCACCTTGCTCTTCCCTTATTTTATGTATTTGCCTCTGTTCTCTCTTTTTCTTTGTTAGTCTGGCTAAGGGTTTGTCAATTTTGTTGATATTCTCGAAGAACCAGCTTTTGGTTTTGGTTTTGTTTATTGTTTCCAGTGCTTTCTTATTCTCTCTTTCATTTAGTTCTGCTCTAATCTTGGTTATTTCCTGCTTTCTACTTCCTTTAGGTTTAGTTTGTTGTTGTTTTTCCAATTCCTCCAAGTGTGCAGTTAGGTCTTCAATTTTAGCTCTTTCTTCTTTTTTTAATATATGAATTTATGGCTATGAACTTCCCTCTCAGGACTGCTTTCGCTGCATACCATAGGTTTTGATACGTTGTGTTGTCGTTTTCATTAGTTTCAAGGTAGTTACTGATTTCTTTTGAAATTTCCTCTTTGACCCACTGTTTGTCTAAGAGTGTGTTGTTAACTTCCATATCCTTGTGCCTAACCTGTTTCTCTGGCCCTTAGTGATTTCCAACTTCATTCCGTTGTGGTCAGAGAAATTACTTTGTATAATCTCAATCTTTCTGAATTCATTGAGTGTTGTTCTGTGGCCTAGCATGTGGTCTATTTTGGAGTATGTTCCATGTGCACTCGAGAAGAATGTAAATCTCGCTGTATTTGGGATTTGTATATAATGTTCTGTATATGTCTATTGAGTCCAAATCTTCTAATACATTGTTGAGTGCCTTAGTTTCTTTATTGATTATCTGCCCAGATGTTCTGTCTAATGATGATAGTGGTGTGTTGAAGTCCCCTGCTATAATTGTAGAGGAATTTATTTCTCCTCTTAGTTTTTCCAGAGTTTGCTGCACATATTTTGAGGCTCCTCAATTAGGTGCGTAAATGTTGATTATTGTTCTCTCTTCTTGAGTGATTACTCCGTTTACTAATATGTAGTGTCCATCTTTGCCTCTTACAATAGTTTTGCATTTAAAGTCTATTTTGTCTGATATTAGAATAGCTACTCCTGCCCTTTTTTGGCTATTGTTATCTTGTAAAATGGTTTTCCAGCCATTCACTTTCAGCCTCCTTGAATCCCTGGGTCGAAGGTGGGTTTCTTGTAGACAGCATATAGATGAATCATATTTTCTAATCCATTCTGCCAATCTGTGTCTTTTGATTGGTGAATTTAATCCATTAACATCAGCGTTATTACTCGTAATGAATTTCTTACTTCAGCCATTTTTTCTTTGGGTTAATGTATGTCATATGTTATTTTGTTTCTCTTTTTGACTTTTCAGTTGTTTTTAAACTCTCCTCCAACTCTCTCTCCTTTGTTTTTTCCTTTCAACTTGTAGAGATTCCTTTAGTATTTTTGAAGTGCTGGTTTCTTCTTGAAATACTCTCTTAATTGCTGTTTATCTGTGAATATTTTGAAATCTCCATCATTTTTGAATACCAATTTTGCTAGATAGAGAATTCGTGGCTGGAAGTTTTTTTCTTTTAGTGTTTTGACTATGTCATACCACAGTCTTCTTGCCTCCATGGTTTCAGCTGAGAAATCAACACTTAATCTTATTGTGCTTCCCTTGTATGTGATGGTTCTCTTTTCTCTTGCTGCCTTGAGTATTTTCTCTTTGTCTTGAGCATTGGACAATTTGACAAGTATTTGTCTTGGTGTTGGCCTGTTGGGATTTATAGTATTTGGGGTTTGCTCTGCTTTCTGGATCTACACATCCATCTCTCTCAATAGAGTTGGGAAGTTTTCAGCCATAACTTCCTTCAACACTCCTTCTGTTCCTTTTCCCTTCTCTTCTCCTTCTGGGATGCACATAATGCGTATGCTTGTGCATTTTGTATTATTGGTTAATGCCCTGAGAGCATGCTGGATTTTTTCTATCTTTTTGTCTATATTTTCTACAATCTCTTTGATTTCAATTGTATTGTCTTCCGTATCACTAATTCTTTCCTCTGCCTGTTCAAATCTGCTGCAATGTGAGTCCAGCGTCTTTTTCATTTCTTGACTTGTGCCTTTGTTCACCATCATTTCCATTACCTTTTTAGGCGTTTTAGCTATTTCTTCAGTATGTTCTCCCAGTGTCTTCTTTATATCCTTAATCTCTTCCTTCAGTTCTTTATGTTGGTCCATGATATTTGTTTGGATAGCTTTGATTAGTTGTTCGATGTTCTGCATCACTTCCTGGTTTTATTTTGTGCATTGGACTGGTCAATGTTTTCCAGTTTCTCAGAATCATTTGTATTTTTCTGTTGCCCTCTGGTCATCATATTACCTTGATGGGTTTGTTCAGTTGATTAGCTTTTCTCTATGCTCTAGAATTTTATTTAGCTGTTGGTTCTGCGTGTGAGTTAAGTTTTCTCTTTGGCAGTTTTTCTTCTTATTTTATTTCCTTGCTTCTTTCTATGTTCCCTTGAAGGCAAAAGGTTAGGGCCAGAGGAATCAAAAGATGTAAGGAAGGCAGAAGGATAATAGAAATATTGATAAAAGTTAGAAGAGGAGCAAAATGGGACTTAAGGAGATGAATATTTAACTTGTGTAGGCAGTGTAGAGTACTAGGAAAAAATATGGAGTTCCTACAATGGACTGGGAAAACAAATGGAGGAATATATATATATAGTGATTTAGAAGGCTAGAATTATGAGGAGGGAGAGAAATAGTAAAGAAAGGTCTGAAAGGAAAAAGTTAATACTAATAAAATATAAAAATAAAAAAAAGAAGAAGAAAACAAAATAGATGGGATAGAAATTGACACCCTTAAGTTGTGGGCCTATGAAAAAATGTTGTCTCTAAGAGCCACAACAGAACACAGAAGGCAGAAAGATGCAGGAAGAATAAGCGATAGTTTGTAATACAGAATCAATATATACAGTGAGTGGGAAATTACTGAATAAGAAGCCCAGCAAAGAAGCGACAAGCTGGCAGCACCTATTTTTAAAAAAATGGAAGGAAAAAGGAAGGGGGGAGGGTAGAGGAAATAATAGCAATAGACCAGAAAGTAACAGAGAGAAACCTAAGATCCACACAGGCAAGCAGTCAAACAGATCTAAGGGGGCTCAATGATTCCCCTAGGGTCCACGTGGATCTTTCCTGCCTGCTTGTGTTTATCAATCAATTTCCCCACAGGGTTCTATATTCAGGTCCTGAAGCAGCTTTTAGCTATTAAACTAAATTAAAAAGAATTTATTTTTCATTTGTTGAGGTTACCTCACTTTTTTTTTGAATTTTTTATTTTTTTAACCAAATGCAGGACCCAAAATAATTCCTCCTCTAGACCAACCCCCTTATGGAAGGGACCCTAGCTGGGCCCCATGGAAATTAATCAAGCACGTCCCATTTTCCGTACTCCCCAGGTTAGCTGTAGCTCTGTTGTTAGTCAGTGAAGATTGCTAAAGATGGCCAATTCCGCCCCTTCTGGAGCCGAGCTCGAGCGTCACCGGGCTGCTCAGTAAATCAGTTTGAGTGCAGATTCGCGTCTGCTGTCAGCCTAATGCTGCTTCAGGTCGGCTTATCTGCTCCCCAAAGCTATGGGGCAATGCAGGCAGCCAGATCAATGTCTAAAAATATAAAATACCCTTCCCTGTCTTCCAACAGAACCCTCCCTTTTTTGGGAAGTGTCCCTTCTTCCTGGCTCCGCAGCGGCCCGGGTCTTATCCCTGGGTGGCTAGGGAAATCAGCTCTGTTCCCCGACCAAAATCCCCACTCTGGTTCACCAGGTGCTGATTAGCTCGTTTGTTCTGTTCACACAAGGTCCAAGGGGCGCCAGGCAGCCAGATCCCCAGAAAATAAAACTTTTTTCACCCCGCCCACAGCTCCAAATGGCCGTTGTGTTTAATTTTTTTTTTACCTAACCGCGGGGCTCAGCCGCCCCTGCCAACCTCCACTGGCAGCCTCAAAACTCACGAGTCTCCACCATTCCGTCCACACCGCCAATTTGCGCAGATAGATGTCCCAAGCTTCTCACTTCATGCGTGCACAGCACACACCCCCAGGCAGGACCCCATCCACAATCCACCTTGCTCTGGGAGCTTGCAGTGTGTGCCCTCCTA
The DNA here is from genome assembly GCA_026826555.1 of Tolypeutes matacus. Lineage (NCBI taxonomy): Eukaryota > Metazoa > Chordata > Mammalia > Cingulata > Chlamyphoridae > Tolypeutes > Tolypeutes matacus. The sequence continues at coordinate 355,432 of JAKSZT010050892.1, read as the reverse complement.
CACTAACGCCATCTTGGCCACCTCCCCCTGTATGGATTTTAAAATGACGAGTAAAAACATGAGTGGAAAGAGCAGACTACATTCAGGACACTCATATGGTTTCTCTCTAGTTTGAATTTTCTCATATTCCATGAGTTTGGTTTCAGATGGAATCATTCCCATGTTCATTACAATACTAACTAATGTATGAATATTTCATCCTCAATGAGATTTAATCCCTGGCTGAGGTTTTCCAGGATTCCTTACATACATAGGGTTTTAATCCTGTATATTTCTTTGATTTGACTCCAGCTTTCCCATGTACATGAAATCCCAAATGGTTTCTCTGATGTATTATTTCTCAGGTATCTCATGAGGTTGAATTTCCAGGAAAACTTCACACTAATTACACTTAAAGGGGAGAACAACCATGTGGGCAAACTGGTAAAACTCATTGTCTTCATTCTTTTTTCCTTACATAGATTTCCTCATGCTTAGGTAAGCATAATGCAAATTCCTTCAAAGTGAAGTGACATTCATAGAAGCATTATCTTGAGGAAACAATGCTTGTGGTCAGAGAATATATTTTCCCAACTTTCTTACATTCTCTGCGTTCATCTTAAGTTTATGCTGTTGTGGATGTGGATACAGCTTCATCACAATCTTTTGTTATGTGGTTCTTTCTGCTTCTTAATGTCCTATGCTTCTTAATAGTTTGTGGGGTGCAGCAAAAGCAGTGCTTAGAGCAAAATTTATATAATTGAATGCATTCATTAGAAAAGAGGAAAGATCCAATATCAAGTATCTAAGCGTTCAATTTGGGAAGTGCAACAAATTATCCTTTTTATTTGTTCTATCATTCATGGTTCTTCTTGCTTCAAAAGAGCATCACATCCAGTTTGGTGACTTCATAACTAGGAAATGGGGAAGTGATACAGCACTAGATTTATGATAAGGACAAAACAACAGCTGATAAAACAACCCTGGAACCATCAGGCTTCTGAAGGATAAGAAAGGTGCAACTTCCAAAGATGCACGAGTTAGATGACTCCAGAACAAAGGCCAAAATGGCAAGCCAGGAAATCCTGAATATTTTGTTTTGGAATATTTTTGTTCAATTTATTTTTCTTCTATTTATTTGGATGAGATGCACTCTTTAATATTCTTTAAAGTTTACCAGGGAAATTATAACACTTTTTCTTGCATTCCCAAATCTGCATTTATTATTTGTTATTGACTTGCCAAATAATGTATTTTAAAACATTTTATATCCTGTATTAGTCAGCCAAAGGTTTGCTGATGCAAAATACCAGAAAACTGTTGGTCTTTTTAAAGGGTATTATTTGGGGTAGAAGTCTACACTTACCAGGCCATTAAGCATAAGTTTCTTCCTTCACCAAAGTCTGTTACCTCGTCTTGGAGCAAGAAAGCTGCTGACATTTGTGAGTGTTCAGGCCTTGGTTTCCACTCTCCCCAGGGCTGTGTTTCCCTCTGGGCTCAGCTCCTCTGTTTCCTCCACAAGGTCAGTTGTAGACTATGAGGCTCTCTAAGCTTTACCTCTCTCCACAAGGCTAGATCTGAAATGTCAGGTGAATATCTTGTCTCTTTTCCCCAGGTCCTGATGTCCCTGATCATCAGAACTCCAACATGAAAAACTGATCCAGCTCTGTCCTTTGCCATGTCTTTTTATGTTTGAGACGCCACCTACCAATGGGCGGGGCCCAATGTCCTATGGACTCTGGCCCAGTCAATGCCCTTATCATAACTTAATCATGCCCAGATTAACAGACCAGTTTACAAGCATAATCCAATATCTATTTTTGGAAATCATAATGATATCCAACTGCAACATATTCATTTACCCATCTTATGCTATTTATTATTTTATGGTGTATTTTAACACTTTATTAATGTCCTAGGCCATGGATATCATTATTTCTTTATCCATTCAATAGTAATTTAGATATATGAATTATTTATTTATTTATTTATTTTATATATATATATTTTAAAAGGTGCTTAGATTACCTAAATATTGCACAGGAATTACAGGGATTCCCATGTTGCCCACCTCTCACACCTCCCACAACATCCACACAAACATCCTTCATCATTGTGGTCCATCACCCTCAATGGATATACACATCCTGGGGCCTTGCCACCAAGCATGGACCGCAGATCACATCAAAGACCACATTCTCTCCCACACAGCTCTGAATGGTGTGTGCTGATTTAAAATGGCCTACATCCATCACCACAACAGCACACAGGACAACGCCCATGTCCTGTAAAAACCCCTGTATTTCAACTGCACTTCCCCTCCCTGCCCCGAAAGTGTCCAGTGGTCACCAGCTCCACCTCACTGTTATAATTACTTCTATTGCTAGAATCACCATATGTGTACAACAGAATACCATTGAGTTCCCTCTAGTCCATAGGTCTACCCCCAATCCTGAGTGGACTGGGATGGTGATGTCCACTCCAGCTCCAAGTGAGAGAGGGCTTATATCCCATGGATATGGTGGGTGGAATTATTCTGCCTGCAGCTGTGGGTCCTCTCCATTCCCTGGAATGGCTGTTACCCATCGTCGCCTCCTTGCCAGGTGACTTGGATGAGTCCATTGAGCTGTAGGGTAGGAATTGCAGCTCCACCAAGATTCCAGGCACAGCTGGCACATAGGTAGGCCAGAGGCTCCAGTCTCTGGAAGTACATCTAAAAACCCCAGCATCACATATGGATTTTAATAGAAGGGACTAATGGACCATGTTCAGGGAGGACTTATTTGAGTCCCACTCTGTCACTCTCAGGAGCACAGATTCCAAAATAGAGCCCACTAATAAGGTGTCAGTCTCTGGGTTTATCCCCCTTATATAGTGCCTGGGTGTCTCCAAAGCCTTCAGGAGCCCCTCTGTGTGGGGTGATATACAGTTTGGAGTTGTATAAGATCCTACTGATGTGTGCATAAGCATTACCTCGGGGATGATCTCCCGACTTTCTTTGAAGTCTCTTAGCCACTTGAACTCATATGTTTTTTAGCTTTTCTCCCTTTTATTCAAGGTCTTTTTCCAGTTGTGTTGCCAGTTTGCACTTGGTATTAATCCCTCATTGCCAGGGATACTCATCCCCGGGAGTCATGTCCCACATTGGGGGTAATGTAATGCATTAATATGCTAAGTTTGGCTTAGAGAGAGGCCACATTTGAGCAAGAAGGAGGCTCTCAAGTGGCAACCATTAGGCACCCCATAACTGTAGGCTAAGTTTCAATTACAAGAGCAAAGACTCATAAGGCTAGTCATCAATAACAAGAACTCATCAGTGGACCATCCTCTTTTGACAGACACTGTCCCTGCACTCAGAGGGCTGTTGCTGCTCCCTTGGAGAATGTGGCAGAGTTCTCCAGCCTGGGAATTCAGATTCCCTTATTTATTGAGTGATTGTCCACCCACCGTGACTGTGCCCCATCCTTTGATCATTTGAAGAATTTTATATATCTTTCATGTATATTCAGATGAACATACCCCCATGAATTGCCCCTCCCAGACACCCCCTACCAATGATGCTCTGCAGCCCCCATTGTAACCTTTCTGTCATCTAAACCTTCCCTGAGCATGTAGCCCATAAAATAACCAAATACACTTAATAGGAAAAAGAAACAATAATGATAAGCTCAAATGCAAGAGATAAATACAAGGAAACTCAAGAAAAAAAACAAAACAAAACAAAAAAATATATAATTAGCGGATTGGGACATTCAAAAAATGGGAAAAAAAGAAAAGAAATTCCTTTTTATAAAAATATTCTTTTTTCCTTTTATCACTGTATTATCGGATGTCCAGTGTACCATGACACCTTCCCCCTCTCATTCCCCAGAGTATCCCAAATTTTCATTTCCTTTTCAAAGAAGTTTTAGGTCACAGCAAAATCACACACGGAATACTAGAAACTCCCACATACCCAACCATCCTCCCCCTTCCCCAAACCATATTAAAACCTTTTTTTTTTTTTTGGATGTTAGCATTGTTATAACTGTTATACAGATAGTAAAATATAGCAACTAAACATTGTCAAAGTTTGCAGTATAGTTTACAATTTAATTTTTTAATATGTTTTGATGATATTTACCATGTCCTCAGTCCATTATTGTAAGGTAATGAAAAACTTTTCCCATGACCACTACATACCCCCAGTTTGTTCTTTTCTGTTCCTTCCTCCCCTTCCCCCTTGGGCATATGACATTTCCCTGTCTTGACTCATGGAATGACAAGATTCATAGTTACATACCTTGGGTATTCCAACCTCCCCTTCCTAATCTACCCACCGGTCAATCTGCAACTCCAAACCCAGTAATATCATTACCCATCTGTCCTATCATTCAATATGCAACTGTACTCTATCCCTTTACCATAGATTATGTCCATATGGGTGATGGCTCACAGCCTACGCTTCTCTTTCTCTCCCTTGTTAACCTATCTTTCAGACAATGGTTCTCAGAGACTGCTCACTTTCCTCAGTTCAAATCAGTGAGGTCATATACTGTTCATCCTTCAGTGCCTGGCTTGCTTCACTCAACATAAAGTCTCCAAGATTCATACACGTTATTCCATGTGTTAGCACTTTATTCCTTCTTACAGCTGAGTAATATTCCATTGTATGTATGTACCACATTTTGCTTATCCAATCATGTGTTGATGGGCACCGGGGCTGGTTCAAACTTTTGGCAATGGTGAACAATGCTTCTATGAACATTGGTGTGCATATATCTGTTCGTACCTTTGCTTTCAGTTCTTCTGTGTATTTACCCAGCAGTGGAATTGCTGGATCAGATGGAAGATCTATTGTTAGTTTTCTGAGGAACTGCCAAACTGTCCTCCACAGTGGCTGGACCATACCGCAGTCCCACCAGCAGTGGATGAGGGTTCCTATTCCTCCACATCCTCTCCAATATTTAGTTTCTGCTGCTTTTTTAATAGCTGCCATTCTGATGGGTGTAACATGATATCTCATTGTAGTTTTGATTTGCATTTCCCTGGTAGCAAGCGATGTGGAGCATTTTTTCATGTGCTTTTTAGCCATTTGTATTTCTTCCTTGGAGAAGTGTCTTTTCAGGTCACTTGCCCATTTAGTAAATGGGTTGTTTGTCTTTATTTTCAAGGTGTAGGATTCCTTTATATATTATCCTGTCAGATATGTGATTGCCAAATATTTTCTCCCAATTGGATAGGCTGCCTTTTATTTTCTTTATAACATCCTTTGAGATGCAGAAGTTTTAATTTTGATGATATCTCATTTTCTCTAGTTGTTCGTGCTTTGGCTGTGAAGTTCATGAAACCATTTCCTATTACAAGGTCCTGTAGATGCTTCCCTACATTATCTTCCAATGTTTTTTATGGTTTTGTCTCTTATATTTAGATCTTTGATCCATCTTGAGTTGATTTTTGTATAAGGTGAGAGATGGTATTCTTCTCTCATTCTTTTGGATATGGATATCCAGTTCTCCAAGCACCACTTGTTAAAAAGGCCACTCTCTCCCAACTGAGTGGGCTTCATGGCCTTGTCAAATATCAGATGACTGTTTATGCGAGGATCTATATCAGAACTCTCAATTCTTTTCTGCTGGTCAATAGTTCTATCCTTGTGACAATACCACTCAGTTTTGTTCACTGTAGCTTTGTAGTATGTTTTAAAGTCAGGAAGTGTGATACCTCCAACTTCATTTTTCTTTTTCTATATGTCTTTGGCAATTCGGGGCCTCTTATCTCTCCAAATATATTTTGTCGTTATTTTTTCCAGTTCCTTAAAAAATACAGTGTTGATTTTTATTGGAATTGCATTAAATCTGTTGATTAGTTTGGGTAGGATAGACATCTTGGTGATGTTTAGTCTTCCTATCCATGAACAGGGAATATTTTTCCATTTATTTAAGTCTTCTTTGATTTCCTTTAAAAGTGTTGTGTAGTTTTTTATATATAAGTCCTTTACTTCTTTAGTTAAATTCATTCCTAGGTATTTGATTCTTTTACTTACTATTGTAAATGGTATTTTTTTCTTGATTTCCTCCTCAGTTGGATCGTTAATGGTGTACAGAAATGCTACTGATTTTTGAGCATTGATCTTATAGCCTGCAATATTACTGAACTCCTTTATAAGTTCTAGAAACCTTGTTGCAGATTTCTCAGGGCTTTCTATATATAGGATCATGTCATTTGCAAATAATGAAGTTTTTACTTCTTTTCCAATCTGGATGCCTTTTATGTCCTTTTCTTGCCTCAGTCCTCGTGCAAGTACTTCTAAGACAATGTTAAATAGGAGTGGTGATAGTGGATATCCTTGTCTTGTTCCTGAACTCAGAGGGAAGGCTTTTAGGGTTTCACCATTAAAAATGATGTTAGCTTTGGATTTTTCATATATACCCTTTATCATATTCAGAAAGTTTCCATCTATTCCTATCTTTTGTAGTGTTTCTATGAGGAAAGAGTGCTGTATTTTGTCGAATGCTTTTTCTGCAACTATAGAGATGATCATGTGATTTTTTTCTTTCAATCTGTTTATGTGGTCTATTACATTGTTTGATTTTCTCATATTGAACCATCCTTGCATACCCGGAATGAAACCCACTTGGTCGTGCTGTATAATCCTTTTGCTATATTGTTGAATGCGATTAGCAAGTATTTTGTTAAGGATTTTAGCATCTAGGTTCATTAAAGAAATTGGTCTGTAATTTTCCTTTCTTGTATCTTTATTTGGTTTTGCTTAAGGTAATATTGGCATCGTAGAATGAGTTAGACAATATTCCCTCTACTTCTATTTTATGGAAGAGCTTAAGCAGAATTGGTGTTAGCTCTTTCTGGAATGTTTGGTAGAATTCAGTTGTGAAGCCATCTGGTCCTGGACTCTTCTTAGTTGGGAGGTTTTTGATGCCTGAGTCTATCTCTTTACTTGTAATAGGACTGTTGAGTTCATTAATTTCTTCTTTCATCAGTGTAGGCTTGTGAGTTTCTAGAAACTTGTCCATTTCCTCTAAATTATCATTCTTGTTGGCATATAATTTTTCAAAGTGTCCTCTTATGATGCTCTTTATTTCTGTGGGGTCAGTAGTGATATCCCCTTGCTCATTCCTTATTTTATGTATTTACATCTGTTCTCTCTTTTTCTTTGTTAGTCTGGCTAAGGGTTTGTCAATTTTATTGATATTCTTGAAGAACCAGCTTTTGGTTTTATTTATTGTTTCCAGTGCTTTCTTATTCTCTATTTCATTTAGTTCTGCTCTAATATTTTTTATTTCCTTTTTTCTATTTCCTTTTGGTTTAGTTTGTTGTTTTATCAATTCCTCCAAGTGTGCAGTTAGGTCTTCAATTTTAGCTCTTTCTTCTTTTTTAATATATGTATTTATGGCTATGAACTTCCCTCTCAGTACTGCTTTCACTGCATCCCATAGGCTTTGATATGTTGTGTTGTCATTTTCATTAGTTTCAAGGAAGTTACTGATTTCTTTAGGTATTTTCTTTTGACACACTGTTTGTCTAAGATTGCCTATCCTTGTGCCTAACCTGTTTCTCTGGCCCTTAGTGATTTCCAATTTCATTCTGTTGTGGTCAGAAAATTACTTTTTATAATCTCCATCTTTCTGAATTCACTGAGAGTTGTTCTGTGGCCTAGCATGTGGTCTATTTTGGAGTACGATCCATGTGCACTCGAGAAGAATGGAAATCCTGCCCTATTTGGGTGTAGTGTTCTGAATATGTCTATTAAGTCCAGGTCCTGTAATGTATTGTTGAGAGCCTTTGTTTCTTTATTGATTCCTTGTCTAGATTTTTCTGTCTAATGATGATAATGGTGTATTGAAGTCCCCTGCTATAATTGTAGAGGCATTTATTTCTCCTCTTAGTTTTTCCAGAGTTTGCCTCACGTATTTTGAGGCACCCCGATTAGGTGCGTAAATATTTATGATTGTTCTCTCTTCTTGAGAGATTACCCCTTTTACTAATATATAGTGTCCATCTTTGTTTCTTATAATAGTTTTGCATTTAAAGCCTATTTTGTCTGATATTAGAATAGCTAGTCCTGCCCTTTTCTGGCTATTGTCAGCTTGTAAAATAGTTTTCCCGCTATTCACTTTCTGCCTCCTTGAATCCCTGGGTCGAAGATGGGTTTCTTGTAGATAGCATATAGATGGATCATATTTCCTTATCCATTCTGCCAACATATGTCTCTTGAATGGTGAATTTAGACCAATAACATTCAGTGTTATTACTCGTAACAAATTTCTTACTTCAGCCAATTTTTCTTTGGGTTAATGTATGTGTTTATTTAACAATATTGTTCTTCCATCCATCCTGAATGTTGAACATTCTGAGATTTTTTTCTTTCTGCCTGAAAATATTCTTTCACATTCCTTTTAAAGTGAGTTGCTGATAGCAAACTTTATTAGTTTTTACTCATCTTAAAAGTATTTATTTCACTTCTTCCTGAAGGATAGAGATGAATTAAATCTCAAGCCCTCGATGATCTCTGCTGCATTTGAGAGCACCCTAAGGGTTGAATTTCTCCATTCTGTTGTAAATGTAATCAGTTCTTTGGAGAAGAGATTAGTGCCATTCAGTTTTACAGCCTTCTTCCTGCCTCCCCACCTGCCAGTCAAAATCTCTGCGCTCTGCCTCTGGGGATGGGAATAATGGCTGTATTAGTCAATCAAAGAGGTGCTAATGTGAAATACCAAAATTGGGTTGGTCTTTATAATGGTTATGTATTTGGGGTAGAAGTCCCCAGATACCAGGCCATGAAGCATAAGTGTCTACTCACCAAAGTTCATTGCCACATGTTGGAGCAAGACAGCTGCCAGTTTGTCAGGGTTCAGGCTTCTTTTTTTCCTGTCTTCCTGGAGCTGCATTTCTCTCTGAGCTTAACTCTTCTGGTTCCTCCACATGGTCAGCTGTAGACTATTAGGTGAATGGCTCACTTCTCTTCTTCTGGGGCCTTTTCTCCGACATCAAAACTGCTTCTCCAAAACTGTTTCAACTCTCTTCTTTCCTTGCCATTTATATTCGATTCCCCACCCAGCAAGGGCTTGGGCTCTATACCCTACTGACTTGGCCAAGTCAATGCCCTAATCATAACTTAATCCTGCCCACATTAACAGATCAGTTTACAAGCATGATCTAATTATATTCTGGAATCCATAGTTACATCAAACTGCCCAACTACAACAATCCACCCTCTGAATTCCAAAAATATATTACAGTATTCAAAAACCTTAAATCAGTAACAATTCAAGTACAAAATCATATCATAGGCAGTTTAAAGAAATACAGTTTGTCTTCAGGCAAAATCCCGTTTGCTATAGACCTCTGAAAGATACAAAACTATTTAACTGCTTCCAATACACAAATGGAAAGACAAAGGATAAACATTTTCATTACATAAGGAGAAATTGCGATGTTAGACATGAGTCATGGATCTTCTACAGTTCAGTAAACCTGCAGGGCGTCCTCCATTCGATTTCAAAGTCAGAGTCACTCTTAATATGATGATTTATTCTCCTTGGGGCCACATGGGAACCTACCTTTTACACAGGCTTGCTCAATGGCCATTTTCTTGGTTCCACCCTCATCAAGCATCTGGGTGTTGACTAAGCTCCAGACCTCACCTTCCAAGAGTGTTGGGGTGATTGCCACACCTTACCCAATCTTTCGGTTAGAGTCTTAGTCCCCCTAGTACAGTGAGGTGAAGAGAACATTTCCCTTAACCTTTGGCATACAAGCTCAACCCTCTCAGAACAACGAGTTGACCACCTGGCCTTCCCTAACCTTTGGCATACAAGTTTAATCTTCTCAGAGCAATGGGTTGACCTCCTGGCTTTCTCTAATCCATGGGGGACAGGTACACCCCTCTCAGACCTATGGGGTGTTGACCTTAACTGCCCTAATATTTGAGGAATGTGCTCCACCTTCCCTACACCCTGGGGTGGCAAAACTCTCCCAGAACATCAAGTGGGGACATCCACCCTCTTCAACTGCTGGGGAAACTCACCCTCTCTGTACATATGGGTGGGGCTCCTCTCTTGGCCCAAGGAGATGTCTTAATCTTAGATCTCTGCTTCCATGTTTTTCTTCTTAAAACTGTTTCTCCTTCAATCTCTCCTTTCCATGTCCTCTTTTGTCCAAGCTGACAGTGGTTTTGTTCATACAGCTCTCTCAAAAACTTTGTTCGTTTAGCGTGCAGGAAGCAGGGGTCCAGGCCATCAGACAAAAGTTCAGTCCTTAGTGTATTTCACTCATCTAGTAGTTTGTTGTAAGCTGCAAGGTGAAGCCAAGCCACATTCTCCGAGTTTACTTGGAAAGTCCTTCAGCTAAATGCTCCAGTTCACCATTTTCAAATTCTGTCTTCCATATAACACCAAGAGTTAATCTTTCTAAGTTCTCTGCAACTTTAAAACATGGATCACCTTTCCTCCAGTTTCCAATAATAGTTTCATCATTTACTTCTAAGGCATCATAGCATGTCTCTTTAGTGTCCATATTACTATCAACAGTCTTTTCAAAGTGAACTAGGCCTTCTCCATCAAGCATTTCACAATTCCTCCAAAAAATACCCCTTACCCATTTATAAAACCATTCCAACATTTTGGTATATACAAAAGCACTTCCCCACTCCTCAGTACCAAATTCTGTATTAGTCAATCAAAGGGGTGCTAATCTGATATATCAAAAATGGGTTGGTCTTTATAAAGGGTAATTATTTGGGGTAGAAATCCCCAGATACAAGGCCATAAAGCCTAAGTTTCTTCTCACAAAAGTTCATTGCCACCTGCTGGAGCAAGACAGCTGCTGACATTTTCCAGGGTTCAGGCTTCTTGCTTTCCTCTCTTGTCAGGGCTGCATTTCTCTCTGGGCTTAGCTCTTCTGTTCCTCCACAAGGTCATCTGTAGACTATCAGGCAATCAGTTCACTTCTCTTCTTCTGGGTCCTTTTGTCCAACATCAAACCTGCTTCTCAAAAATAGCTTCAACTCTGTTCTTGCCTTATCTTTTATATTCAATTCCCCACCCACCAAGGGGTGGAGCTCAATGCCCTACTGATATGGCCAAGTCAATGTCCTAATCATAACTTAATCATGCCCAGATTAACAGATCAGTTTACAAGCATGATCCAATTATATTTTTGGAATTCATAATTACATGAAACTACTCAACTGCAACAATGGCAAATAATTCTGAGTTACACACCTGATTTTGGAGCTAAGATTTGGTGGAGAAAGCACAGTATATTGAGTTCTTCTTGGGGCCATTCTAGGGACCACAGCAATGATGGTCAGCACCCCATTTTGCTCAATGAGGGTCACACCCAAATTACAACCACTGCTTCATGAGTTTCCATTTCTCCCAGACTTAATAGACCCCTCCTGATCACTGTGCCCTGGGTTAATGTCCTCATTTGAGACTTCTGTACACCCCATATAAGTATGTTCTTATTAACCCATTGCTGTGTGTGTAGGACATTTTGGTGAGATTCAGATAAGGGACATTTCAATTAGTTCACTTTTTGTTAGATTGCTTTAGTTTAGTTAAGCGCCTCTGATTAGATTTCAGGCACCAGGATGGATGCCAATCATTGTGCTGAAGTCCTACATACATGGAACACCCAGAGAAACTGTGCTTCCATGTTTACCCTGCCATGTGCAAGAGGGCTCCTGGATCTCCTACAGCTGTGGAGAGACACAGAAAAACTGAGAGGCCAAGGGAGAGGTCAGAGGCTGGATTCATGGGGCAGCTTGAAGCTGAAGACATCCAGGCCAGAGGAGAAGGGAGAGGTGTGAGCAGTTGTGTCTGATGGCCCACTGCTAAGATCAGGGAGAAAGTGAGTTTGGAGGAGAAGGCAGAGAGATACAAGCAGGCCCAACATTTTGCCATAGCAGGAGTCCAGCAGCAGCTGAACTTTGTTAAGACAGCATTTTTGATGATGCCTTGATTTGGACATTTTCACAGTCTCGGAACTGTAAGCTTTAACTCTAATAAATTCCAATAAAATCCAATCTATTTCTGGGATTTTTAATTGGCAGCGCTTGGCAAACTCAAACAGCTAGGGACACAGGTTTGGAGAGCTGCTCTGTTCCCAAATGGCAGTGTGATGCTGCCCAGTTTATTCACCTGTAAGCTGAGGGTATCTCAAGAGTAGGTGGGAATGAGTACTGGTAAGATGGAGGGGGATGTGCTCTTGGCCAGTAAGTCCTGCAAGACAGGGAGCCAGGCAGGAGAATCACATGTGTTGGGGACTAGTATAACGTCACAGATGACCCAGTATGATGAACCTGAGTCAGGCAGTGGTTGGCCAGGTAAGCAAGGGCAGATAAAAGCATGGGACCTGGGGTCTGGTGCAGCAGAGGAGTCAGGGCACAAAGAGGAGACTTTCTGCTCCAGCTCCTGCTCCTTTTGCCCTTCCCTTTGCCTTCAGCATTGACCCTCTGAGGAAGATGCATATACTGTATCCCTCCTGGGTCTCAGGCACAGACTCAGGTCTCCTGCTTCCAGTTCTACATTCAACTTCTCCAATCTTGGGGCAATGCCATGATGAAACCTGTCGGTGTCTGGAAGGAAATATCAAAATTCCCATTACAGTATTGGCTACAGCAATTAACAATTTTCAGAGGTCTGAAAATGATGCAGACCTCTTCAATCCCAGAAGAGAAAGGAGGGGTTGGACGGGAAGAAGCTAATTATCATGTGAAGAAGCTGAAATATAACACATGTTCACTGCAGTTCTCCAAGCCAGAGAGGGAATTTCTTATTTGAAAACCAATCTCTCAGGGCCCCAATGAAAACCATCATTATAGTTTTGGATCTGCAAAGGCAGACAGAGAGAAAGCCCTGCTCAGCACTCACATCTTAGTTACAGATGTGTCACTCCAGCCTGTCTTCACTGGGAAGTAGCAGCAGGAAGTCTGATTTCTCCTGTTGTGCTAACAGCTTTCTAACTGGACACATGCAGAGAACAGTGTGGCTTTCACATGGTTGCATCCATGCACCTTTCTCTCGGTTCTCACTCTTGCTGAGGGAGGCCTCCACCCATCCAGGCATCTGGGGAGGGGGCTGAGGGGAGTGAGCACTTTTCCTTTATTGCCGACTGTATTTGCAAAGGGTGAGGGTAAGTGCCCCCCCAGTAATGTTGCAGACACAAATTGATATCTCCAAATCAACCACTTTGTATGAGTTCATGGTGTACCATTTTCATAATTTATTTTAAATTATAACCAAATTATCCGTGCAAAGAGTACAAAAATAATTTATGTCTGTTATGGCAAATAGCCATATTCCTTCTGTAGCCTCAACCCCCATTACTCCTTCTTCAGAATTATCTGCATTGGCAGATTCTTTTGGTTACACATTTCTGTTTGTAAATACATGCATTCTCTAGTTTCATCCATACGACACCCTATCACATTTGGGGAAAATATTGGAGTACAACTTAAGAATATGAATAAATTTTATAACTTCTTAAAATACTTGTAATTAGAAATATATCATCTAATTATGAAAGGATAATTTCTTATTTAAATTAGTAAGGAAAATTGGAGTGAAGTAGAAAGCAGGACAGTGTAGTTCAGTGGCTGTTAAACTTGAATTCACATCAGAATCAGGTGAAGAAACTGAAAAAAATATAAATGGTTGGTGTGCCTTATAAGAAAGTGCTACAATAATGGGCAGCATTATTTTTTAAATGGTAATTTTTTAATGCTTACCCAGAATGCAAGTGAAAACAACCAGGATAATTTGAAATAAGTGGAAAGCACATCTTTAAATAAACTAAGAGAAATCTCGAGTTCTGATGCATAAATTAGTGGCAAGAAATTGAACACAGATGAGTGTGGAATAACATGTGGGAGGAGCAGATCTCAGAACAAACTGCAAGTGCACATTTTCAAGAAAAGAAAGACATCTTTAATTACATAGTCACAGCTGCTTCCTTAAAAGATTGGCAAGAAGTTGCACAGACTGGAGGTGGAGATTCTTTGGGGATTCACATTCATTACATTCACAGTGTTTCTCTCCAGTATGAATGTTGTAATATTTAATGAGATACTGCCTCTGCCTGAAGGCTATTCCACATTACTTATATACATAGGGTTTCCCTCCACTATGAATTTTCTCATGGTCAGTGAGATTTGATTTATTAATGAAGGGTATCTCACATTCCTTACCTATAAAGGGTTTCTCTCCAGCTTGTCTTCTCTGATGTGTAATGAAGCTTGATTTCTGAATGAAAGCTTTCCCACATCCATCACATTCATAGGGTTTCTCTGCTCTATGTATTCTCAGATGGTTAATGAGGTTTTCCTTCTTGTTGAAGGCTTTTCCACATTCATTGCCTATATAGGGTTTTTCTCCAGAATGAATGCTCTGATATTTAATGAACTATTGCTTTTGGCTGAAGGCTTTTCTGCATTCTTTACATTCATTTTGTTTCAGTCCAGTATGAGTTTTTTCATGTTCTGTGAGATAGGATTTGTACCTAAAGGTTTTTCACATGCCTTACATGCAAAGTGTTTCTTTGCAGTAGAAAATCCCTTCTATCTGAGATTTGACATTTAAATTAAAGCTTTCCCACATATACATGATTTCTCCTCAGTAAGAAGTTTCTGATGAATAAAGAGGTTTCCTTTCAGGTTGAAAACTTTCCCAAATATATGACATTTCTATGCATGATTCCCTATATGGCTTTTAAAGTGAGGAGTAAAAAAATGCGTGTAAAGTGCAGAGTACATTCAGGACTCTGATATGGTTTCTTTTGAGATTGGATTTTCTCATATTCCATGAGTTTGGTTTCAGATAGAAGCATTCCCCTAGTCATTACAATACTAACTAATGTATGAATATTTCATACTCCGTGAGATTTAATGCCTGGCTGAAGGATTTCCAATATTCCTTACATACACAGGGTTTTACTCCTGCATGTTTCTTTGATGTGATTCTAGCTTTCACAAATTCATAAAATCCCAAATGGTTTCTCTGAGGGATTAATTCTAGGTATCTCATGAGGTTGAAAGCCCAAGAAAGCTTCACACTCATTACACTTAAAGGGGAGGATTACCGGGTGGGGCAAACTGGCAAAACTTATTGTGTTAATTCTTTTTTCCTTACATAGATTCCCTCATGCTTAGACGAGGATCATGCAAATTCCTTCCAAGTGAACTGACATCCATAAATGCATTATCATGAGGAAATAATGCTTGCATTCAGAGAACATATTATCCCAACTTTCTTACATTCTCTGCCTTCATCTTAAGTCTATGCTGTTGTGGATGTGGATATAGCTTCACTCACAATCTTTTGTTATGTGGTTCTTTCTGCTTCTTAATGTCCTATGCTTCTTCATAGTTTGTGGGGTGCAGCAAAAGCAGTGCTTAGAGGGAAATTTGTAGCATTGAATGCATTCATTAGAAAAGAGGAAAGATCCAATATCAATTATCTAAGTGTCCAATTTGGGAAGCACAAAAATATATCCTTTTTATTTGTTCTCTAATTCATGGTTCTTCTTGCTTCAAAGGAGCTTCACATCGAGTTTGGTGACTTCATAACTAAGAAATGGGGAAGTGATACAGCACTTAATTTATGATGGGGACAAAATAACACCCCATAAATAAATCCTGGAACCTTCAGGCTTCTGAAGTATAAGAAAGTTGCAGCTCCAAGATGCATGAGTAAGGTGGCCACAGAACAAAGGTCAAAAAGGCAACCTAGGAAATCCTGAACACTTTGTTTTGGACTGACTGTTTTTCTTCAATTTTTTTCCTCCATTCATTTGGATGAG
The DNA here is from genome assembly GCA_026826555.1 of Tolypeutes matacus. NCBI lineage: Eukaryota > Metazoa > Chordata > Mammalia > Cingulata > Chlamyphoridae > Tolypeutes > Tolypeutes matacus. Next base: position 339,652 of record JAKSZT010050892.1, on the reverse strand, counting down.
ATGCACTATTTAATATTCTTTAAAGTTTACTGGGGAAATTATAACAGTTTTGCTTGCCTTACCAAATCTGCACTTATTATTTGTTATTGACCTGCCAAATAATGTATTTTAAAGCATTTTATATCCTATATTACACAGCCAAAGGGTGCTGATGCAAAATACCAGAAATCTGTTGGTCTTTATAAAGGGTGTTTATTTGAGGTAGATGCTTACAGTTACCAGGCCATAAAGGATTAGTTTCTTCCTTCACCAAAGTCTGTTACCCCGTCTTGGAGCAAGACACCTGCCCACATTTGCCAGGGTCAAGCTTCTTGGGTTCTTCTCTACTCAGAACTGTGTTCCTCTCTGGCTCAGCTCCTCTGTTTCCTCCACAAGGTCAGCTGTAGACTATGTGGCTGTCTAAGCCTTGCCTCTCTCCACAAGGCCAGCTGTGAACTGTCAGGTGAATGGCTCATATTTTTTCCCCAGGGCATTCTGTCCTTGCTCATCAGAACTTGAACATCAAAATATTACTTCAACTCTGTGTTTTGCCATGTCTTTTTATGATTGATACCCCACCCACCAAGGGGTGGGGCTCAACACTCTACCAACTGTGGCAAAATCAATGCCCTTATCAAAATTTAATCATGCCCAGATTAACAGACCAGTTTACAAATATAGTCAAATATCTATTTTTGGAATTCATAATGATATCAAACTGTTACATATCCATTTACCCAACTTATGCTATATATCATTTTATGGTGTATTTTAGCACTTTATTGATGTCCTATGCCACGGATATCATTATTACTTTATCCATTCAATAGTCCTTTAGAGATATGAATTTAATTAACAGATATTATTCTTCAATCCATCCAGAATCTTGACACTTCTGAGATTATTTTCTTTCTGCCTGAAGAATATTCATTTACATTTCTTTTAAGGTGACTTGCTGCTAGCAAATGGTATTAGATTTTACTCATCTGTAAAATATTTATTTCACTTCTTCCTGAAGGATTGAGATGAATTAAATATCAGGCCCTTGATGATCTCCACTGCTTCTGAGAGCACCCTTAATGTCGAATTTCTCCAATCTATTGTAAACGCAATCAGTTCTTTGGAGAAAAAATTAGGGGCTTTCAGTTTTACAGCCTGTTTCCTGCACCCCAACCACCCAGGCAAAATCTGTGTGCTCTGGCTCTGGGGATGGGAATAATGGCACACCTCTCTGAATTACACCCCTGATATTTGAACTATGATTTGGTGAAGAAAGCACAGTATATCGAGTTCTTCTTGGGACCATTCTAAGAACAAGTGCAATTTTGGTCACCACCCCATTTTTCTCAATGATAGCCTCACCCTATGTACAGCCATTGCTTCATGAGTTCCCATTTGTTCCAGACTTCAGAGACCTCTTCTGATCCCTGTGCCCTGGGTTAATGCCCTCGTTTGAGTCTTGTGTGGACCCTGGAAAAGTATGTTCTTCCCAACCCATGGCTGTGTGTGTAAACGTTTTTTTTGGAGGACATTTTGGTTAAATTCAGATAAGGGACCTTTCGATTAAATCACTTTTGTTTAGATTGCTTTAGTTTAGTTAAGGGCCTCTGATTATATTTCAGGTACCAGGATGGACAACAATCATTGTGCTGAAGTCCTACATACATGGAACACACAGAGAAAGAGTGCTGCCATGTTTACCCTGCCATGTGGGAGGGGGCTCCTGTATCTCCTACAGCTGTAGAGAGACACAGAAACCCTGAGAAGCTGAGGGAGAGGCCAGAATCTTGTTCATGGAGCAACTTGAAGCTGAAGTCATCCAGGCCAGAGGAGAAGGGAGAGGTGTGAGCAAGTGTGTCTTATGGCCCAGTGCTGAGCTCATGGAGAAAGTGAGTGTGGAGGAGAAGGCAGAGAGAGACAGGCATGCCCAACATTTTGCCAATGAAACCAGTTTCTTTATTGGTTTTCTAAACTGAAGAATTGACTGCATTCACCCAGTGTTAGGGTAAAACAGTGTTTTGAAGTTGGTTGTAAGTGAAAACACGTGCAAAGCAGCAAAAGGAAGAAATTTACTTAGATTTCCAAATTGAAGAAACTGCAGCATTGGCATAGCGAAAGCAAGGTTTTGAACTATTGGGTGAAAGCAAGTGTATAACAGCCAAAAAAAAAAAACAAGGATCTTACTTAACTTTCAAATGTGAATTTCCTCCTGAATTCACAGCGTGTAAGGTAAAAACTAGTGTTTTGAAGATAATTCTAAGTGAAAAACAAACATAGCAGCAAACAAAACACTAATCTTACTTAGATTTTAAAAGTGAAGAAACTACTACGTTGGCATAGCATTTCATAAACCTGGGTTTTTACATTGATTGTGAGTGAAAGCAAGTGCCTAGGCACCAAAAAACAAGTATCTTACTAACGTTTCAAAGTTAAATTACCTCCTGCATTCACAGCGTGTTAGGTAAAACCAGTGCTTTGAAGATAATTGTCAATGAAAACACATGCATAGCAGCAAATAAAACACAAATCTTATTCAGATTTTTAAAGTAACGAAACTACTGCATTTGTGTAGGATTAGGAAAAAGCATTCTGTGGGCATAGTGAGTGAAAGCGAGTGCATAGCAGCCAAACAAACAAGTATCTTACTTACCCTTCAAACTGGAAGTACCTCCTGCTTTCACAGAGAGTTAGGAGAAACCAGTGCCTTGAAGATGATTTTAAGTGAAATGATGTGCAAAGCAGCCTATGAAACCAGTTTTTTTATTGGTTTTCTAAACTGAAGAATGGACTGCATTCACCCAGCATTAGGGTAAAGCAGTGTTTTGAAGTTGATTGTAAATAAAAGCACATGCATAGCATCAAAAAGAAGAAACTGACTTAGATTTCCAAATTTAAGAAACTGCAGCATTGGCATAGTAAAAGCAGGGTTTTGTCCTATTGGGGGAAAGCAAGTGTATAACAACCAAATAAACAAGTATCTTACTTCACTTTCACTGGAGAATTTCCTCCTGAATTCACAGCATGTTAGGTAAAACCAGTGTTTTGAAGATGAATTTAAGTGAAAACACAGTCGTAGCAGCAAACAAAACAGAAATCTTACATAGATTTGAAAGGTGAAGAAACTTATGCGTTGGCATAGCATTTTGTAAAAGCCAGGTTTAAACATTGATTGTGAGTGAAAGCAAGTGCATAGCAGCCAAAAAACATGTAACTTACTAACGTTTCAAAGTTGAAGTACCTTCTGAATTCACAGTGTGTTGGGTAAAATCAGGGTTTTGAAGATAATTGTAAATGAAAACACATGCATAGCAGCAAATAAAACACTAATCTTATTCAGATTTGTAAAGTAAAAGAACTACTGCATTGGCATAGCATTAGGAAAAAGCGTTCGGTTTGCTTGGATTTACAATCATCTTCAAAATCCTGGTTTTAACTTAAAGCTCTGTGAATCCAGGTAGTTTTCACTTTTGTAAAGTAAGAAAGACACTTCTTTCTTTGGCTTCTATACCTTACAACCAATGTCAAAACACTGATTTTACCTAATGATATGCCATTGAAGTAGTTCCTTCACGTTAGAAATTTAAGTAAGTTTTGCGTTTAATTGCCTGCTATGCATGTGTTTTCACTTACAATCACCTTCACACTGGTTTTACCAGTGTTACAGCTCCATGGCCCCACAGGACTCCACAGGCAATGCATGCGCCATGGGCTCCATGGCCTCCAAGGCCTCCATGGCATCCATGTGCCTGCCCAGGCTCCACAGGCTCCTCAGTCTCCACAAGCTCCTTGAGCATGCACAGCCCCAAAAGGCTCCATGGACCAAAATGGGCTCCACAGACTCCACAGTCCTCCCCAAGATCATCAGCCACCACAGCCTCCACAGCCTCCACTGGCTCCATGGGCCTACATAACCTCCATGTGCTCCTTGGACTCCACATTCCTCCATGGGCTCAACAGACTATGCTGGCACCATGAGCCTGCACTGTGTTCATGGCCTCAATGAGATATAGAGGCTCTGCAGGCTCCACAGTCTCTATGGGTTCCATGGGGTCCATGAGCACCTGTGGCTCCACAGGCTCCACATGTTCCACAGGCCTGCGCAGGGGCCATGGGCTCTAGGGAGCTATAGGCCTAAACAGGATCCACAGGCTTCCATGTGCCCCACAGGCTCCCCAGTACTGCACAGACACTATGGACTCCACAGTGTCCTCTGGCCTGCACAGGCTCCACAGACATCCAAGTGTTTCACAGGCTCAATGGGCTCCATCAGCTTAATGGGTTCCACATTCTCTTTAGTGTCCTTGGGCTACATTCCTCAACATGTTCCATAGGCCCCATGGGCTCTACGAAATCCACAGGATCCACAGGTCTATACAGGCTTCACAGGCTCCCTGGTCCTGCATAGGCTATACAGGTAGCACAGGCTTTGAGAACTCCACTTTCTCCACGGACATCATGGCCTCCATGGCCTCATCCATGTCCACAGGTCTTCACAAGCTCCACAGACCTCTACAGGCTCCATGTACTCCACGGGCTCCACAGGTCTGCATAGGCTCCATTGGTTCCACAGGTTCCACAGCTATAGGGGCCTCCACAAGTTCCAAAGGACCCACAGGCTCCACTGGCCTACACAGCCTCCATAGTTTCTATGATCTCCATGGACTCCACACACAGCACATGCTCCACAGGTGTCAATGGCATCCAGGGGCCTGCATAGGCTCCATAGGCCTCCATGACCTCCACAGACTTCACAAACTCCATGGGCTTCAGAGGCATTCATGAGCTACATGTTCTCCATTGGCTCCACAGTCTCCATGTCTTCTTGGGCTGCATACCTCAAAATGCTCTGTGTTCCCCATGGCACCATGAGCTCCACAGGCTCCACAGGCTCCACAAGCCTCAAATGGCTTCACAGACTCCAAGGGTTCCAAAGCTATACAGGACTCCATGGAATCCCTGATCTCCAAGGGCTTCATGGTCTCCATGGGCTCCATGTGCTCAACAGGCTCCATGTGTATGCACAGGCTTCACATGCTCCACTCACTCCATGGGCTCCACAGACTTCACAGATTACATGGGCCTGCATAGGTTCCATAAGCCTCCATGCATTCTATAGTTTCCACAGGCTCCATAGGCACCACAGGCTCCATGCACCTGCAGAGACTCCACAGGCTTCCACAGGCTCCACAAGCTCCACAGGCTTCACAGGCTCCATGAACTCCACAGTTTAAAAAGGTTCCAATCGTTTTTCGCTAATGCTCACTGAATACACTTGGATCTCCAACTTAGAGAACCAATAAAGGGATTTGTTTCATTGGCTGCTTTGTATGTGTTTTCACTTAAAATCAACTTCAAGACACTGGTTTCACCTAACTCTATGTGAATGCAGGAGGTACTTGAAGTTTGAAAGGTAAGTAAGATACCTGATTGTTTGGCTGCTATGCACTTGCTTTGACTCGCAATCAATGTCAAAACACTGCTTTTACCTAATGCTATACCAATGCTGCAGTTTCTCCAGTTTTCAAAACTAATTGTATCCTCATTTCATTGGCAACTATGCACTATATGGAGTTACAATCAACCTCAAAATCCTGGTTTAACCTACAGCTCTGTTGATCCAGGAGGATCTTCAACTTTGTAAAGTATGAAAGATAATTGTTGCCCTGGCTGCTATGCACTTGCTCTCACTCACAACGTAAAAAACCCTTCTTTTGCCTAATGCCCTGCCAATGCAGAGGTTCTTCACTTTTGTAAAGTAAATGAGATACTTCTTTCCTAGGCTGCTATGCCATTGTATTCACTTACAACCACTATCAAAACACCGCTTTTACTTAGTGGTATGTCATTGCAGTCATTTCTTCACTTTTGAAATGTAAATAAGATTTGTGTTTCATTTGATGCTATGCATGTGTTTTCATTTGTGATCACATTCAAAACACCGGTTTTACCGAACACTCTGTGAATTCATGTGGTACTTCATCTTTGAAAGGTAAGTAAGATCCTATGCTCTTGCTTCACTCACAATGTCAAAATCCTGCTTTTATATAATGCTTTGCCAAAGCAGAGGTTCTTCACTTCTGTAAAATATATAAGATACTTTCCTTGGCTGCTCTGCACTTGTTTTTTTACACTGCTTTTCTATGCCAATGCTGCAGTTACTTAACTTTTGCAATCTAAGTAAGATTCTTATTACTTGTTTGCTTGACTGTTATGCACTTGCTTTCACTCATGATCAATGTTACAACACTGCTTTTACCTAATGCTATGCCAATGCTATGGTTTCTGCAGTTTTAAAACTTAAGCAAGATACTCATTTTATTGGCAGGTATGCACTTGGTTGGAGTTACAATCACCCGTAAAACCCGGGTTTTTATCTAAAGCTCTGTGAATCCAGGATCTTCTTCATATATGTAAAGGAGTAAAGATACTTGTTTCCTTACCTGCTATGCCATTGTTTTCATTACAAAAATGTCAAAACACCACTTTTACTTAATGCTAAGCCAATGCCATAGGTCCTTCACTTTACAAATATAAATAAGATTTGTATTTAATTTGCTGCTATGCATGTGTTTTCACTTACAATCACCTTCAAAACTCTGGTTTACCTAACACTCTGAATACTTTAGGTACTTCAACTTTGAAAGTTAAGTAAGATCCTGGTTTCCCTGGTTGCTGTGCACTACCTTTCACTCACAATGTCAAAAGCCTGCTTTTACCTAATGCTAGGCCAATGCAGTGGTTTCCTTAGTTTTCAAATCTAAGCAGGATACTCGTTTCATTGGCAGCTATGTACTTCTTGAAGTTACAATCAACTTCAAACTCCTGGTTTTAAGCAAAAGTTCTGTGAATCCTGAAGGTTCTTCATGTTTGTAAAGTAAGAAAGATACTTGTTTCCTTGACTGCTCTGCCCTTGTTTTCACTAACAACCAATGTCAAAACACTGCTTTTACCTGATGCTATGCCAATGCAGTAGTTTCTTCAGTTTTGAAATCTCATTTAGATTTGTGTTTCGTTTGCTGCTTTGCATTTGTTTTCACTTACATTCACCTCCAAAACACTGATTTTACCTAAAACTCTGTGAATGCAGGAGGTACTTCATCTTCGATATGGAAGTAAGATACTTGTTTCCCTGCCTACTATGCCCTTCCTTTCATTCACAATGTCAAAACCCTTCTTTTACATAATGCTCTGTCAATGCAGAGGTTTTTCACTTTTGTAAAGTGAATAAGATACTTCTTTTTTGGCTGCTATGCATTTGTTTTCACTTACAACCAATGTCAAAACACTGCCTTTTCTATGCCAAATTTGCAGTTTCTTCACTTTGGAAATGTACATAATATTCTAGTTTCTTTTGCTGCTATGCACGTGTTTTCACTTACAATCAACTTAAAGCACTGCTTTTCTCTAACGTTCAGTGAATGCAGTTAGTTTTCCAGTTTAGACAACCAATAAAAAACTTGTTTCATTGGCTGCTTTGCATGTATATTCACTTTCAATCAACTTTAAAACACTGATTTCACCTGTCTGTGGATGCAGGAGATATTTCAAGTTTGAAAAGTAAGAATGGTGCTAGTTTGTTTGGCTGCTCTGCACTTGCTTTCATTCACAATCAATATCAATACACTGCTTTTACCTAATGCTATGCCAATGCAATGGTTTCTTCAGTTTTCAAAACTAAGCAGTATACTCATTTCATTGGCAGCTATGCCCTTGCTTGGAGTTACAGCTCTATGGGACTGCAGAGGCTCCAAGCCCTCCACAGCCAATGCATACTACATGGGCTCCATGGCCTCTAAGGCCTCCATGACATCCATGTGCCTGTGCAGGCTCCACAGGCTCCCCATTCTACACAGGCTCCATAAGGCTGCATAGACCCCACATGCTCCATGGCCCAAAATGGGATCCACAGACTCCACAGGCCTTCACATGATCCTCATCCTCCACAATTCCATGGGCCAACATAATCTCCCTGGCTCCATGGACACCAATTCCTCGAAGAGCTCAACAGATGCCGTGGCACCATGAGCCTGCACAGGCTCCATGTCCTCCAAGACAAAAAAAGATTGTGCAGGTTCCACAGGCTCCATGGTTCCATGGGCTCCATGAGATCCATTGGTTCCACAAGCTCCACATGTTCCACAAGCCTACACAGTTGCCCTAAGATCCATGGGGTCTATAGGCCTATACAGGCCTGCACAGGTGCCTTGGGCTCAACAGGGACCATAGGCTACAAAATCCTCTACAACTTCATGGGCTCGACCACCTCCCTCGGTTTCACAGTCTCCACAGGTTCCCTGACCATGTACAAGCTCCACAGTCCTCAACAGTCTCCACATTGTTCACAAGCTTACAGGCTCCATGGGCTCCACAGGAGTCCATGGGCTACATGCACAGCACAGGCTCCACATTCCTTGTAGTCTCCTTTGGTTCCATATTTCAAAAGACTCCATGGGCCCCATGGGCTCAAGGAGCTACACAGGATCCATAGTCATGTATAGGCTCAACAGGCTCCCTGGGCCTGCACAGGCTCCATGGGCTTTGTGAACTTCAAGGTCTCTGTGGACTTCATGGTCTCCATGGCTGGAAACAGTTCCACAGGACTGCACAGGCTCCACAGGCCTCTACAGGCTCCATGGGCTCTATGGGCTCAACAGTTCTGCATAGGCTCCATGAGTTACACAGGCTTCACTGGCTTCATGGGCCTACACAGGCTCCAAAGGACCCACAGGCTCCACTGGCCTCCATGGCATCCACAGGCTACATGGTCTCTATGGTCTCCACAGGGTGCACATGCTCCATAGATATCACTGACCTCCAGGGCACTTCATAGGCTCCACAGGCCTCCACTGGCTCCAAGGACTCTACAGGCTCCATGTGCTCCACAGGCATCCACTGGCTACATATGTTCCATTAGCTCAAGAGTCTCCGCAGTCTCCTCAAACTCCATACATCAACAGGTTCCATGGACACCATGGGCTCCATGAGATCCACAGGTTCCACAGGCCTCAACTGTTTTCACAGTCTCCATGAGCTCCACAGATACTCAGGATTCCATGGAATCCCTGATCTCCATTGGTTTCATGGATGGTCTCCAGGGACTCCATGTGCTCCTCAGGCTCCATGGGTATGCATAGGCTCATCATGTTCCACTGACTCAGCGGGTTCCACAGGCTCCAAAGACTCTACAGTCTCCACAGTTTACATGGGCCTGCACAGGCTCCACAGGCCTCCAGGCATTCCAAAGTCTCCACAGGTTCCATAGGCTCCAGTCTCCATGCACCTGCAAAATTCATCAGGGTTCCACAGGCTCCACAAGCTCCACAGGCTCCAAAGGCTCCAAGGATTCCCCAGTTACACAGGTTCCAAGGGCTCCACAGGCTTCCTGGTCTCCACAGGTTCCACAGGCTCCATGGCCTTTATGGTCTTCTTCACCTTCACAGCCTGAACAGAATCCACATGTTCCACAGGGTCCACAAGCTTTCATGGGCTCCAAGGGTTCCACAGGCTTCCATGGGTTCCACCTCCACAGGCTCCACAGGCATGCAGAGTCTCCATGGGCTCAATGGGCTCTACCGGTTCCATGGGTCTCCACCTGATCCACAGCTCCACAGGCCTCAATGGGATCCATGGGATCCACATGCCCCAGGGGCTTTTCAGACTCTATTGTTTCCATTGGTTCCACAGAATTCAACAGGTCTACCGGCACCATGGTTTCCATGTGCTCCACTGATATCCACTAATTCCAGGGTGGCTATGGCTCCACAGGCCCCATTGGTCTGAACAGGCTCCACAACAACCATGGGCCCCACAGTCTCCACAAATTCCACTGTTCTGCACAGGCTCCACAGGCTCCATGGGCCTGAATAGGCCACACATGCTTCATGGGCTACACAGACTTTATGTGCTCCATAGGCTCTACAGCTGTCCGCAGGATCCACAGACAACACAGGTTACAATGCATCCACAAGATCCATGGGCTCCATGGGCTCCATGTCTGCACAGAGTCCACAGGCCTCCATTGGAGGCACAGGAATCATAGTGTCCACAGGCTCTGCACTTTTCAAGATTCTGCACGGGCTCCACAGACTCCATGGCCTCAACCAGACTTCTCAGGCTCAACAAGTTCCACAGCCTCCACAATCCCCCTGGGCCTGCACAAGGTCCGTGGGTTCCACATGGTCTACAGGTCTGCACAAGCTCCACAGGCCCCCTGGGTTCCAAATACTACACACACTTCACTGGCCAGCACAGGGTCCACAGGCCTACACATTTGCCATGGTCTTCATGGGCTCCACAGGCCTCCAAATGCCCCACAATCTCCACAGTCTCTACAGGCTCCCTGAACTTCACAGTTTACACGGTTTCCAAGGGCTTTTCCCTAATGCTCAGTGAATGCAGTTGGACCTTCAGTTAAGAGAACCAATAGAGAGACTTGTTTCATTGACTATTTTGCATGAGTTTTTACTTAAAATCAACTTCAAGACACTGGTTTCATTTAACTCTATGTGAATACAGGAGGAACTTCAAGTTTGAAATGTAAAATAGTTGTTTGTTTGGCTGCTGTAACCATTGGGTAATTTGATGTAATTATGAATTCCAAAAATATAATTGGATCATGGTTGTATACTGATCTGTTAATCTGGACGTGATTAAGTTATTATGAGGGTATTGACTGGGCCACGTCAGTAGGGCATTGAACCCCACCCCTTGATGGATGGGGGAATTGAATATAAAAGGAATGCAAAGGACAGTTGAGGCAGTCTTTTGAGAAGCAGATTTGATGTTGGAAAGAAGGCCCCAGGAGAAGAGAAGCAAGCCTTTCGCCTGATCGTCTACACGTGGCCTTGTGGAGGAAACAGGAGCTAAGCCTGGAGAGAAACGTAGCCCTGGGAAGAGAGGAACCCCAGAAGCCTGAACCCTGGTGTATTAGTCAGCCATAGGGGTGCTAATGTGAAATACCAAAAATGTGTTGGTCTTCATAAAGGGTATTTATTTGGGGTAGAAGTCCACAGATACCAGGCCATAAAGCATTAAGTTTCTTCTCTCACCACAGTCTATGGCCACGTGTTAGAGCAAGACAGCTGCCGGCGTTTGCCAGGGTTCAGGCTTCTGGGGTTCCTCTCTTCCAGGGCCTGTGTTTCTCTCCAGGCTTATCTCCTGTTTCCTCCACAAGGTCAGCTGTAGACAATCAGGCGAACGGCTTGCTTCTCTTCTCCTGGGGCCTTCTTTCCAACATCAAAACTGCTTCTCAAAAGACTGCTTCAACTGTCCTTTGCCTTGCCTTTTATATTTGATTCCCCACCCACCAAGGGGTGGGGCTCAATGCCCTACTAACGTGGCTCAGTCAACGCCCTAATCATAACTTAATCATGCCCAGATTAACAGATCAGTTTACAACCATAATCCAATTATATTTTTGGAATTCATAATTACATCAAATTCCCCAACGGTTACACCTGGCAAATGCTATAATACATCACAATGGACTGTGGTGAGAGAAGAAAGTTAATGCTTTATGGCCTGGTATCTGTGGACTTCTACCCCAAATAAATACCCTTTATAAAGACCAACCCATTTTTGGTATTTCACATTAGCACCCCTTAGGCTGACTAACACAGCTGCTATGCACTTGCTTTCATGCACAATCAATGTCAAAACACTGCTTTTACTTAATGTTATTCCAATGTAGTGGTTTCTTCAGGTTTTAGAACTAATAGGATAAGCATTTCATTGGCAGCTATGCACTTGTTTGGAGTTACAATCAACTTCAAAACCCGTATTTTTAATCTAAAGCTCTGTGAATCCAGTATCTTCTTCACATTTCTAAAGTAAGAAAGATACTTGTTTCCTTGCCTGCTAGGCCTTGTCTTCACTTACAACCCATGTCAAAACAGTGCTTTTACCTAATGCTATGACAATGCAGTAGTTTCTTCACTTTTGAAATCTCAGTAAGATTTGTATTTCATTTGCTGCTATGCATGTGTTTTCCCTTACAATCACCTTCAAAACACTGGTTTTACCTAACACTCTGTGAATACAGGAGGTAATTCTTCTTTGAATTGTAAGTAAGATACTTGTTTCCTCGGCTGCTATGGACTTGTTTTCACTCAAAATATCAAAACCCTCCTTTCACCTAATGCTCTGCCAATGCAGAGGTCTTCATTTTTGTAAAATAAATAAGATATTTCTTTCCTTCGCTGCTATGCATTTGTTTTCACTTACAAACAATGTAAAAACACTGTTTTTCCTTGTGAATGCTGCAGTCCTTTCCTTTTGAAATCTATGTACGATTGTAGTTTCTATTGCTGCTAAGCATGTGTTTTCACTTACACTCAGGTTCAAATCACTGAATTCCCCTAAACTCAGGGGATTCAGTCATTACTTCACTTTAGAGAACCAATATAGACATTTGTTTCACAGGCTACTTTGCACGTTTTCTCTTACAATGAACTTCAAGACACTGGTGTCACCTGTCTCTGTGAATGCAGGAGATATTTCACATTTGTAATGTAGGTAAGCTACTTGTTGTTGTTTTTTTTTTTGTCTTCTATGCACTTGCTTTCACTCACAATCAATGTCAAATCCTGATTTTACCTAATGTTATGTCAATTAATTGGTTTCTTCAGTTTTCAAACTAAACAGGATACTCATTTCATTGGCAGCTATGCACTTGCTTGGAGTTACAATGATCTTCAAAATCCTGATTTTAACCAAAAGCTCTGTGAATCCAGGTGGTTTTCATGTTTGTAAAGTAAGAAAGATACTTCTTTCTTTGGCTTTGATACCCTTGTTTTCACTTACAACCAATGTCAAAACACCAATTTTACCTAACGATATGCCAATGCAGTCGTTCCTTCACTTTAGAAATCTAAGTAAGATTTGTGTTTAATTTCCTGCTATGCATGTGTTTTCACTTACAATCACCTTCAAAACACTGGATTTACCTAATAATCTGTGAATAATTTAGATACTTTAACTTTGAAAGTTAAGTAAGATCCTGTTTACCTTGGTTTCTGTGCACTAATTGTCACTCACAATGTCAAAATCCTGGTTTTACCTAATGCTATGCCAATGGAGTGGTTTTGTCAGTTTTCAAAACTAAGCAGTATACTCACTTCCTTGGCAGCTATGCCGTTGCTTGGATTTACAACTCCATGGGTCTGCAGAGGCACCATAGGCCTCCACAGACAATGCATGCTCCATGGGCTCCATGTGCCTGCACAGGCTCCACAGGCTTCCCAGTCTCCAGGAGCTCATTGAGCATGCTCAGCCCTAAAGGCTCCATGGCCCAAAATGGGCTCCATAGGCTCCACAGTCCTCACCAAGATCCTCAGGCTCCTCAGCCTCCACAGGATCCACAGGCTCCATGGGCCTACATAACCTCCATGTGCCCCATGGACTCCATATTCCTCCATGGGCTCAACAGACTATGCCAGGACCATGAGCCTGCATTGTCTCCATGGTTTCCACGAGATACAGAGGCTCTGCAGGCTCCACAGTCTCCATGGTTTCCCTGGGCTCCATGAGCTCCTGTGGCTCCACAGTCTGCACAAGTTCCACAGACTTGCAGATGTGCCATGGGCTCCATGGGGTCTATAGACCTAAACAGTCTCCACAGGCCTCCATGTGTTCCACAAGCCTCCCAGTACTGCACAGACACTATGGACTCCACAGGGTCCTCTGGCCTGCACAGGCTCCACAGACCTCCATATATTTCACAGCCTCCATGGGTTCCATCAGCTCCATGGGTTCCACCTTCCTCTATATTCTCATAGACTTCACAGTCTCCCTCTCCTTCATGGACCTGCACAGGCTCCACAGGCCTCTTTGGGCTCCATAGTCATCAAGGGCTCCTCATTCTCCATGGCCTCCAGAAGCTCCACCAGCTCAATGGACTCCATGGGCTTCACAGGTTGACAGGTTCCACTGGCCTGTACAGCATCCATGAGCTCCTTGGGCTCCATGGGCTCCATGGACTCCATGGGTTCCACAGACCTCTAGACACCATGGACTCCACCACTACTTTGGCTCTGCAGTTTCCAGTCTCTAATGGCTCCATGCACTCCACAGGTTTCCATGGGCTACATGCTCTCCCCAGGTTGCAACGTCTCTATAGTGTCCTTGGGCTACATACTTCAACATGCTCCATGGATCCACAGGCCTGCACAGGTTTCAAGGGCTCCACGGGCTTTCTGAACTCCACGGTCTTGACAGACTTCATGGTCTCCATGACCTCAACCACCTCCACAGGCCTGCACAGGATTCACATGCCTTTACATTCTCCATGGGCTCCATGTGCTCCACAGGTCTCCATAGGCTCCATGGGTTACACAGGCTCCACAGGCACCATGGACCTCCACAGGCTCCAAAGGCCCCACAGGCTCCACTGCCTATAAAACCACCAGTTTCCATGGGATTTATGTTCTCCACAGGCAGCACATGCTCCACAAGTGTCAATGAACTCTAGGGGCCTGCATAGGCTAAACAGGCCTCCAGTAGCTGCACAGACTCCACAACCTCCAATGGGCTCCACATGCTCCAAAGGCTACATGGGTATGCACAGCTTCCACAGGTTCCACCAACTCCACATCCTCTACAAGCTTCACAGACTCTTCATGCTCCTCAGGGTTCATTGGCCTTCACAGGCTGCATGGACTCCCAGGGCTTCAAAGCCTCCACAGGTCCATGGGTTAGTTGGCTCTGTGACTTCCAGTGGCTCAACAGGCTCCACATATTCCACATGTTCTTAGGCTCCATGGGCTCTATAGGACTCTACAGGTTCCACATGCTCCATGGGCTCCACAGGCTACACGTGCTCCACAGGCTCCATGGGTATGCACAGGTTCCAAAGGTTCCACTGGTTCCAGAGGTTCTATAGGCTCCACAGACTCCACATACACCACATATTCCATGGGCCTGTACAGGCTGCATGGTCTACAAGAGCTTCAAAGTCTCAACACACTCCATGGGATTTCAGAGGCTCCAGAGGCCTCCAGGAGCAACGCATACTCCATTGGCTCCATGAACTCCAAGGCCTCCATGGCATCCATATGGCTTCACATTCTCCGGAGGCTCCCAATTATCCACAGTCTCCATGAGCTTGCACAGGCCTCACAGGATCCATGGCCCAAACTTGGGTCCACAGACTCCATAGGCCTCCACAAGATCCTCAGGTCCTTCAGATTCTACAGCCTCCACAGAATTCATGGGCATGCATATCTTCCATGGGCTCCATGATATCCAAATTCCTATATGGCCTCAACAGACTCTGCCATCGCCATGATCCTGCACAGTGTCCATGGTCTCCATGAGATATACAGACTCTGCAGTCTCCACAGGCTCCATGGGTTCCATGGGCTCAATGAGCTCAATTGGCTTGACAGGCTCCACATGTTCCACAGGCTTGACTGTTGCCATAGGCTCCATATGGTCTATAGGCCTATGCAGACTCCACAGTTTTCCATGGGCTCCACAAGCTCCCCAGGCCTGCAGAAGTACCATGGGCACCACCTGGTACTCAGTTCTGCAAGGGACCATAGGCCTGAAAAAGTTTCACAGCCTCAAAGGGCTCCATCTGCTCCCTTAGTTTCACAGAACTGTATATTCTCACTGACTTCACAGTCAGCCTGTGCTTGACGGGATGGCACAGGCTCCACAGGCCTCCTTGGTCTTCACAGTCTCCATGGGCTCCTCGGTCTCCATGGTTTCCACAAACTCCACCAACTCCAAGGACCCCATGGGCTTCACAGGGTGCACAGGTTCCACTGGCTTACTCAGCATCCATGAGCTCCATGGGCTCCAGGGGATCCACGGGCTCCATGGGCTCTACACTCCTTTACAACTCCATGTGTTCCACCAGCTCCATTGGCTCCACAGAATCCACAGTCTCTTTGGCCTGTAACAGACTCCACAGGCCTCAATGGGTGCCACAATCTCCACAGGCTCAACAGGCTCCTTGGGTTCCACATGTGTCAATGGGCTACATGACCTTAATAGGTTCCATACTCTGTAGTGTCCTTGGGCTCAATACCTTAACAGGCTTCATGGCCCCATAGATTCGATGAGCTCCACAGGATACACAGGCATGTACAGGCTCCACAAGCTCCATGAGACTGCACAGGCTTAAAGAGCTCCATGGACTTTGTGAACTCCATGGTTTGACAGATTCCATGGGCTCCAAGGACACAACCAACTCCACTGGCTTACACAGGCTCCACAGGCCTCTACCATCTCCAGGGGCTCCACTGGCTCCCCAGGTCTGAATAGGCTTCATGGATTACACAAGCTCAGTAGGCTTCATGGGCCTTGACAGGATCCAAAGGCCCCACAGCCTCCACTGGTCTACACAGCTTTCTACAGTCTCCATGGTATCTATGGTCTTCATAGGCAGCACATGCTCCAAAGGTGTCAATTGCTTCTAGGGCCCTGCATAGGCTCCTCAGGCCTCTACATGGTGCATGGACTCCACAGGCTCCATGGGCTCCACGTGCTCCACAACTCCATTTGCCTGCACAGGCTGCATGGTCCCCAAGAGCTTCAAATGCTCAACATGCTCCCATGGCCATGCAGAGTCTACACAGGCCTCCAGGGGCAATGAATCCTTCATCAACTCTATGACCTCCAAGGCCTCCATGACATCCATGTGGCTACAGAGTATCCCATGTCCACAGCCTCCATGAGCCTGCACAGGCCTCACAGGCTCCATGGCGCAAAATGGTATCCACTGACTCCACAGCCCTCCACATGATCCTCAGCTTCGTCAGACTCTACAGCCTCCACAGGCTTCATGGGCCTACATTACCTCCATGGGCTCCACAGGATCCACATTCCTCCATGGCCTCTACAGGCTCTGCCAGCAGCATGAGCCTGCACAGGTTTCATGGCCTCCATGAAATATACAGGATCTGCAGGCTCCAGAGTCTCCATGAGTTCCATGGGCTCCGTGAGATTCAGTTGCTCCACAAGCTCCATATGTTCTGCAGGCCTGTAGAGGTGCCATAGGCTCCATGTGGTCTATAGGCCTCAACAGGAGCCACAGGCTCCAAGGGATCCACAGGCTTCAAGTGCTCCACAGGCTTCATAGTTATACAAAAGCTCTACAAGCTCCAATGACTCCACATGTTCTATAGGCTCCACAGGCTTCACATACTACACAGGTTCCATGGGCCTGCAGAGGCTGCATAGTCTCCAAGGGCTTCAAAGGCTCAACAGGCTCCATGGGTGTGCAGAGGCTCTACAGGCCTCCAGGGGCAAAGCATGCTCCATGGGTTCCATGACCTCCAAGGCCTCCATGGCATCCATATTGCTTCACAGTCTCCAGAGTTTCCCCAGTCTCCGCAGGCCCCATAAGACGGCACAGAAATCACAGGCTCGATGACACAAAATGGGATCCACAGACTCCATAGGCCTACACATGATCAATGGGCTACATACACTTAACAGGCTCACATTATCTGTAGTGTCCTTGGGCTCCATAGCACAATGGGCTCGATGAGCTACACAAGATGCACAGGACTTTACAGGCTCCACAAACTCCCTGGGCCTGCACAGGCTTCAAGGGCTCCACGGGCTTTGTGAACTCCATGTTCTTAACAGACTTCATGGTCTCCATGACCTCAATGACCTCCACAGGCCTGTACAGACTCCACAGCCTTCTACAGTCTCCATGGGCTCTACGGACTCCACTGTTCTGCATAGTCTCCATGGCTTACTCAGGTTCCTCAGGCTCCATGGGCCTCCACAGGCTCCAAAGGCCCCTCAGGCTCTATTGGCCTACACAAACTCCACAGGCTCCATGGACTCCATGTGCTCCACAGGCTCCATGGGTATGCACATGCTCTACAGACACCATGGGCTCCACAGACTCCATGGGTTCCATTGGCTCCATGAGCTCCAGTGACTCCACAGGCTCCACATGTTCCGCAGGCCAGCACAGTTGCCCTAGGCTCCATGGGGTCTATAGTCCTGTACAGGCTCCACAGGCCTCCAGGGGCTTCACAGTCTCCCCAGGTCTGCAGAGGTACCATGGGCTCCACAGGGTCCTCAGGCCTCCACAGTCTTCACATGCATTCATGGATTTCACAGCCTCCATGGGTTCTATCAGCTCAATGGGTTCCACAGGCCTCTATATTCTCACAGACTTCACAGTCTCCCTGTCCTTCACGGGACTGCACAGGATCCACCAGCCTCCTTGGGCTCCATAGTCTCCATGGGTTCTTCCGTCTTCATGGTTTCCAGAATCTCCACCAGCTCCATGGAATCCATTGCCTTAACAGTTTCCACAGGCTTCCACTCACCTACAGAGCCTCCATAGTCTCCATGGAATTTATGGTCTTCACAGGCAGCACATGCTCCACAAGTGTCAATGGCCTCTAGGGGCCTGCATAGGCTCCATAGGCTTCCACAGGCTGCATGGACTCCACCGTCTCTTGGACTCCACGTGCTCCACAGACTCCATAGTTATGCAAAGACTCCACAGGCTCCACGGACTCCAAAGGCTCTACAGACTCCATAGACTCCACATGCTCCACAGGTTCCATATGCCCACACATGCTTCCTGGCCTCCATGAGATATACAGGCTCTGCAGTCACCACAGTTTCCATGGGTTTCATGGGCTCCGTGAGCTCCAGTGGCTCCACAGGCTCCACATGTTCCACAGGCATGCACAGTTTCCATACTCTCCATCAGGTCTACATGCCTCTACAGGCTCCACAGGCTTCATGGGGTCCACAGGCTACACGTGATCCACAGGAGTCATGGATATGCACAGGTTCCACAAGATTCATGACTGAACAGGTTCTCTAGGCTCCACAGGCCCCACATGCTCCACAGCCTACATGGGTGCGCAGAGTCTGAAAGGTCTGCAAGTGCTTCAAAGGCTCAACATGCTCCATGGGAGTCCAGAGGCTCCACAGGCTTCCATGGGCAATGCATGCTCCATGGGCTCCATGATCTCCAAGGCCTCCGTGGCATCCACGTGGCTTCACAGTTCTGAGAGGCTCCCTAGTTTCTACAGGCTCTTTGAGCCTGCAGAGTCTTCATAGGCTGCATGGCTCAAAATCGGCTCTGATGACTTCACAGTCCTCTGCATGATTCTCAGGTTCTTTTGACTCTACAGCCTCGACAGGCTTCAGGGGCCTACATAAACTCCATTGCCTCCATGGGTTTCACATTCCTCCATGGTTTCAATAGGCTCTGCCTGTACAATGAGCCTGAACAGGCTCCATGGCCTCCATGAGATATATAGGCTTTTCAGGCTCCAGAGGCTCCATGGGTTCCATGGGCTACATGAGCTCCAGTTTCTGCACAGGTTGCATGATTTCTGGGGGCATGATAGTTTCCTTAGGCTCCATGGGGTCTATAGGACTGTACAGGCTCCTCAGGGCTACATGGGCTCCACAGGCTCACCAGCCCTGCAGAGTTACAATGGGCTCCACAGGGTCCACAGGCCTGCACAGTCTCCACAGGCCTCCCCAGGTTTCACAGCTTCACTGGGCTTCAGCTCCATGGTTTCCACAGGCCTCTATATTCTCACAGATTTTACAGTATCCCTGTCCTTCATGGGACTGCAAAGTCTCCAAAGACCTTCATGGGCTCCATTGTCTCCACAGGCTCCATGGGCTCTACAGTCCTTTATGACTCCATGGGCTCCACCAGTTCCAATGACTCCACAAAATCCACAAACTCTAAGGCCTGTACAGGATCCTCAGGACTTAATGGGTGCCGCAGTCTCCACAGGCTCCATGGCCTCCACAGGTGTCAATGGGCTACATTCCCTTAACAGGGTCCACATTCTCTGCAGTGTCATTGGAATCCATACTTCAACAGGTTCGATGGACCCCATGGGCTCGTTGAACTCCACAGGATCCACAGGCCTGTACAGGCTCCACAAGCTCCCTGGGCCTGCACAGGCTTTAAGGGCTCCATGGGCTTTGTAAACTCCACGGCCTTGACAAACTTCTTGGGCTCGATGGCCTCAACCTCCTCCACAGGCCTGCACAGCCTCCACAGTCCTCTATAGACTCCATGGGATTCCCAGGTTCCACATTTCAGCCTAGGCTCAATGGGTTACACAGGTTCCACTGGCTTAATGGACTTCCACAGTCCCCAAAGTGCCCACTGTCTCCACAGGCCTCCATCGTCTCCACAGCCTCCACGGAATCTATGATCTCCACAGTAAGCACATGCTCCACAGGTGTCAATGGCCTCTAGCACATGCCTCCACACGGTGCATGGACTCCACAGGCTTGTTGGGCTCCATGTTCCCCACAAGCTCCATGGGTATACACATTCTCCACTGACTCCACAGCTTCTACAGTCTCCACAGGCTGCACGTACGTCACAGTCTGCCTGTGCCTGCACAAGCAGCATGGTTTCCAAGGGCTTCAAAGGTTCAATGGCATCCATGACGGTAAAGAGGCTCCACACACCTCCAGGGTTAATGCATGCTTCATGGGGTCCATGATGTCCAAGCCCTCCATAACATCCATGTGGCTTCACAGTCTCCAGAGGCTCCCCAGGGTCCACAGGCTCCATTATCCTGCACAAGTCTCACAGGCTCCATGGCCCAAAATGGGCTCCACAGACTCCACAGGAGTCCGCATGATCCTCAGCTTCTACAGACTCTACAGCCTCAAAAGGGAGGCTCTCCATGGGCTCGACATACTCCACAGGCTCCATGGACTCCACTGGCTCCATGGGCTCCATGTGTTCCAGAGGTTCCATGGAAATGTACAAGCTCGACAGGTTCCACAGACTCCACAGGCTCCACAGGCTCCATGTGCTCCACAGGTTCCAAGGGCCTATATGGGCTACATGGTCTCCAAGGTCTTCAAAGGCTCAATAGACTCTGTGGGAATACAGAGGCACCACAGGCCTTCATGGGCTCCCCAGGGTCCCCAGTACTGAACAGACACTATGTACTACACAGAGTCCTTACACCTGCACAGGCTCCACAGAACTCCATGTGTTTCACAGTCTCCATGGTCTCCATCAGCTCCATGGGTTCCGCAGTCCTCTACATTCTCACAGATATCACAGTGTCCCTGTACTTCATGGGATTGCACAGGATACCCAGGCCTCTTTGGCCTCCATAATCTCCATGGTCTCCTCAGATTCCATGGCATCCACAAACTCCACCAGCTCCACAGACTCCATGGGATTCCTAAGTTGCCCAGGTTCCACTGGCCTACACAGCATTCACGACCTCTATGGATTATATGGGCTCCACGAGCTCCATGGACTCTACTGTCCTGGATGACTCCATGGGTTCCACCAGCTCCATCGGTTCCATGGAATCCACATGCTCTAATGCATGTACACGCTCAACAATCCACAATGGGTTTCACAGTCTCCACAGGCTCAACAGGCTCCATGGGCTCCACAGGTGTCAATGGGCTACATGCTCTTAACAGGCTCCACATATTCTGTAGTGTCCTTGGGATCCATACCTCAACAGGCTCTATGGGCCCCATGGGGTTGATGAACTTGAAAGGATCCAAAGGCCTGTACAGGCTCCACAAGCTCTCTCTGCCTGGACAGGCTTCAAGGGCTCCATGGATTTGTGAACTACACGATCTTGACAGATTGCATGGGCTCCATGGACTCAACCTCCTCCACAGTCCTGCATAGGCTCCAAAGGCATCTACAGTCTTCATGGGCTCCACGGGCTCCTAGGTCTGCTTAGACACCATGGGTTACACAAGGTCCACAAGCTTCTTGGGCATTCAGAGTATCCACAGGCTCCAGAGGCTCCACTGGCCTCCACAGCCTCCACAGTCTCGATGAAATCTATGATCTCCACAGGCAGCACATGCTTCACAGGTGTCAATGGCCTCTAGGGGACTGCATAATGTCCACAGGTCTACAGGGGCTGCATGGACTCCACAGGCTCCATGGGCTCCATGTGTTTCCCAGGTTCCAAGACTATGCACAGGCTCCACAGGCACCACAGATTTCACAGGCTCCCTGTCCTTCAGGGGACTGCACCGGCTCGACAGGCATCCTTTGACTCCATTGTCTCCATGGGCTTCTCAGTCTCCATGGCCTCCACATGTGCCACCAGCTCCATGGACACCATGGGCTTCACAGGTTGCACAGGTCCCACAGGCCTACACAGAATCCATGAGCTGCATGGGCTAGATGGAATCCATGGACTCCATGGGCTCTACAATCCTTTATGACTCCATGGGCTCCACCAGCCCCATCAGCTCCATGGAATCCACAGGCTCTAAAGACTGCACTGGCTCCACAGGCCACATAGGCTCCCTAGACTCCACAGGATCAAGAGGGTCCATGGTCTGCACAGGCTGCTTGGTCTCCAGGGGCTTTAAATGCTGAACAGGCTATATGGGTGGCAGTCTCCACAGGACTGCTGGGGCAATGCACGCTACATGGGTTCCATTACCTCCAAGGCCTCCAGGTCATCCATGTGGCTTCACACTCTCCAGATGCTCCCCAGTCTCCACAGGCTCCATGAGCCTGCACAGGCCTCAGAGTCTCCATGGCCCAAAATGGGTTCCACAGACTTCACAGGCCTTCACATGATCCTCAGCTTCTTCAGACTCTACAGCCTCCACAGGATTCATGCACCTACATTACCTCCATGGGCCCTTCAGTATCCACATTCCTCCAAAGCCTCAACAGGCCCTGCCAGCACCATTAGCTTGCACAGTCTCCATGGCCTCCATGAGATATACAGACTCTGCAGACTCCACAGTCTCCATGGGTTCCATGGGCTCCATGAGCTCCAATTTCTCCACAGGGTCCATATGTTCTACAAGCTGCACAGTTGCCATAGGCTCCAAGAGGGCTATATGCCTTCACAGGCTCCACAGACCTCCATTGTCTCCCCAGGCTCCCCAGGCCTGAAGACTCCATAGGCCTAATAGTGTTTCACAGCATCAGGGAGCTCAATCCACTCCATGGGTTCCACAGACCTCTATATTCTCATAGAGTTCATATTCTCCCTGTCCTTCATGGGACTGCACAGGCTCCACAGGCTTTCTTGGCCTCCACAGTCTCCATGGGCTCCTCGGTCTAGTGGCATACACAGCATCCACGTGCTCCATTGGCTCCATGGGCTCCTTGGACTCCATGGGCTCTACAGTCCTTCATGAATCCATGGGCTCCACCAGCTCCATTGGCTCCACAGATTCCACCAGCTGTAAGGTCTGTACAGGCTCCGCAGGCCTCAATGGGTGTCACAGTCTCCACAGGCTCAACAGGCTTCATGGGCTCCACAGATGTCACTAGAATACATGCACTTAACGGGCTCACATTCTCTGTAATGTCCTTGGGCTCCACACTTAAACAGACTCCATGGGCCACATGGGCTCGATGAGCTCCACAGGATCCACAGGCCTGTACAGACTCCACACACTCCCTGGGCCTGCACAGGAATATGTGAACTCCATGGTCTTAACAGATTTCATGGTCTCCATGACCTCAATAACCTCCACAGGACTCACAGGCTCCACAGCCTTCTATAGTTTCCATGGGCTCCATGGGCTCCACAGGTCTACATAGTCTCCATGGGCCTCCACAGACTCCAAAGATCCCTCAGGCTCTACTGGCCTAAAAAGCCTCCACAGTCTCTGTGGAATCTATGGTCTCCACAGGCAGCACATGCTCCACAGGTATCAATGGCATCTAAGGGCCTGCATAGGCTCCAAAGGCCTCCATGGTCTGCAAGGATTCCATAGGCTCCATGGACTCCATGTGCTCAACAGGATACATGTGTATGCACAGGCTCCACAGGCTCCACAGACTGCACAGGCTCCATGGATTCCATTGGCTCCTTGAGCTCCAGTGGTTCCACAGGCTCCATATGTTCCTCAGGCCAGCACAGTTGCCATAGGTTCCATGGGGTCTACAGTCCTGTAAAGGCTCCACATGCCTCCATGTGTTTCACAACCTCCATGGGTTCCATCAGCTCAATGGTTTCCACAGGCCTCTATATTCTCACAGACTTCACACACTCCCTGCCCTTCACATGACTACACAGGCTCCAAAGGCCTCCTTGAGCTCCATAGTCTACACTGGCATCTCAGTCTCCATTGCTTCCACAAACTCCACCAGCTTCTCTGTCTCCATGGCTTCACAATCCACTGGCTTACACAGCATCCATGAGCTCCATGGGCTCCATGATCTCCATGGGCTCCATGGGCTATACAGTCAGTTAAGATTCCATGGGCTCCACCAGCTCCATCAGCTCCACAGGCTCTAAGGTCTGTACAGGTTCCACAGACCTCAATGGGTGCCACAGACTCCACAGGCTCAACAGGCTCCATGGGCTCCACAGGTGTCAGTGGGCTACAAGCCCTTAACAGGCTCCACATTCTCTGTAGTGTCCTTGGAGTACATACCTCAACAGGATCCATGGGCCCCATGGGCTTGACAAGCTCCACAGGATCCACAGGACTGTACAAGCTCCATAAGCTCCCTGGGCCTGCACAAGCTTCAAGGGCTCCATGGGCTTTGTGAACTCCATGGTCTTGACAATCTGCATGTGCTCCATGGCCTGAACCACCTCCACAGGCCTGCAGAGACTCCACATGCCTTTACAGTATCCATGGGCTCCACAGGATCCACAGGACTGCATAGTCCCCATCCATGGCTTACACAGGCTCCACAGGATTCGTGAGCCTCCACAGGCTCAAAGATCACACAGACTCCACTCGTCTACACAGCCTCCACAATCTCCATTGAATCTATGGTCTCCACAGGCAGCAAATGCTTCACAGGTGTCAATGGACTTACAGGCCTGCATAGGCTCCACAGGCTTCCATGATCTGCACGGACTGCACCGATTCCATGGGCTCCACGTGCTTCATATGATCCATGGGTTTGCCTAGGCTCCACAATCTCCACTGACTCCACAGGCGCTACAAGCTCAACAGGCTCCATGTTCTCCAAAGGCTCCATGGGCTTGCACAGGCTGCTTGGTCTCTAAGGGCTTTAAATGCTCAATAAGCTGCATGGGAGTACAGAGGCTCCACAGGTCTCCAGGAGCAAAGCATGTTTCATGGGCTCCATGACCTCCAAGACCGCCATGGCATCCATGAGGCTTCAATGTTTCCAGAGGCTGCCCTTTCTCCACAGGCTTCATGAGCCTGCACAGGTCTCACAGTCTCCATGGCCCAAAATGGGCCCCACAGACTCCACAGGAGACCACAAGATCCTCAGCTTCTTCGGACTCTACAGCCTCCACAGGCTTCTTGGGCCTACATAACCTCCCTGAGTTCCACGGGGTCCACATTCCTCTATGGCTTCATCAGGCTTGGCCACCACCATGACCCTGCATAGGCTCCATGGCTTCCATGAGATATACACCCTCTGTAGGTTCCATAGGCTCCATGGGTTTCATGGGCTCCTTGAGGTCCAGTGGCTCCACAGACACCACATATTCCACAGTCCTCCACAGTTTCCATAGGTTCCATGGGATCTATGGGATTTTGCAGGTTCCACAGGTCTCCATAGGCTCCACAGGCTCCCCAGGCCAACAGAGTTATCATGGGTTCCACATGGTTCTCAGGCCTGCACAGGCAACACAGGCCTCCATGGGTTTCACAGCTAAATGGGCTCCATCAGCTCCATGGGTTCCACAGGCCTCTATATTCTCACAGAATTCACAGTCTCCCTGTCCTTCACATGACTGCACAGGTTCCACAGGCCTCCTTGGGCTCCATAGTTTCCATGGGCTCCTCAGTCTCCATAGATTCCACAAACTCCACCAGCTCTCTGGACTCCACGGGCTTCACAGGATGCACAGGTTCCACTGGCCTTCACAGCATCCATGAGCTCCATGGGCTCCATGGGCTCAAAGGGCTCCATGGGCTCTACAATCCTTTACCTCTCCATGGGGTCCAACAGTTCCATTGGCTCCACTGAATCCACAGGCTCTAAGGTCTCTACAGGCTCTATAGGCCTCAATGGGCACCACAGTCTCCACAGGCCCAACAGACTCAATGGGCTCCACTGGTGTCAAGGGGCTCCAAACGCTTAAAAGTCCCCACATGCTCTATAGTGCCTTTGGGCTCCATAACTCAGCAGGCTCCATGGGCCCCATGGGCTTGTCGAGCTTCACAGGATCCACAGGGCTGTACAGGCTTCACAAACTCCCTGGGTCTGCACAAATTTCAAGGGCTCCACAGGCTTTGTTAACTTTATGGGCTTGACAGATTTCTTGGGCTCCATGACCTCAACCACCTCCACAGGCCTGCACAGGCTCCACAGGCCTCCATGCATTCCAAAGTCTACACAGGCTCCATAGGCACCACAGGCTCCATGAACCTTCAGAGACTCCACAGGCTTCCACATTCTCCACTAGCTTCCTATGTTCCACAGGCTCCATGGATTCCAACCTTTACAAAGGTTCCCAGAGCTCCACAGGCTTCACAGGCTCCATGGCCTTCATAGCCTGAACATGCTCCACAGGTTCCAAAAGCTCTACAGGCATACTTGGGCTCCAAGGGTTCCACAGGCTTCCAAGTGTACCACAGGCTCCAAAGGCTCCAAGGGCATGCACCAGCTCCATAGGCATCGATGGACTTCACAAGCTGCACACATGCACAAGCCTCCATGGGATCCATGGGATCCACACACCCCATGGTCTACTCAGGCTCCATGGGTTCCTCTGGCTCCATAGAATTCAACTGGTTCACAGACCCCATGGCCTCCATGTACACCACTGATATCCACAATATCCACAAGCATCATGGCTCCACAGGCTCCTTGGATCTGAACAGTCTCCACACCCTTCATGGACTCATATTGCCACAGATTCCACTGGCTTGCACAGGATCCACAGGTCTCCATCAGCTCCACAGGCATTATTGTCTCAAAAGACTCCACAGTTTCCAAGGTCCTGTAGAGCCACGACAGGCTTCATAGACTAAACTGGCCTTCTCGGGCTTCACAAGTTCCAAAGCCTCCACCATCTCCCCAGGCCTGCACAAGCTCCATTGTTTCCACATGGTCTACAAGACTGCACAAGCTCCACAGGCTCCGCAAATTCCAGAGGCTCCATGAGCTGCAAAGGCCCCACAGTTCCATGGCCCAAAATGGGCTCCACAGACTCCACAGGACTCCACATGTTCCTCAGTCTCCTCAGCCTCCACAGCTTCCTCAGACTCCATAGGCCTACAAAAACTCCATGGGCTCCACAGGCTCCATATGCCTACATGGGCTTAACAGACACTGCCAGCACTATGAGCCTGCACAGGCTCCATTGCCTCCATGAGATATACAAGCTCTGAAGTCTCCACAGTCTCCATGGGTTCCATGGGCTCTATGAGCTCCTGTGGCTGCACAGGCTCCACATGTTCCACAGGCCTTCACAGTTGCCATGGGCTCTATGGGTTCTATAGGCCTGCACAGGCTCCACAGGCCTCCAAAGGCTCCACAGACTTTCCAGGCCTGTGGAGGCTCCATGGGCTCTACAGGGTTCTCAGGCCGGCACAGTCTTCACAGGCCTCCCCTAATTTCACAGCTTCCATGGGCCCCATCATCTCCATGGGTTCCACAGACATGTTCATTCTCAGAGATTTCACAGTGTCTCTGTCCTTCATGAGCCTGCTTTGGCTCCACAGGCCTCCTTGGACTCCATAGTCTACACGGGCTCCTCAGTCTCCATGGCCTCCACAAGCTCCACCAGCTTCATGGAACCCATGGGCTTCACAGGTTGCACAAGTCCCACAGGCCTGCACAGCATCCATGAGCTCCATGATCTCCATTGGATCAACAGTCTCCATGGGCTCTAAAGGCCTCTATGACACCCTGGGTTACACCAGCTCCATTGGGTCCACACACTCCACAGGCCCATGGGCTCCATAAGTGTCCATGGGCTACAGGCATTCCACAGGCTCCACATACTCTGTAGTTTCCTTGGGTTCCATACCTCAACAGGCTCCATGGAGACATGGGCTTGACAAACTCCATAGGATCCACAGGCCTGTACAAGCTCAACAGACTCCCTGGACCTGCACAGGCTTGATGAGTTCCACAGACTTCACAGGCTCCATGGGCTCCACAGCTACTCATGACTCCATGGAATACCTGATCTCCATGGGCTTCATGGCCTCCAAGAGCTCCACAGGCTCCCCAGTCTCCACAGGTTACATGTGCCTGCACAAGCTCCACAGACTCCCTCAGATCGAAATGCTCCACACACTTCATTGGCCTGCACAGGATCCACAGAGCTACACAGCTGCCATGGGCTCCATGGGCATGACAAGACTCCACATGCTCCACAACCTCAATAGACTCCACCAACTCAATGGAAATACAAAGGGTCCATAGGCTCCATTGGCATCATGGGCTTGTACAGGATGTACAGTTCCCTACAGCTCCATTCCTTAACAGGTTCCATGGGCCCCATGGTCTCCATGAGCTCCACAGGCTACACAGGCCTCAACTGGCTTCACAGTCTCCACAGGCTCCACAGCAACACAGCACTGGGCTTCATGGTATGCATGGGCTCCACATGCTCCACAGGCTCCATGGGTATGCAGAGGCTGCACATTCTCCACTGACTCCACAGGCTCCACAGGTTCCACAGTCCCCACAGGTTACCTGGACCTGAACAGTCTCCACAGGACTCCATGCATGCCAAAGTTTCCAAAGGCTCCATAAGCACCTCAGGCTCCATGTACTTGCAGAGACTCCATGGTCTTCCACAGGCTCCCGAAACTCCACAGGCTGCACAGGCTCCATGGACTCCACAGTTTACACAGTTTCCAAGGGCTTACCTCTAATGCTCAGTGAAAGCAGTTGGATCTTCAGTTTAGAGAACCAGTAAAGAGACTTGTTTCATTGGCTGATTTGCACGTGTTTTCACTTACAATCAACTACAAGACACTGGTTTCACCTAACTCTCTGTGAATGCAGCAGTTACTTAAAGTTCTAAAGGTAAGTAAGATACTTGTTTTTGACTGCTATGCACTTGCTTCCACTGACAATCAATGTCAAACCCTTCTTTTATCTAATGCTATGACAATGTAGTGGTTTCTTCAGTTTTCAAGCCTAAGCAGGATACTCATTTCATTGGCACCCATGCACTTGCTTGGAGTTACAATCAACTTCAAAATCCTGGTTTTAACCTACACTCTGTTGATGCAGGAGGTTCTTCAGGTTTGTAAAGTATGAAAGATAATTGTTTCCCTGGTTGCTATGCACTTGCTCTCACTAACAACATCAAAACCCTTCTTTTACCTAATGCTCTGCCAATGCAGAGGTTCTTCACTTTTGTAAAGTAAATAAGATTCTTCTTTCCTTGGCTGCTATGAACTTGTTTACACTTAAACCACTGTCAAAATTCAGCTTTTTCTCAGTCAATGTTGCAGTAAATTCACTTTTGAAATCTAAGTGAGTTTCCCACTTCTTTTGCTGCTAAGCATGTGTTTTCTCTTACAATGAACTTCAAAGCACTGCTTTTCCCTAACACTCAGTGAATGCATTCGGTTCTTCAGTTTAGAGAAACAGTATAGAAACTTGGTTCATTGGCTGCTTGCACCTGTTTTCACTTACAATCAACTTCAAGGTACTGGCTTCACCTAACTCTCTCTGAATGCAGGAGGTACTTCATGATTGAAATATAAGTAAGATACCTGTTTGTTTGGCTGCTTTGCACTTGTCTTCCCTCACAATCAATGTCAAAACACCGGTTTTACCTAATGCTATGCCAATGCATTGGTTTTTTCAGGTTTCAAAACTAAGCAGGATACTCATTTCATTGGCAGCTATGCACTTGCTTGGAATTACAATCAACTCCAAAATCTTGGTTTTAACGTAAAGCTCTCTGAAATCTGGAGGTTCTTCACGTTTTTATAGTATGAAAGATAATTGTTTCCTTGTCTGCTATGTCCTTGTTTTCACTTACAACAAAAGTGAAACACTGCTTTTTCTATGTGAATGCTGCAGTTTCTTCACTTTTGAAATCTATGCAAGATTCTAGTTTCTTTTGCTCTTGTGCATGTGTTTACACTTACATTCAACTTCAAAGCACTGCTTTTCACTATCACTCGGTGAATGCTGTCATTTCTTCAGTTTAGAGAACCAATAAATAAACTTGTTTCATAGACTTCTTTGCATGTGTCTCACTTACAATGAACTTCAAGACACTGGTTTCACCGAACTCTCTGTGAAAGTAGGAGGTACTTCATCTTTGAAAGGTAAGTAAGATACTTATTTCCCTTGCTGCTATGCACTTGCTTTAACTCACAATGGCAGAACCCTGCTTTTCCCTAGTACTATGCCAATGCAGAGGTTCTTCACTTTAGTAAAGTAAATAAGACACTTCTTTCCTTGGCTGCTATGCACTTCTTTTCACTTACAACCCATGTCAAAACACTGCTTTCTCTATCCAATGGTGCAGTTTCTTCACTTTTGAAATCTAAGTAAATTTCTAGTTTCTTTGGCTGCTAAGCACATGTTTTCACTTACAATCAACTTCAAAGCACTGTGTTTCCCTGATGCCCTGTGAATGCAGTGGGTTCTTCAGTTTAGAGAACCAATAAAGAAACTTGTTTCATTGGCTGCTTTGCAGGTGTTTTCACTTACAAGCAACTTCAAGTCCCTGGTTTTACCTAACTTTCTGTGAATGCAGGAGGTACTTAAAGTTTGAAAGGTAAGTAAGATATGTGTTTATTTGACTGCTATCCACTTGCTTTCACCCACAATCCATGTCAAAATACTGCTTTTACATAATGCTATGACAATGCAGTGGTTTCTTCAGTTTTCATACCTAAGCAGGATACTCATTTCATTGGCAGCTATGCACTTGCTTGGAGTTACAATCAACTTCAAATTCATGGTTTTAACCTAAAGCTTTTTGAAACCAGAAGGTTCTTCACGTTTGCAAAGTAAGAAAGATTCTTGTTTCCTTGGCTGCTATGAACATGTTTTCATTTAAAGACAATGTCAAAACACCGCATTTACCTAAAGCTATGCCAATGCAGTATTTTTTTCACTTTTGAAATCTAAGTACTATTTGTGTTTCATTTGCTGCTATGCATGTGTTTTCACTTACAATCACCTTCAGAACACTGGTGTTACCTAACACTCTGTGAATGCAGGATTTACTTCTTCTTTGAAAGGTAAGTAAGATACTTGTTTCCCTGGCTGCTATGAAGTTGCTTTCACTCACAGTGTCAAAACCCTGCTTTTACTTAATGCTCTGGTAATGTAGAGGTTCTTCACTTTTGTAAAGTAAATAAGATACTTCTTTCCTTGGACCTTGTGCCCTTCTTTTCACTTACAGCCATGTCACAGCACTGCTTTTTCTATGCCAATCCTGCATTTCTTCACTCTTGAAATCTAAGTAAGATTCTAGTTTCTTTTGCTGCTATGCACGTGTTTCCACTTATAATCAACTTCAAAGCACTGCTTCTTCCCAATGTTGAGTGAATGTAGTCAGTTTTTCAGTTCACAGAGGCAATAAGGAAACTTGATTCATTGGCTGCTTTGCTTGTGTTTTCACTTACATTCAACTTCAAAACACTGGTTTCACCTAACACTGTTAATGCAGAGGGTATGTCAAGTTTGAAAGGTAAGAAAGATACTTTTTTGTTTGGCTGCTATACACTAGTTTTCACTCACAATCAATGTCAAAACACTGCGTTTATCTAATACTATGCCAATGCAGTGGTTTCTTCCATTTTCAAAACAAAGCAGGATACTCATTCCTTTAACAACTATGCACTTCTTGGCGTTATAATTAACTCCAAAATCCTGGTTTTAACCTTCAGCTCTGTGAAGCCAGGAGGTTCTTCATGTTTGTAAAGTAAGAAAGATACTTGTTTCCTTGGATGCTATGCCCTTATATTCACTTACAACCAATGTCAAAACACCTCTTTTACCTAACGCTATGCCAATGCAGTAGTTTCTTCACTTTTGAATCCTCTGTAAGATTTGTATTTCATTTGCTGCTATGCATGTGTTTGCCCTTACAATCACTTTCAAAACACTGGTTTTACATAACACTGTGAATGCAGGAGGTACTTCATCTTTGAAAGGTAAATAAGATACTTGTTTCCTTGGCTGCTAAGCACTTGCTTTCATTCAAAATGTCAAAACCCTGCTTTCACTTAATGCTCTGCAAAAGTAGAGGTATTTATTTTTGTAAAGCAAGTAAGATACTTCTTTCCTTTGCTGCTATGCTCTTGTTTTCACTTACAACCAATCTCAAAACACAACTTTTAATATTCCAGTGCTGCAGTTTCTTCAAGTTTGAAATATAAGTACAATTGTAGTTTTTCTGCTAAAATGCACGTGTTTTCACTTACAATCAACTTCAAAACACTGCTTTTCAGAGTGCTTGGGGAATACAGTTGGTTCTTCAGTTTAGAAAACCAAAAAAGAAACTTGTGTCATTCTCTGCTTTGCAAGTGTTTATACTTAGAATCAGACTCTGGTTTCACCTAAGTCTCGGAGAATGCAGGAGGTTCTTCAATTTGGAAAGATAAATAAGATACTTGTTTGTTTCACTGGTATGCATTTGCTTTCACTCACAATAAACGTCAAAACACTCTTTTACCTAATGCTATGCCAATACTGTGGTTCCTCCAGTTTTAAAAACTAAGCAAGGTACTCATTTTATTGGCAGCTATGCACTTGCTTGGAGTTACAATCACCTTCAAAACCCGTTTTTAATCTAAAGCTCTGTGAATCGAGCATCTTCTTCATGTTTCTAAAGTAAGAAATATCCTTGTTTCCTTGCCTGCTATGCCCTTGTCTTCACTTACAACCAATGCTAAAACACCACTTTTACCTAACACTATGCCAATGCAGTAGTTTCTTCACTTATGAAATCTCAGTAAGATTGGTATTTCATTTGTTGCTATGCATGTGTTTTCCCTTACAATCACCTTCAAAACACTGGTTTTACCTAAACTCTGTGAATATGGGAGAAACTTTATCTTTGAAAAGCAAGTAAGATACTTGTTTCCTTGGTTGCTATGCACTTGTTTTCACACAAAATGTCAAAACCCTGCTTTCACCTAATGCTCTGCCAATGCAGCAGTCTTCATTTTTGTAAAGTATATAAGATTCTTCTCTCCTTCGCTGCTATGCACTTGTTTTCACTTACAACCAACGTCAAAACACTGCTTTTTCTATGTTAATGCTGCAGTTCCTTCCCTTTTGAAATCTATGTAAGATTCTTGTTTCTTTTGCTGCTATGCATGTGTTTTCACTTACAATCAACATCAAATCACTTCTTTTCCTTAATGCTCAGTGAATGCAGTCTGTTCTTCAGTTTAGAGAACAAATAAAGAAACATTTCATTGGCTGCTTTGCAAGTGTTTTCACTTACAATAAACTTCAAGACACTGGTTTCACCTAACCTTCTGTGGATGAAGGAGGTATATCAAGTTTGAAAGGAAAGAAAGATACTTGTTTGTTTGGCTGCCTTGCACTTACTTTCATGCACAATTAATGTCAAAACAATGTTTTCACCTAATGTTATGCCAATACAGTGTTTTTTTTCAGATTTCCAAACTAAGCAGGATATTCGTTTCATTGACAGCTATGCCCTTGCTTAAGTTACAATCAAGTTCAAAATCCTCATTTTAACATAAAGCTCTGTGAATCCAGGAGTTTCTTCTCATTTTTAATGTAAGAAAGATACTTGTTTCCTTGGCTGCCATGTCCTTGTTTTCACTTACAACCAAAGTCAAAACAATGCTTTTACCTAAAGCTATGCCAATGCAGTAGTTTCTTTACTTTTTAAATCTAAAATAAGATTTGTGTTTCATTTGCTGCTATGCATGTGTTTTCACTAACAATCACCTTCAAACCTCTGGTTTTAC
Source organism: Tolypeutes matacus (assembly GCA_026826555.1). Classification (NCBI taxonomy): domain Eukaryota; kingdom Metazoa; phylum Chordata; class Mammalia; order Cingulata; family Chlamyphoridae; genus Tolypeutes; species Tolypeutes matacus. Next base: position 305,866 of record JAKSZT010050892.1, on the reverse strand, counting down.
CTAACACTCTGTGAGTGCAGGAGTTACTTCATGTTTGAAAGGTAAGGAAAATACTTGTTTCCATGGTTGCTATGCAATTACTTTCACTCACAAACCCTGCTTTTAACAAATTTTTGGCCAATGCAGAAATTCTTCACTTTTGTAAAGTAAAAAATACATTTCTTTATTTGGCTGCTTTGCACTTGTTTTCACATACAACCAATGTCAAAATATTACTTTTTCTATGCCAATGCAGCAGTGTCTTCACTTTGCAATCTAAGGAAGATTCTAGTTTTTTTTGCTTCTATGCACGGTTTTCACTTACAATGAACTTCAAAGCACTGTTTTTCCCTAATGCTCAGTGAATGATGACGTTAGTTCTTCAGTTTAAAGAACCAATAAAGAAGCTTGTTTCATTGGCTGCTTTGCACGTGTCTTTACTTGCAACCAATGTCAAAACACTGCTTTTTCTATGCCAATGAGGCAATTTTTCCCTTTTGAAATCTAAGTAAGATTTTAGTTTCCTTTGCTGCTATGCATGTGTTGTCACTTACAATCAGCTTCAAAGCATTGCATTTTCCCAATGCTCAGTGAATGCAGGAAGTAATTCTAGCCAGAAAGGACCATAATATACTAGTTAGTTTGGCTGCTGTTCACTTCCTTTCTCTCACAATCAACATCAAAACACTGCTTTTACTTAATGCTATGCCAATGCATTGGTTTTTCACTTTTCAAACCTAAGGAGGATACTCATTTCATTGGCAGCTATGTTATTCTGTAAGATATTTGTTTCCTTGGTTATTATGTAGTTGCTTTCACTCACAGTGTCAAAATCCTTCTTTTACCTAACGCTATGCCAATGAAAGGATTTTCACTTTTGTAAAGTAAATAAGATAGTTCTTTCCTTGGCTACTATGCACTTGTTTTCACTTACAACCAATATCAAAACATTCCTTTTTCTATGCCAATGCTGCTGTTTCTTCACTTTTGAAATCTAAGCAAGATTCTAATTTCTTTTGCTGCTATGCACGTGTTTTAATGTACAATGACCTTGAAGACGCTGCTTTCACCTAAATCTCTGTGAATGCAGGACGTACTTCAAGTTTGAAAGGAAAGTAAGATATTTGTTAGTGAGGCTGCTATGCACTTGCTTTCACTCACATTCAATGTCAAACACTGCTTTTATCTAATGCTATGCAAATGCAGTGGTTTCTTCTGTTTTCAAAATTAAGTAAGATACTTATTTCATTGGCAGCTTTGCACTTCTTTGAGTTACAATCAACTTCAAAATTCTCATTTTAACCTACAACACTGTGGATCCAGGGGTTTCCTCACGTTTGTAAAATAGGAAAGATACTTGTTTCCTTGATTGCTATGCCCTTGTTTTCACTTACCACCAATGCCAAAACATGGCTTTTACTTAGCGCTATGCCAATGCTGTAGTTTCTTCACTTTTTGAATCTAAGTAAGATTTGTGTTTCATTTGCTGCTATGCATGTTGTTTCACTTAAGATCACCTTGAAAACACTTGTTTTACTTAGCAGTCTGTGAATGCTGGAGGTACATCATTTTTGAAAGGTAACAAGTTACTTGTTTCCCTGGCTGCTATGCACTTGCTCCCACTCACAATTTCAGAACCTGCTTTTACCTATTGCTCTGCTAATGCAGAGGTTCTTCACTTTTGTAAAGTAAATAATATACATCTTTCCTTGACTGCTATGTACTTCTTTTCATGTACAACCAATGCCAAGACACTGCTTTTTCTACACCAATGCTGCAGTGCATTCACTTTTGAAATATAAGTAAGTTTCTACTTTCTTTGGCTGCTAAGCACGTGTTTTCACTTAATATCAACTTCAAAGCACTGCTTTTCTGAGTGCTCGGGGAATGCAGTCATTTCTTCAGTTTAGAAAACCAATAAAGAAACTTGTTTCATTTTCTGCTTTGTAAGTGTTTTCACTTACAATCAACTTCAGGACTCTGGTTTCACCTAACTCTCTGAGAATGCAGGAGGTTCTTCAATTTTGAATGGTAAGTAAGTTACTTGTTTGCTTGACTGCTATGCACTTGCTTTCACTCATGATCAATGTCAAAACACTGCTTTTACCTAATGCTATGCCAATGCTATTGTTTCTGCAGTTTTTAAAACTAAGCAAGATACTCATTTTATTGGCAGATAGGCACTTGGTTGAAGTTGCAGTCACCTTTAAAACCCAGGTTTATTCTAAAGCTCTGTGAATCCAGGATCTTCTTCACATATGTAAAGCAGTAAAGGTACTTGTTTCCTTACCTGTTATGCCATTGTTTTCATTACAAAACTGTCAAAACACCGCTTTTGCTTAACTCTAATCCAATGCCATACGTCCTTCACTTTAAAAATCTAAATAAGATTTGTGTTTAATTTGCTGCTATGCATGTGTTTTCACTTACAATCACCTTCAAAACACTGGTTTATCTAACACTCTGAATACTTTAGGTACTTCAACTTTGAAAGTTAAGTAAGATCCTGGTTTCTCTGGTTGCTGTGCACTACCTTTCACTCACAATATCAAAATCCTGCTTTTACCTAGTGCTATGCCAATGCAGTGGTTTCCATGGTTTTCAAATCTAAGCAGGATACTCGTTTCATTGGCAGCTATGGACTTCTTGGAGTTACAATCAACTTCAAACTCCTTGTTCTAAACAAAAGTTCTGTAAATCCTGAAGGTTCTTCATGTTTGTAAATTAAGAAAGATACTTGTTTTCTTGACTGCTCTGCCCTTGTTTTCACTAACAAGCAATGTCAAAACACCGCTTTTACCTGATGCTATGCCAATGCAGTAGTTTCTTTAGTTTTGAAATCTCATTTAGATTTGTGTTTCGTTTGCTGCTTTGCATTTGTTTTCACTTACATTCACCTCCAAAACACTGGTTTTACCTAAAACTCTGTGAATGCAGGAGGTACTTCATCTTTGATATGGAAGTAAGATACTTGTTTCCCTGACTACTATGCATTTCCTTTCACTCACAATGTCAAAACCCTTCTTTTATCTAATGCTCTGCAACTGCAGAGGTTCTTCACTTTTGTTAAGTGAATAAGATACTTCTTTTTTTGGATGCTGTATTAGTCAGGGTTCTCTCGGGAAACAGAATCAGCAGGAGATATCTGTGAATAATATGGAACTCTAAAAGAGTCTCTCACGCGACCGTGGGGACTCACAAGTCCAGGTTCCTCAGGCAAGCTGCAAACCAGGGGCTCCGATGAAAGCCCGATGAAAGGTCGTTGATGAGTCTCTGGGAGAAGTTGCCTGTCCAACGACGAGCTGGGAAATTCTTCCTGAATGTTGAAATCACTTCCACTTTTAAGTCATTCAACTGATTGGGTAAAAGCACCACCCATTGCTAATGTAATCTCCCTGATTGATGCAGATGTAATCAGCCATCCACGCAGTAAATTCACTGGTGATTGAAGTCCATAAATGCTCTTGTATTACAATTAGCCCAGTGCTTGCTGGAACAAACACCTGGACACAACTACTTGGTCGAGTTGACACATTAGCCTAACCATCACAGTCCACCCCTTGTCAACTCGGCAATCATACACATTACTCTAAACCATACTTAGTCTCTAAGTAAAAACAATAACAGACAAGCATACATATATATTTCTGCCTAACAATGTTCAACTCCCCAGCATACAACCGGAAAAGCATTAATTCCCTACAGAACAGGGTGCAAGTCCTTGGATGATAGTCACTCTTAAACTCGACATCCTTAAATATTATGATGTGGGATTAATACAACTTTTCATGATAGGGGAAAAGATTGGGGAAGAAAACAAAGAAATTCATTTTGTGTACATATACAATCATACTCATAATGAAACATGGAAGAAGGATTCATGACCATTACAGTCCTTGTTTCTGTAACTGGTCACATGGTCGAAGTTCATATTTATCACTACCTTCTTCCACTACCCATTCCATGTTCCCGTTACCTTCAGCAAGCACTTCAGCTGGCCATGGTTCTTTGCCTGGTGGGGTGACCCAAACTTTCATTCCCGAAGATTCTGGGCCATAGTTAGTCCTGCTTGAATTGGTTTGATGCAATTTTCCATTGACTTTAATCACAGGGCATGGCAGGACTAGGAGACGCCCTAGAGGATCCCCTGCATTCCAGGCAAACTCTTCTTTACCCCCATTATGTAGATGTAGTCCTATTTCCCCTTGATAGTCAGGATCAATAGCCCCAGCCAGTACAGTAATTTCCTTCTTTGCCTGTTGATTCACAGGTAAGAGGAGCCCAAAGTGGCCAGGTGGCAGTCTTAACTTCCAGTTCAATGGAATCACTGTTATGTTCCCAGGTTGCAGCACTCCTCCTCTTGGGACTAAAACTCGTAGACCAGCAGAGCTTAAGGTTTCAGGGACAGGAAGCAAAAATTTTCCTAGTGGGTCACTAGGGGTAATATTGAGTGGTGCCACTCACATTTCCACCCCTTGATTCCTGGACCCATGAATCCTGGCTATGAGAGAAACAGCACCATAGAGAGGACGCTGATTCAGAGCATACACAGCGTCCTGGAGAACATTGCCCCAGCCCTGCAAGGTATTACCACCTAGTTGGCGCTGTAATTGAGTCTTCAAAAGGCCATTCCACCGTTCTATTAATCCAGCTGCTTCAGGATGATGGGGAACATGGTAAGACCAGTGAATTCCATGGGCATGTGCCCATTCCCGCACATCATTTGCTGTGGAATGGGTTCCTTGATCAGAAGCAATGCTGTGTGGAATGCCATGGCAGTAGATAAGACATTCAGTAAGTCCACGGATGGTAGTTTTGGAAGAAGCATTGCGTGCCACAAATGCAAACCCATACCAAGAATATGTGTCTATTCCTGTTAAAACAAATCGCTGCCTCTTCCATGATGGAAGTGGCCCAATGTCCACCTGCCACCAGGTAGCAGGCTGGTCACCTCGAAGAATGGTGCCATATCTGGGGCTGAGTGTGGGTCTCTGCTGCTGGCAGATTAGGCATTCAGCAGTGGCTGTAGCCAAGTCAGCCTTGGTGAGGGGAAGACCATGTTGCTGAGCCCATGCATAACCTCCATCCCTACCTCCATGGCCACTTTGTTCATGAGCCCATTGGGCAATGACAGGAGTGGCTGGGGAAAGAGGCTGAGCATTAGCCACAGAGCGGGTCATCTTATCCACTTGATTAATAAACTCTTCCTCTGCCTAAGTCACCCTCTGGTGAGCATTCACGTGGGACACAAATATGTTCATGTTTTTTGCCCACTCAGAAAGATCTATCCACATAGATCTTCCCCAGACCTCCTTGTCACCAATTTTCCAATCATGTTCCTTCCAGGTCCCTGACCATCCAGCCAGACCATTGGCAACAGCCCATGAATCAGTGTACAAACGCACCTCTGGCCATTTCTTCCTCCAAGCAAAATGAACAACTAGATGCACTGCTCGAAGCTCTGCCCACTGGGAGGAATTGCCCTCACTGCTATCCTTCAAGGATGTCCCAGAAAAGGGCTGCAGTGCCACAGCTGTCTACTTTCGGGTGGTACCTGCATATCTTGCAGAACCATCTGTAAACCAGGCCCGAGTTTTCTCATCCTCAGTCAACTGATTGTAAGGGAGTCCCCAAGAGGCCAAAGCTGTGGGCTGGGAAAGAGAAGGTAACATGGCAAGGGTGGTGACCATGGGCATTTGGGCCACTTCCTCATGTAACTTACTTGTGCCTTCAGGACCTGCTCGAACCCTATCTCGTATATACCACTTCCACTTTATTATGGAGTGCTGCTGTGCACGCCCAACTTTATGGTTTGGTGGGTCAGACAATACCCAGCTCATGATAGGCAACTCAGGTCTCATGGTAATTTGATGGCCCATGGTTAAGCGTTCAGTCTCTACTAAGGCCCAGTAGCAAGCCAAAAGCTGCTTCTCAAAAGGGGAGTAGTTATCTGCGGAGGATGGCAAGGCTTTGCTCCAAAATCCTAAAGGTCTGCGTTGTGATTCCCCTATAGGGGCCTGCCAAAGGCTCCAGACAGCATCTCTATTTGCCACTGAAACTTCCAGCACCATTGGATCTGCTGGATCATATGGTCCAAGTGGCAGTGCAGCTTGCACAGCAGCCTGGATCTGTCGCAGGGCTTCTTCTTGTTCCAGTCCCCAATCAAAACTAGCAGCTTTACTGGTCACTCGGTAAATGGGCCGCAGTAACACACCCAAATGAGGAATGTGTTGTCTCCAAAATCCAAAGAGGCCAACTAAGCGTTGTGCCTCCTATTTGGTCGTAGGAGGGGCCAGGTGCAACAGCTTATCCTTTACTTTCGAAGGGATATCTCGACAGGCCCCACACCACTGGACACCTAGAAATTTCACTGAGGTAGAAGGACCTTGTATTTTTGTTGGATTTATCTCCCATCCTCTCTCACGCAAATGCCTTACCAATAAATCTAGAGTCTTTGCTACTTCTTGCTCAGTAGGTCCTATCAACATGATATCATCAATATAATGGACCAGTGTGATGTCTCGTGGGAGGAAGAGACGATCAAGGTCCCTGCGGACAATATTATGACATAGGGCTGGAGAGTTGATATATCCCTGAGGCAGGACAGTGAAAGTATACTGCTGGCCTTGCCAGCTGAAAGCAAACTGTTTCTGGTGGTCCTTACTAATGGCAATTGAGAAAAAAGCATTTGCCAGATCAACAGCTGCATACCAGGTACCAGGGGAAGTGTTGATTTGCTCAAGCAATGATACCACATCTGGGACAGCAGCTGCAATTGGAGTCACCACCTGGTTAAGTTTACGATAATCTACTGTCATCCTCCAAGATCCATCTGTTTTCTGCACAGACGAAATAGGAGAGTTGAATGGGGATGTGGTGAGAATCACCACCCCTGCATCCTTCAAATCCTTGATGGTGGCACTAATCTCTGCAATACCTCCAGGAATCCGGTATTGCCTTTGATTTACTATTTTGCTAGGCAGGGGCAGTTCTAGAGGCTTCCACTTGGCCTTTCCAATCATAATAGCCCTCACTACATGAGTCAGGGATCCAATGTGGGGATTCTGCCAGTTACTGAGTATGTCTATTCCTATTATGCATTATGGAACTGGAGATATAACCACAGAATGGGTCCGGGGACCCACTGGACCCACTGTGAGATGGACCTGAGCTAAAACTCCATCAATCACCTGTCCTCCATAAGCCCCTACTCTGACTGGTGGACCACAGTGACGTTTTGGGTCTCCTGGAATTAATGTGACTTCTGAGCCAGTGTCTAATAAACCCCGAAATGTCTGATCATTTCCTTTTCCCCAATGCACTGTTACTCTGGCAAAAGGCCGTAGGTCTCCCTGGGGAAAGGTGGGAGGAAGATTAACTGTATAAATTTTTGGCAGTTTAACAGGATCCTTCCCCAAGGGGACCCGGCCTTCCCCTCATTCAAGGGGCTCTGGGTCTGTAAACTGTCTCAAGTCTGGGAACTGATTAAGGGGCCGTGATTCTCTGTGTCTGTAATTAGAGTTAGGATTTTGTTCACTTGACCTAGAACTCTTCTGCTTATACAGATCCAGAAGAAATCTAGTAGACTGCCCATGTATTTCACTTCTGGGTACCCCATGACCTATTAGCCAACGCCATAACTCCATGCGACTCAGACTATTCTGTGTGCTGTTTCGAATCTGTCTTTCCTTGCGGTAGCCACGCCTACCTTGGCTTTGGCGATTAACTGCCGATACTTGACTTTTACTGGGCCTTGATCCGATCATCCCCATAATATTTAAGGATTCCAATTCCATTACAGCCCCCCCCTTATAGTAATATCTGGACTGCAGAGAAGAACAACCACAGAGCTCTTCAGAGAAGATGGAGTTAGTCTTACAAATTTATTCCTCACAGTCCTGGTTAAAGGTGTGTCCTCTGGACATTCCTGGGGTGGGTGGGCAGGTCTTATGTGGTAAATCCATTCTAGCATTCCAGTCTCTCTAAGCGTTTGAGTCCCCTCATCTACTGTATACCATGGCAAATCAGGCATCTCAACATCAGACATGCTAGGCCATCGTTTGGTCCATGCTTCAGTCAGCCACCCAAACAAACTGTTAGAGCCCTTTCTAAGCCCTCGAGCTACAGCATTGAATCCAGAATTTCTGCTTAGTGGGCCCATATCAATAAATTCAGCCTGATCCAACTTTGTATTCCTTCCACCATTATCCCATACCCTTAGTATCCATTCCCACACATATTCCCCTGATTTCTGTCTATATAAGTTGGAAAACTCGTGCAGTTCTTTCAGTGTATAACGTACTTCCTCATGGATCACACTTTGTATTTCATCTTTGGGGGCTTGTTGTGATTTTAATCTAGTAATGGGTCTCGAAGACAAGAGGGGTGGGGAGTCTGGGTAAGGAGAAGGATTAGAGATGTCTTGCAGGCTACTGACCTGAGGGCATTCCTTTGCATTTTCTTCTGGTGAAACAGGATTATTCTCTTCAGGCAGGGGTTGGAAGACAGATTCCTCAGGGTAGACTGGAAGTTGGACCATGCATGCTGGAGATTGGTTGGTAACTGCCTCGTGGCTGGGAGGAGGTATAGACTCTCTGGGCAAGGTGGAGGCTGGGCAGTGCATGCTGGAGTTAGGCTGGTACCTGCCTCAGGGATGGGTGGAGGTCCAGACTCCCTGGGGCAAGGTGGAGGCTGGATGATACAAGATTGATAAGGTGTGGTCTCCACAGGGCAGGCCATCACAGGTTTATCTGGTAAAGTCTCAGCAGAATTTAGGGTTCCAATGTCCCCACCAATATTATCATCATCCCATATGTCTCCATCCCAATCCTTGGGGTTCCACTCCTTTCCAATCAATGCCTTCACTTTAATTGCAGAAACCCTGTGAGGTTGAGATTTTAGTTTCCTCTGTAATTCTGCTACTCGTACAATGAGAGACTGGGTTTGATTCTCAGATATCTCAAGTCTGTGGCTACAGGAGACAAGATTTTCTTTCAAGGCACAAGTAGAAACTTTCATATCATTCACACGGCATTTAAGTTTCAAAATTGAAGACTTTAGCTCATCCCTTTCTTTTGTAACTATATCCAGAGTATCTAGGAGGAGCCAGCCAACATCATTATATTGTTTTACTCCACAAAATTCTGTTAAAGTGTTGAAAACACTCTCATCCAGATCCTTGCTTCTTATAAGTGTGGAAGTAGGGGAATCCAATGATGCTATTTTGCATATCTCTATTGCCAGCTCATGCCGTGGACTGTTAGCAACCTCTTCATTATTGGAAAGGGACATCCCATGTTTAAGACTCTGTTCCTCAAGAACTACTCCCGGTACCAGCTGTATTAGTCAGGGTTCTCTCGGGAAACAGAATCAGCAGGAGATATCTGTGAATAATATGGAACTCTGAAAGAGTCTCTCACGCGACCGTGGGGACTCACAAGTCCAGGTTCCTCAGGCAAGCTGCAAACCAGGGGCTCCGATGAAAGCCCAATGAAAGGTCGTTGATGAGTCTCTGGGAGAAGTTGCCTGTCCAACGACGAGCTGGGAAATTCTTCCTGAATGTTGAAATCACTTCCACTTTTAAGTCATTCAACTGATTGGGTAAAAGCACCACCCATTGCTAATGTAATCTCCCTGATTGATGCAGATGTAATCAGCCATCCACGCAGTAAACTCATTGGTGATTGAAGTCCATAAATGCTCTTGTATTACAATTAGCCCAGTGCTTGCTGGAACAAACACCTGGACACAACTACTTGGCCGAGTTGACACATTAGCCTAATCATCACAGTTGCTATGCATTTGTTTTCACTTACAACCAATGTCAAAACACTGCATTTTCTATGCCAATGCTGCAGTTTCTTCACTCTGGAAATGTATGTAACATTCTATTTTCTTTTGCTTCTATGCATGTGTTTTCACTGGAAACCAACTTCAAAACACTACTTTTCTCTAATGCTCAGTGAATGCTCTTGGTTCTTCAGTTTAGACAACCAATAAAAAAACTGTTTCATTGGCCGCTTTGCACGATTCACTTTCAATCAACTTCAAGACACTGATTTCACCTAACTGTCTGTGAATGCAGTAGGTACTTCAAGTTTGAAAAGTAAGAAAAATGCTAATTTGTTTGGCTGCTGTGCACTTGCTTTTACTCACAATCAATATCAATACACTGCTTTTACATAATGCTATGCCAGTGCAGTGGTTTCTTCCGTTTTCAAAACTAAGCAGTATCCTTCTTACACTGGCAGCTATGCCCATGCTTGCAGTTATAGCTCAATGGGCCTGCAGAGGCTCCACAGGCCTCCAAAGGCAATGCATGATACATGGCTCCATGACCTCCAAGGTCTCCATAGCATCCATGTGCCTGCACAGGCTCCACAGTCTTCCCATTCTTCACAGGCTCCACGAGGCTGCACAGGCCCCCAGACTCCATGGGCCAAAATAGGCTCCATAGACTCCACAGGGCTCCACATGATCCTCAGCCTCCTCAGCCACCACAGCCTCCACAGTTCCATGGGTCGACATAACCTCCATGTGCTCCATCGGCACCAATTCTTTGAAGAGCTCAACAGACACTGTTGTGCCATGAGCCTGCACAGGCTCCATGTCCTCCATGACATATATAAGCTGTGCAGTCTCCACAGGCTCTATGGGTTCCATGGGCAACATGAGCTCCTCTGGCTCCACAGGCTCCACATGTTCCACAGGCCTGCATAGGTGTCAGGCCATGGAAGAATGTGGATTCCATGGAGATCAAGGAGTTTATGTAGGCCCATGTATCCTGTAGAGGCTGTAGATTCTGGTGAAGTTGAGAATGATGTGGAGGCCTGGGGGTCTGTGATAGCCATTTTGGCCATGGTGCCTGAGAGACCTGTGCAGGCTCATGGAGCATGTGGAGACTGGGGAGACACTAGAGAGTGTGAATCCACACTCTGTAGGCCAGTGGAGTCTGTGGGGCATTTGGATCCTGTGGATGCCCATGAAGCCCTTGGAGCCTGGTGGAACATATGGAACTTATGCAGACCTGTAGAACCTGTGGAGCCCATGGAGACTGTAGAGACCTGTGGAGCATGTGAAAGCCTGTGGAGATTGTTGAGGACTTAGAGCCAATGAAGTCTGTGAAGACCATGGAGTTCACAAAGCCTGTGGAGCCCTTGATGCTTGTGTATCCCCAGGGAGATTGTGGAGCCTGTAAAGTCCTGTGGATCCTGTGGAGCTCATTGAGGCCATGGGGCCCAGGTAGCCTATTGAGTTGTGGAACCCAAGGACACTACAGGGAATGTGAAGCCTGTTAAGTACATGTAGTTAGTTGCCACCAGTGGAGCCCATGGGGTATATTGAGCCTGTGGAGACTGCGGTGAACTTTGAGGCCTGTGGAGCCTGTACAGGCCTTAGAGCCGGTGGATTCTGTGGAGCTGATGGAGCTGGTGGAGCCCATGGAGCCATGAAGGACTATAGAGCCCCTGGAGCCCATGGAGACTGTAGAGTCTTATAGATACCATGGAGCCTATGGAAATGTTGCAGACCTATGGACCATATGGAGCCTGTGGAGCCACTGGAGCTCATGGAGCCCATGGGACCCATGGAGCATGTGACACCTGCAGAGCATGCATTTCTCATTGAGGCCATGGAGCTTGTGCAAGCTCATGGTGCTGGCAGAACCTATTGAGGCTATGGAGGAATGTGGATCCCATAGAGCCCATGGAAGTTATGAAGGGCCATGAAGCTTGTGGAAGTGGTAGAGTCTGAAGAAGCTGAGGATCATGTGGAGGCCTATGGAGTCGGTGGAGCCCATTTTGTTCCATGGAGCCTGTGAGGCTTGTGAAGGTCATGGAGCCTCAGGAAACTGGGGAGTTTCTGGAAACTGTGAAGCCACATGGATTTCAAGGTGCCTTGGAGATCATAGAGCCCATGGAGCATTCAATGCTCCTGGAGACCTGTGGAGACTCTGCAGGCCCATGGAGCCCACTGAGCATTTGAAGCCCTTCAAGACCCTGCAGCCTGTGAAGGCCCATGGAGCCTGTAGAGCACTAGAACCCATGGAGCCTCAGGAGTCCATGGAGGCTCTGGAGCCTGTGCATATCCATGGAGCCTGTGGTGCACGTTGAGAATATGGAGCCCATGGAGCCCATGGAGACTGTAGAGGCCTGTAGAGCCTGTAAAGTCCTTTGGAGATGTTCAGACCATGGAGACCATAATGTCTGTCAAGACCGTGCAGTTGACAAAGCCCTAAGATTCCATGAAGCCTGTGCAGGCCCAGGGAGCTTGTTTACCCTCTACAGGCCTGTGGATCCTCTGGAGCTCATTGAACCCATGAGGCCCATGAAGTCTGTTGAGTTATGGACTCCAAGGACACTACAGAGAATGGGGAACATATTAAGGACATGTAGCCCATTGTCATCTGTGTAGCCAATGGAGCCTGTTGAGCCTGTGGAGACTGCGGCACCCATTGAGGCCTATGGACCCTTACAGGCCATAGATCCTGTGGATTATGTAGGGCCAATGGAGATTGTGGAGCCCATGGATTCATTAAGGACTGTCAAGTCCCTAGAGCCCGTGGAGACCAGGGAACCCATGGAGCCCATTGATACTGTGTAGGCCAGTGGAAACTGTGCAAATTGTGATCCTCTTGGAGTCCGTGAAGTTTGTGGAGTTTGTGGAAGTCATGGAGATCAGTGAGCCCATGGAGATTCTGGAGCACAAGGAGGCCTGTGGAGCCTGTCCAGTCCCATGAAGGTAAGGGAGAATGTGAATTCTGTGAGTATATAGAGTTCTGTAGAACGTATGGAGCTGATGGAGCAAATGGAGGCTGTGAAACCCATGGAAGCCTGTGGAGCCTGTGCAGGCCTGAGGAACCTGTGGAGCCCATGGTACCTCTGCAGGCCTGGGGAGCCTGTGGAGCCCATGGAAGCCTATGGAGCCTGTATAGCCCTATAGACGCCATGGAGCCTAAGGCAACTGTGCAAGCCTGTGGAACATGTGGATCCTCTGGAGCCACTGGAGTTCATGGAGCCCATGGAATTCATGGAGGCTGTGGAGAAAGCAGAGGCTTTATATCTCATTGAGGCAATGGATCCTGTGCAGGCTCATGGTGCTGGCAGGACCTTTTGAAGTCATAGAGGAATATGGAACCTTTTGAGCCCATGGAGGTTATGTAGGTCCATGAAGCCTGTGGAGGATGTAGAGTCTGAGATAGCTGAGGATAATGTTGAGACCTGTGGAGTCTGAGGAGCCCATTTTGGGCCATGGAGCGTGTGAGGCCAGTGATGCCTCATGGAGACTGTGGAGACTTGGGAGACTGTGGAGACTCTGAAGCCACACAGATACCATGGAGTCCTGGGAGTTCATGGAGCCCATGGAGCATGCATTGCCGCTGGAGGCTTGTGGAAACTCTGCATGCCCATGGAGCCTGTTGAGGCTTTGTAGCACTTGGAAGCCATGCAGCATGTGCAGGCTCATGGTGCTGGCAATGCCTGTTGTGTCCATGGAGGAACGTGGATCCCATGGAGCCCATGGAGTTTACATAGGCCCATGAAGCCTGTGGAAGCTGTAGATTCTGAAGAAGCTGAGGAACATATGGATGCCTGTGGAGTCGGTGGGGCACATTTTGGGCCAGGGAGGCTGTGAGGACTGCACAGGCTCATGGGGCCTGAGGCAACTGGGGAGCTTCTGGAATTTTTGAAGCCACATGGATGCCATGGATGCCTTGGAGGTCAAGGAGACCATGGAGCATGCATTGCCCCTTGAGTACTTTGGAGTCTCTGCATGCCCAAGTAGCAGGTTGATCCTTTGAAGTCCTTGGAGTCCATGCAGCCTGTGTGGGCCCATGGAGCCTGTGGAGCACATGGGCCCTTTGGAGGCGGTAGAGCCTTTGGAGTCATAGGAACTTGTGGATCCTGTGCATACCCATGGGGCCTGTGTAGTATGTGGAGGCCATGGAGACTGTGGCGCCTGTACATCCCATGGAAGTCTTTGTAGCCTATCAGGACCTGAGAGGCCATTCACAAATATGGAGATTTTGCTGTATGTGAAGACCATAGAATCCATGGAGACTGGAGGCTCTGTAAACAAGTGGAGGCTGTGGGGCATTTGGATCTTGTGGTGGTCCTTGAAGCCCTTGGAGACTGTGGAACCCATGGAACCTAGGCAGACCTGTGGAGCCTGTGGAGCCCATGGAGCCTGTAGAGGCTTGTGGAAACTGTGAAATCCTGTGGAGCTGGTTGAGGCCTTGAAGCCCATTAAGACTTTCAAGACAGTGGAGTACACAAAGCCTGTGGAGACTTTGATGCTTGTGCATCACCAAGGAGCTTGTGGAACCTGTACAGGCCTGTGGATCCTGTGAAGCTTATCGAGCCCATGGGGCCCATGGAACCTGTTGAGTTATGCAGCCCAAGGACACTATAGGGAATGTGGAGCATGTTAAGAATATGTAGCCCATTGACACTTGTGTAGCCCAAGGAGCATATTGAGTCTGTGGAGACTGCGGTGCACATTGAGGACTGTGGATCCTGTACAGGCCTTAGAGCCAGTGGATTCTGTGGATCCGTTGGAGCTGGTGGAGCACATGGAGCTATAACAGACTGTAGAGTCCCTGGAGCCCGTGGAGCCCATGGAGCTCATGGATGCTGTGTTGTACAGTGGAACCTGTGCAAACTGTGAAGCCCATGGACCGTGGAGCTGGTGGAGTTTGTGGAAACCAGGGGGACCAAGAAGCCCATGGATTCTGTGGAATCCTAGGAGGCATGTGAACCCTTTGCAGTCCCATGAAAGACAGGGAGGCTGTGAAGTCTGTGAGAATATAGAGGTCTGTGGAATCCATGGAGCTGATGGAGCCCATGGAGTCTGTGAAACGCATGGAGGCCTGTAGAGCCTGTGCCAGCCTCAGGACCCTGTGGAGCCCATGGTACCTCTGCAGGCCTGGTGAGTCTTTGGAGCTTATGGTGGACTGTGGAACCGGATCAGGACTATAGACCCCATGGAGTGTATGGCAACGGTGCAGGCCTGCACATGTGCAGCCTGTGGAGCCCCTGGAGCTCATGGAGTCCATGGACCATGGAGTCTGTGGAGCCTGGCGAGACTGTATATCTGTAGATCCCATGGAGCCCATGGAGCCCATGGAGCCCTTGGGGATCATGGAGCTCGTGGAGGCAGTGTAGGGAAGTGGAATTTGTACAACCTGTGAAGCTCTTGGAGTCCGTGGAGCTACGGAGTTTGTGGAAGCCATGGAGACTGAGGGGACCATGGAATTGTGGAGCCCAAGGAAGCTAGTGGAACCTGTGTAGTCTGGTGAATGACAGGGATAATGTGAAGACTGTGAGAATATAGAGGCCTGTGGAACCCATCAAGTTGATGGAGCACATGTAGGTTGTGAAATACGTGGAGGTCTTTGCAGCCTGTGCAGCATTGTGGACCCTGTTGAAACCATATTACTTCTGCAGGCCTGGGGAGAATGTGAAGCCCATGGAGGTGTGGAGCTTGTATACACCTATAGTACACATGAAGCCTGTGTTAACTCTGCAGGCCTGTGGAACATATGGAGCCAGTAGAGCCACTGGAACTCACGGAGCCATAGGAACCAATGGAGCCTGTGGAGCCTGCAGAAGCACATGGAGGCAATGGAGCCTATATAATCTCATGTCAGTAGGAGAGGCTGTTGAGGCCATGGAAGAATGTGGATGCCGTGGATATCATAGTGTTTATGTAGGCCCATGATGCCTGTGGAGGTTGTAAGTCTGAAGAAGTTGAGGATGCTGTGGAGGCCTGTGGGGTCTGTGGCGCCCATTTTAGGCCATGGAGCCTGAGAGACCTGTGTAGGCTCATGGAGCATGTGGAGACTGGGGAGACACTGGAAAGTGTGAAGGCACATTGATGTCATGGAAGCCGTGGAAGTCATAGAGCTTCTGTAGCATGCATTGTCCCTGGAGGCCTAGGGAGTTTCTGCACACTAATGGTGCCTGTTGAGCCTTTAAAGCCCTTGGAGACCATGCAGCCTGTGCTGACCCATGGAACCTGTGGAGCCTGTGGAGCCTATATAACCTGTGGGGTTAGTGGAGCCTGTGTATACCAATGGACCCTGTGGACCACGTGTACCCTTTGGAACCCATGGAGACTGTGGAACCTGTAGAGGCCTATAGACCTCACGGAGCCTAAGGCAACTGTGGAAGCCTGTGGACCATATGGAGCCTGGGGAGCCACTGGAGTTGACGAAGCCCATGGAACCCATGGTGCCTGTGGAGCCTGCAGAGGCTGTATATCTCATGGAGGCAATGGAGACTGTGCAGGCACATGGTGCTGGCAGAGCCTGATGAGGCCATGGAGGATTATGGATCCCTTGGAGCCCATTGAGGTTATATAGGCCCAAGAAGTCTGTGGAGACTGTAGAGTCTGAATAAGCTGAGGATCATGTGGATGCCTGTGCAGTTTGTGGGGCCCATTTTGGGCTAGGAAGGCTTTGAGGCCTGTGCACGCTCATGGAGCCTGAGGAATCTGGGGAGATTCTGGAAACTGTGAAACCACATGGATGCCATGGAGGCCTTGGATGTCATGGAGCCCATGGAGCATACATTGCCCCTGGAGTTCCATGGAGCCTCTGCACACACATGGAGCCTCTAGATCCTTTGAAGTCCTGGAGGCTATGCAGCTTGTGCCTGCCCACGGAGTCTGTGGAGCATGTGGAACCCGTGGAGGCTGTAGAGCCTATGGAGTAAATGTATCCTGTGGAGCCTGGGCATACCAGTGGAGCCTGTGGAACATGTGGAGCTTATGGAGGCTGTAGAGCCTCTGGAGTCAATGGAGCCTGTGTGGCCTGTGCATACCCATGGAGACTGTGGAGCACATAGAACCCATGGAGCCTATGGAGTCCGTGGAATCTTTGGGTCTGTGCATACCCATGGAGCCTGTAGAGTCTGTGGAGACTATGGAGCTCATGGATCTTGTATAGGCCAGTGGAACCTGTGCAACCTGTGAAGCCATGAAGCATGGAGCTGGTGGAATTTGTGGAAACTAGGGATACCGAGGAGACCATGGAGACTGTGGAGTCCAAGGAGGCGTGTGGAGCCTTTGCAGTTCTGAGAAGGCCACGAGTCTGTGAAGTCTGTGAGAATATAGAGTCCCGCAGAACCCATGGAGCTGATGGAGCCCATGGAGACTGTGAAACACGTGGAGGCCTGAGAGACTATTCAGGCCTCAGGACAGTGTGGAGCCCATGGTAACTCTGCAGGCCTGGGGAGCCTGTGGAGCCCATGGAGGACTTCAGAGCCTCTAAAGTCTTATAGACCCAATGGATCTGGTGGCAACTGTGCAGGCATTTGGAGCATGTGGAACTTTTGGAGCCACTGGAGCTCATGGAGCTCGTGGAATCCATGAAGCGTGTGGAGCCTGCAGATATTGTATATCTCATGTAGGCCATGGAGCATGTGCTGGCTCTTGTTTCTGGCAGAGCCTGTTGAGGCCATGGAGGAATGTGGATCCCTTCGAGCCCATGGAGCCTCCAAGGCCTCCATGGCATCAAAGAGTCTTCTGAGTCTCAACAGGATCCCCAGTTTCCACAAGCTCCATGAGCCAGCACAGGCCTGACAGGCTCCATGGATTCAAATGCCCTCCACAGACTTGACAGTGCTCCACCTGATCCTTAGCTTCTTCAGAATCTACAGCCTCCATAGGCTACATGGGCCTATATAACCTCCGAGTCCTGCAGAACCCATGGACTTGATGGAGACCATGGAGGCTGTGAAATCCGTCGAGGCCTGTGGAACTTGTGCAGGCCTGAGGACCCTGTGGAGCCCATGGTACCTCTGAAGGCCTGGAGAGCCTGTGGAACCAAGGGAGTCCTGTGGAGCTGCTAAAGTCTTATAGACCCCAGGGAGGCTAAGGGAACTGTATAGGCCTTCGGAATATGTGGATTTTGTGGAGCCACTGGTGCTCATGGAGCCCATGGAATCAATGGAGCCTGTGGAGCCAGCAGAGCCTTTTTATCCCATGAAGACCTTGGAGTTCACAAAGCCCGAGGAGTCCTTGAATCCTGTGCAGGGCCAGGGAGCTTGTGTAGCCAACACAGGCCTGTGAATCTTGTTGAGCTCATCAAACCCATGGGGCCCAAAGAGCCTGTTGAAGTACGGACTCCAAGGACACTACAGGGTATGGGGAATATATTAAGGACATGTAACCATTTGAGATCTGTGGAGCCCATGGAGTGTGTTGAGCCTGTGGAGACTGCAGCACCCATTGTGGCCTGTGGACCCTGTACAGGCATTAAATTCTGTGGATTATGTAGAGCCAATGGAGATTCTGGAGCCCAGGTAGTTGTAAAGGATTGTCGAGACCCTGGAGCCCATGGAGACAAGGGAGACCATGGAGCCTGTGGATACTGTGTAGGCCAGTGCAACCTGTGCAAATTGTGAAACCCGTGGAGTCCTTGGAGCTGGTGGAGTTTGTGGAAGCCATGGAGATCGGGAGATCATGGAGATTCTGGAGCCCAAGGAGGCCTGTGGAGTCTGTGCAGTCCCATAAAGTTAAGCTAGACTGTGAATTCTGTGAGTATATAGAGTCTTGTGGAACCCATGGAGCTAATGGAACCCATGGAGGCTGTGAAACATGTGGAGGCCTGTGGAGCCTTTGCAGGCCTGAGGACCCTGTGGAGCCCATGGTACTTCTGGAGGTCTGGGGAGCCTGTGGAGCCCAAGGAAGCCTGTGGAGCCTGTATAGGCCTATTGGCCCTATGGAGCCTAAGGCAACTGTGCAGGCCTTTGGAACATTTGGACCCTGTGGAACCACTGGAGCTCATGGAGCCCATGGAACCGATGGAGCCTGTGGAGGAAGCAGAGCTTTTATATCTCATGGAGGCCATGGAGCCTGTGCAGGCTCATGGGGCTGGCAGGGACTTTTGAATCATGGAGGATGGTGGATCCCTTTGAGCCCATGGAAGTTATGTAGGCACATGAAGCCTGTGGAGGTTATAGAGTCTTAGGAAGCTGAGGATCATCTGGAGGCCTGTGGAGTCTGAGGAGACCATTTTGGGCCATGGAGCCTCTGAGGGCTGTGCTGGCTCATGGAGCCTGTGGAGAATGGGGAGTCTGTGGAGACTCTGAAGGCACATGGATGCCATGGAGGCCTTGGATGTCATGTAGCCCATGGAGCATGCATTAAACCTGGAGGCATGTGAAACCTCTGCATGCCCATGGAGCCTGTTGAGACTTTGAAGCACTTAGAGGTCATGCAGCCTGTGGAGGCTCATTGATCTGCCAAGGACTGTTGAGTCCATGGAGGAATTTGCATCCCATGGAGCCCATGGAGGTTATGTAGGCCCATGAAGCCTGTGGAGGATGTAGAGTCTGAAGAAGCTGGGGATCATGTGGAGGCCTGTGAAGTCTGTGGGGCCCATTTTGGGCCAGGGAGGCTGTGAGGCCTGTGCAGGCTCATAGAGCCTGAGTAAAACATGGAGCTTCTGGAAACCGTGAGCCCCATGGATTCCATGGAAGTCTTGGAGGTCATGGAGACCATGGACCTGCATTGTCCATGGAGTCTTGTGGAGCCTGTGCAGGCCCATGGAGCCTATTGATACTTTGAAGCCCTTGGAGCCCATGCAGCCTGTGCGGGCCCATGGAGCCTGTGGAGCATGTGGAGCCTGTAGAGGGTGTAGTGCCTTTGGAGTCAGAGGAAGTAGTGAATCCTGTGCATACCCATGGAACTTGAGGATCACGTGGAGCCCATGGAGCCTTTGAGTCTGTGAAGCCCATGGAAGACTTTGGAGCCTATCAGGACCCTAGAGACTATTTAAACATGTGGAGCTTTTGCTGCATGTGGAGACAATAGAATCCATGGATACTTGAGGCTCTGGATGTCAGTGGAACCTGTGGGGCATTTGAATCCTGTGGAAGCCTATGAAGCCCTTGTTGCCTGTGGAACCGATGGAACCTATGCAGACCTGTGTGGCCCGTGAGCCCATGGAGACTGTAGAAGTCGGTGGACCATCTGGAAGCTTGTGGAGCTGGTTGAGGACTTGGAGCCCATGAAGTCTGTCAAGAACGCAGAGTTCACAAAGTCCGTGTAGTCCTTGATGCTTGTGCATCCCCAGGAGCTTGTGGAGCCTAAAAAGCCCTGTGGATCCTGTGGAGCTCGTCAAGCTCATGGGACCCATGGGGCCTGTTGAGGTATGGAGCCCAGAGACACTACAGAGAATAGGGAGCCTGTCAAGTACAACTAGCCCATTGAAACTGTTCAGCCCATGGAGCATGTTGAGCCTGTGGCGCCTGCAGTGCCCATTGCGGCCCATGGAGCCTGTACAAGCCTTAGAGATGGTGGATTCTGTGGAGCCCATAGGGCTCATGGAGCTGTTGTGTAGGGAAGTGGAACCTGTGCAACCTGTAAAGCTATTGGAGTCCATAGAGCTGGTGGAGTTTGTGGAAGCCATGGAGACTGAGGAGACCATGGACACTTTGCAGCCCAAGGAGGCCAGTGGAGCTTGTGCAGTCCGATGAAAGTCAGGGAGACTGTGAGAATATAGAGGCCTGTGGAACCCATCGAGTTGATGGAGCCATGGGGTTTTTGAAACACGTGGAGGCCCATGGATTGAGTGCAGGCCTTAGGAACCTGTCGAGATCATGTAACCTCTGCAGGCCTGAGTAGACTGTGAAGCCCATGGAGGTGTAGAGACTGTATAATCCTATAGATCCCATGGAACCTATGATATCTGTGCAGGCCTTCAGAACATACGAAGCCTGTAGAGTCACTGGAGCTCATGGAGACCATGGAATCCATGGAGCCCGTGGAGACTGCAGAGGCTGTACATCTCATGGAGGCAATGAAGACTGTACAAGCTCTTGGTGCTGGGAGAGCCTGTTGAGGACCTGGAAAAATGTGGATGCCATGGAGATTATGGAGTTTATGTAGGCACATGAATGATGTGGAGGCTGTAGAGTTGGAAGATGTTGAGGATGATGTGGAGACCTGTGTCATCTGAGTCACCTGTTTTGGGCCCTGGAGCCTGAGAAGGCTGTGTAGGCTCATGGAGCATGTGGAGAGAGGCGAGACACTAGAGAGTGTGAAGCCACATGGATGCCATGGAGGCCTTGGAGGTCATAGAACTTATGGAGCATACATTGTCCCTGGAGGCCTGGGGAAGCTCTGCACGCCCATGGAGCCTATTGAGCCTTTCAAGCCGTTGGAGTCCAAGCAGCCTGTGCAGACTCATGGAACCTGTGGAGCCTGTGGAGCCTATAAAATCTGTGGTGTCAGTGAGCCTGTGGAGTCTGTGAATACCAATGGAGCCTGTGGAGCACGTGTAGCCTCGGGAGCCCATGAAGCCTGTGAAGCCTGTAGAGGCCTATGAACCCCATCGAGCCTATGGCAACTTTGCAGGCCTGTGGACCATATGGAGCCTATGGAGCCACTAGAGCAGACGGAGGCTCTGGAACCCATGGAGTGTGTGGAGCCTGCAGACGCTACATTTGTCATGGAGGCAATGGAGTCTGTGCAGGCTCATGGTGCTGGCAGAGCCTATTGAGGCCATGGAAGAATGTGGAGCCCATTGAGCCCATGGAGGTTATGATGGCCCATGAAGCTTGTGGAAGCTGTAGATTCTTAAGAAGCTGAGGATCATGTGGAGGCCTGTGTAGTCAGTGGAGCACATTTTGGGCCATGGAGCCTGTGAGCCCTGTGAAGGCTCGTGGAGCCTGTGGAAATTGGGGAGTTTCTGGAAACTGTGAAGCCACATGGATGCCATGGAGGCCTTGGAGGTCATGGAGCCAATGGAGCATTCATTGCTCTTGGAGACCTGTGGAGCCTCTGAGGCCCATGCAGCCTATTGAAATTTGAAGCCTTTGAGACCATGCAGCCCGTGCAGGCCAATGGAGCCTGTGGGGAATGTGGAACCTGTGGAGCCTGTACAGCCTGGGGAGTCAATGGAGCCTGTGCATACCCATGGAGTCTGTGGAGCACATTAACCCATGGAGCCTATGGAGTCCGTGGAGTCTTTGGAGCCTGTGCATACCCATGGAGCTTGTGCAGTATGTTTATACCATGGAACCTGTGGAGCCCATGGAGACTGTAAACACCTGTGGAGCCTGTGAAGGCCTATGGAGGTGTTGAGGCCATGGAGACCATGAAGAGTGTAAAGACTGTGGAGTTCACAAAGCCCGAGGTGTCCATGAAGCCTGTGCAGGCCCAGGGAGCTTGCGTAGCCTGTACAGGCCTGTATATCCTGTGGAGCTCATCGAAACCATGGGGCCCATGGAGCCTGTTGAGGTATGGACTCCAAGGATACTACAGAGAATGGGGAACATGTTAAGGAAATGTAAACCATTGATATCTGTGGAGCCCATGGAGCCTGTTGAGCCAGTGGAGACTGCGGTGCCCATTGAGGCCTGTGGACCCTGTACTGGCCATAGAGCTTATGGATTATGTGGAGCCAATGGAGATTCTGGAGCCCATGGTGTCATAAAGGACTGTTGAGCCACTAGAGCCCGTGGAGACCAGGGAGACATTGGATGCGTGGATACTGTGTAGGCCAGTGGAACCTGTGCAACCTGTGAAGCACATGGAGTCCGTGGAGCTGGTGGAGTTTGTGGAAGCCATGGAGATCGGGGAACCCATGGAGATTCTGGAGCCCAAGGAGGCCTGTGGTGCCTGTGCAGTCCGATGAAGGTCAGGGAGACAGTGAATTCTGTGAGTATATAGAGTCCTGTGGAACCCATGGAGCTGATTGAGACAATGAAGGCTGTGAAACCTGTGGAGGACTGTGGAACCTGTGCAGGCCTGAGTACCCTGTGGAGCCCATGGTACCTCTGCACGCCTGGGGAGTCTGTGGAGCCCAGGGACTCCTGTGGAACCTGTAGAGGCCTATAGACCCCATGAAGCCTATGGCAACTTTGCAGTCCTGTGGAGCCAATGGAGCTGATGGAGGCCCTGGAAACCATGGAGAACGTGGAGCCTTCAGAGGCAGTACATCACATGGAGGCAATGCAGACTGTGAAAGCTCATGATGCTGGGAGAGCCTCTTGAGGCCATGGAAGAATATGGATGCTGTGGAGCCCATGGAGGTTATGTAGGCCCATGAAGCCTGTGGAGGCTGTAGAGTCTGTGGAAGCTGAAGATCATGAGGAGGCTTGTGGTGTCTGAAGAGCCCATTTTGGACAATGGAGACTATGAGGCCTGTGCAGTCACATGGAGTATATGGAGAATGGGGAGACACTGGTGAGTTTGAAATCACATGGATGCTGTGGAGGCCTTGGAGGACATAGAGGTTATGGAGCATGCATTGTCCTTGGAGGCCTGGGGAGCCCCTGTATGCTCATGGAGCCTGTTGAGCCTTTAAAGCCCTTGGAGACCATGCAGCCTGTGCAGACCCATAGAACCTGTGGAGCACGTGTAGCCTCTCGAGCCCATGGAGCCTGGGGAGCATGTAGACCCCTATAGACCCCATGGAGACTATGGCAACTGTGCAGGCCTGTGGACCATATGGAACCTGTGGAGCCACTGGAGGGGACAGTGCCCATGGAACCTATGGAGCCTGTGGAGCCTGCAGAGGCTGTATATCTCATGGAGGCATTGGAGACTGTGCAGGCACATGGTGCTGGCCGAGCCTATTGAGGCCATGGAGGAATATGGATCCCTTGGAGCCCATGAAGCTTGTGGAAGCTGTAGAGTCTTAAGAAGCTGAGGATCATGTGGAGGCCTGTGTAGTCGGTGGAGCACATTTTGGGCCATGGAGCCTGTGGGGCCTGTGAAGGCTCATGGAGCCTGTGGAAATTGGAGAGTTTCTGGAAACTGAAATCACATGGATGCCATGGAGGCCTTGGAGGTCATGGAGCCAATGGAGCATTCATTACTCTTGGAGACCTGTGGAGCCTCTGCAGGCCAATGAGCCTATTGAACATTTGAAGCCTTCGAGACCATGCAGCCTGTGCAGGCCAATGGAGGCTGTAGGGCATGTGGAACCTGTGGAGCCTGTACAGCCTGTGGAGACAATGGAGCCTGTGCATACCCATGGAGTCTGTGGAGCATGTTCACCCATGGAGCCTATGGAGTCCATGGAGTCTTTGGAGACTGTGCATACCCATGGAGCTTGTGCAGTATGTTTAGACCATGGATCCCATCGAGCCCATGGAGACTGTAGAGACCTGTGGAGCCTGTGAAGGCCTGTGGAGGTATTGAGGCCACAGAGACGATGAAAACTGTCAAAACTGTGGAGTTCAAAAAGCCCAAGTTGTCCTTGATGCCTTCGCAGGCCAAGGGAGCTTGTGTAGCCTGTACAGGCCTGTGTATCCTGTGGAGCTCGTCGAAACCATGGGGCCTATGGAGCCTGTTGAGGTATGGACTCCAAGGGCACTACAGAGAATGGGGAACATGTTAAGGAAATGTAAACCATTGACATCTGTGGGGCCCATGGAGCCTTTTGAGCCAGTGGAGAGTGCGATGCCCATTGAGGCCTGTGGACCCTGTACTGGCCATAGATCCTATGGATTATGTGGAGCCAATGGAGATTGTGGAGCCCATGGAGTCATAAAGGACTTTCAAGCCACTGGAGCCCATGGAGACCAGGAAGACATTGGGTCCATGGATACTGTGTAGGCCAGTGTAACCTTTGCAACCTGAGAAGCACATGGAGTCCGTGGAGCTGGTGGAATTTGTGGGAGCCATGGAGATCAGGGAACCCATGGAAATTCTGGAGCCCAAGGAGGCCTGTGGTGCCTGTGCAGTCCCATTAAGTTCAGGGAGACAATGAATTCTGTGAGTATATAGAGTCCTGTGGAAGCCATGGAGCTGATTGAACCAATGAGGCTGTGAAACCTGTGGAGGCCTGTGGAACCTGTGCAGGCCTGAGGACCCTGTAGAGCCCATGGTACGTCTGCAGGCCTGGGGAGTCTGTGGAGCACAGGGAATCCTATAGACCCCATGGAGCCTATGGCAACTCAGCAGCCCTGTGGACCATATGGATCCTGTGGAACCAATGGAGCTGACAGGTACCATGGAAGCCATGGAGAATATGGAGCCTGCAGAGGCTGTACATCTCATGAAGGCAATGCAGACTGTGCAAGCTCATGATGCTGGGAGAGCCTGTTGAGGCCATGGAAGTATGTGTATGCCATGGAGCCCATGGAGCTTATGGATCCTGTGTAGGCCAGTGGAACGTGTACAACCTGTGAAGCCTATGGAGCATGGAGCTTGTGGGTTTTGTATAAGCCAGGGATACCGAGGAGCCCATGGAGACTGTGGAGTCCAAGAGGCATGTGGAGCGTTTGCAGTCCCATGAAGGACAGGGAGACTGTGAAGTCTCTGAGAATATAGAGGCCTGTGTAACCCATGGAGCTGATGGAGCCCATGGAAGCTGTGAAGCCACAAGGATGCCATGGACGCCTTGGAGGTCAAAGAGCCCATGGAGCATGCATTGCCCCTGGAGTCTTGTGGAGCCTCTGCATGCCCACGGAGCCAGTTCATCCTTTGAAGCCCTTGGAGGCCATGCAGCCTGTGCAGGCCCATGGGGCTTGTGAAGTCTGTATAGCCCATGGAAGCCTTTGGAGTCAATCAGGACACTAGAGGCCATTCGTACATGTGCAGCTTTTGCTGCCTGTAGAGACCATAGAATCCATGGAGACAGGAGGCTCTGTAGGTCAGTGGAGCCTGTGGGGCAATAGGAGCCTCTGGAGGTCCTTGAAGCCCTTGCAACCTGTGGAAACCATGGAACCTATGCATACCTGTGGAGCCCATGGTGACTGTAGAGGCCTGTAGAGCATGTGAAAGCCTATAGAGCTGGTTGAGGCCTTGGAACCCATGAAGTCTGTCAAGACCAAGGAGTTCACAAAGCCTGTGGAGCGCTTGATGTTTGTGCCTCTGCCAGGAGATTGTGGAGCCTGTACAGGCCTGTGGATCCTGTGGAGCTCGTCGAGACCATGGAGCCCATGAAACCTCTTGAGGTATGGAGCCCAAGGACACTACAGAGAATGTGGAGCCTGTTAAGTACATATAGCCCATTTACTCCTGTGGAGCCCATGGAGCATATTGGGCCTGTGGAGACTGTGGTGCCCATTGAAACCTGTGGAGCCTGTACAGGCCATAGAACCAGTGGATTCAGTGGACCCGATGGAGCTGGTGGAGCCCATGGAGCAGTAAAGGACTGTAGAGCCCATGGAGCCCGTGGAGCCCGTGGAGCCCATGGAGCCCATGGAGCTCATGGATAATGTGTATGCCAGTGGAACCTGTGCAGACTGTGATGCCCATGGACTGTGGAGCTGGTGGAGTTTGTGGAAGCCAGGGAGACTGAGGAGTCCATGGAGACTGTGGAATGCAAGGAGGCATGTGGAGCCTTTGCAGTCCCATGAAGGACAGGGTGACTGTGAAGTCTGTGAGAATATAGAGGCCTGTGGATCCCATGGAACTAATGGAGCCCATGGAGGCAGTGAAACCCATGGATGCTTGTGGAGCCTGTACAGGCCCTAGAACCCTGTGGAGCCCATGGTACCTCTGCAGGCGTGGGGAGCCTGTGGAGCCTATGGAGGCATGTGGAGCCTCTAAAGTCTTATAAACCCCATGGAGCCTTTGGTAACTGTGCAGGCATGTAGAACCTGTGGAGCCTGTGGAATCACTGGAGCTCATCGATCTCTGGAACCCATGGAGCATGTGGAGACTGCAGAGCCTGTATATCTCATGGAGTCCATAGAGACTGCTGGTGCTTGTTTCCGGCAGAGCCTGTTGAGTCCATGGAGGAATATGGAACTCTTGAAGCCCATGGAGTTTATGTAGGCCCATGAAGCCTGTGGAGGCTGAAGAACCTGAGGAAGCTAAGGATCATTTGGAGGGCTGTGGAGCCTGAGGAGCCCATTTTGGGCCATGGAGACTGTGAGGCCTGTCCTGGTTCATGCAGCCTGTGGAGACTGGGGAGCCTGTGGAGACTTGGAAGCTACATCGATGTCATGGAGGCTTTGGAGGTCTTGAAGCCAATGGAGAATGTGTTGCCCCTGGAGGCCTGTGGAGCCTCTGCATACCCATGGAACCTGTTGAACCTTTGAAGCACTTGGAGGCCATGCAGCCTGTGCAAGCCCATGGATCCTGTGGAGCACTTGCCACTTATAGAGCCTGAAGAGCCTGTGGAGTAAGTAGCGCTTGTGGAGCCTCTGCATACCAATGGAGCCTGTGGAGCACGTGGAATACATGGAGTCTGTGGAGCCCATGAAGCCTGTGAAGGCATGTGGAGCTAATGAAAGCCACTTGAGGCCATTGACGTCTGTGGAGCATGTGCTGCTGGAGGAGATCATAGATTTCAGAGACTCTGGAGGCTGTGTAAAGTAGTGGGGCCTGTGGGGCCTTTGGAGCCTGTGGAGGCCCAGGGAGCTTGTGGAAGTTTTATATTCACTTTCTGTCAACTTCAATGCAGTGTTTTTCTGAGTCCTCGGGGAATTAAGTAATTTCTTCAGTTTAGAAAACCACTAAAGAAACTTGTTTTCTTCTATGCTTTGTGAGTGTTTTCACTTACAATTAATTTCAAGACTCTGCTTTAACCTAACTGTCTGAGAATGCAGGAGGTACTTCAATTTTGAAAGGTAAGTAAGATACTTGTTTGCTTGGCTGCTATGCACTTGCTTTCACTCACAATCAATGTTGAAACACTGCTTTTACCTAATGATATGCCAATGCTGTGGTTCCTCCAGTTTTAAAAACTAAGCAAGGTACTCATTTTATTGGCAGCTATGACTTGCTTGGAGTTACAATCACTCTCAAAACCCATTTTTTAATCTAAAGCTCTGTGAATCCAGTATCTTTTCCATAGTTCTTTTTTTCTTTTTCTTTAACTTTATTTGTACATTTAATAATTCAAAATATAAACAATTAAAAACTAAAAAGTAAACACAGATGAATAAATATATACATTTCTCAATTAATGTAATAGATACATAGAAAATTATTTTGATGAAACTATGTTACACAATATATTTGGTTCAGAGTAACTCACTCATACAGTATTTGTCCTTTTATGTGGCTTGCTTCACTCAACATAATGTCCTTAAAGTAATCCATTTTGCCATATGCTTTATGACTTCATTTCTTCTTACAGCTGCTTAATATTCCATTATGTGAATTGACCACAGTTTGTTTATCCATTCATCTGTGGATGGACACCTGGGTTTTTTCCAGCTTTTGGCAATGGTGAATAATGTTGCTATAAACATTGGTGTGCAGATGTCTGTTTGTGTCACTGCTCTCAGTGCTTCTCGATATATACCCAGTAATGGTATTGCAGGGTCACATGGCAAGTCTATATTCAACTTCTTTGGGAACTGCCAAACAGTCCTCCATAGTGGTTGCACCAATCTGCATTCCCACCAACATTGAAGAAGTGTTCCTATCTCTCCACATCCTGTCCAACACTTGTTGTTCTCTGTCTTTTTAATAGTGGCCATTCTGATAGATGTAAAATGATATCTTATTATAGTTTTGATTTGCATTTCCCTAATCATGAGTGATGTTGAGCATTTCTTCATGTGTTTTTTTGTCATTTGTATTTCTTCTTTGGAAAAATGTCTATTCAAGTCTTTCAGCCATTTTTTAAATAGGTCATTTGTCTTTTTATTGTTGAGTTGTAACATCTCTTTCGATATCCTGGATATTAAACCCTTATCAGAGATGTGATTTCCAAATATTTTTTCCCATTGAGTTGGCTGCCTTTTCACCCTTCTGACAAAGTCCTGTGAGGTGCAAAAGTGTTTAAATTTGGGGAGGTCCCACTTATCTACTTTTTTTTTTGTTGCACGTGTTTTGGGTGTTCGTTCCAAGAAACCACCACCTACTACAAAGTCTTGAAGATGTTTCCCTACATTTTCTTCCAGTAGTTTTATGGTCCTGGCTTTTACATTTGCATCTTTGATCCATTGTGAGTTGATTCTTGTATAGGGGGTGAGATAGGGTTCCTCTTTCATTCTTTTGGTTATAGATATCCAGTTCTCCCAAAGCCATTTGTTGAAAAGACTGTTTACTCCCATTAGCGTGGGCTTGGTAGGTTTGTCAAAAACCAGCTAACTGTATAGGTGAGGGTATATTTCTGGGTTTTCTATTCTATTCCACTGATCAATGTGTCCATCTTTATGTCAGTACCAGGCTGTTTTGACCACTGTAGCTTTGTAAAATGTTTCAAGGTCAGGCAAGGAAATTCCTTCCACATTGCTCTTCTTTTTTAGAATGCTTTCGGCTATTCGGGTGCACTTACTCTTCCAGATGAATTTGGTAATTGCCTTCTCTAATTCTGTAAAGTAAGCTGTTGGGATTTTGATTGGTATTGCATTGAGTCTATGAATCAGTTTGGGCAAGATTGACATCTTCACGATATTTATTCTTCCAAACCATGAACATGGAATGTTTTTCCATTTGTTTAGGTCTTTTAAATTTTCTTTTAGAATTGTTTTGTTGTTTTCTGCATATAGGTCCTGTACTTCTTTGGTTAAATTAACTCCTAGGTATTTGAGTGTTTTTGTTGCTATTGAAAATGGAATTTTCCTCCTCAGGTTGTTCAGTACTAGTGTACAAAAATATTATTGATTTTTGCGTGTTGATCTTGTCTCCTGCCACTTTGCTGAACTCATTCATTAGTTCAAGAAGCTTTGCGGCAGATACTTCAGGATTTTCTAAGTATAGAATCATGTCATCTGTGAGTAAAACAGTGAGAGTTTTACTTCCTCTTTTCCTATTTGGACGCCTTTAATTTTTTTGTCTTGTCTAATTGCCCTAGCTAGAACTTCTAGTACAATGTTGAATAACAATGGTGACAGTCAGCATCCTTGTCTTATTCCTGATCTTAGAGGGAAAGTTTTCAACCTTTCCCCATTGAGTATGATGTTGGCTGTGAGTTTTTCATATATGCCTTTTATCATATTGAGGAATTTTCCTTTTATTCCTATTTTTGAAGTATTTTTTATCAAAAAAAAAAGGATGTTGGATTTTGTCGAATGCCTTTTCTGCACCAATTGAGATGATCATGTGTTTCTTTCCTTCAATTTGTTAATGTGGTGTATTAGTCAGTTTTCTCTCAGGAAACAGAATCGACAGGAGATATCTGTCAATAATATGAGATTCAAAAGAGTTTCTCACATGGCCATGGGGATGCACAAGTCCAGGTTCCACAGGCAGGCTGCAAACCAGTGGCTCTGATGAAAGTCTGATGAAAGGTCATTGATGATTTTCTGGGAGAAGTTGCCTGTCCAACAATGAGCTGGGAAATTCTCTCTGAATGTTGAAATCGTTTCCCCTTTTAAGCCATTCAACTGATTGAATAAAAGCACCACCCATTAATGATGTAATCTCCCTGATTGATGCAGATGTAATCAGCCATCCACGCAATAAACTCACTGGTGATTGAAGTCCACAAATGCTCTTGTATTACAATTGCCCAGTGCTTGCTGGAACAAACACCTGAACACAATTACCTGGCCGAGTTGACACATTAGCCTGACAATCACAGTCCAGCCCTTGTCAACTCGGCAATCATACACATTACTGTAAACCATACTTAGTCTCTAAGTAAAAACAATAATAGACAAGCATACATATATATTTCTGCCTAACAATGTTCAACTCCCCTGCGTACAACCAGAAATGCATTAATTCCCCACAGAACAGTGTGCAAGTCCTTGGGTAATAGTCACTCTTAAACTTGACATCCTTAAATATTATGATGTGGAATTAATACAACTTTTTATGATAGAGGAAAAGGTTGGGGAAGAAAACAAAGAAATTTGTTTTGTGTACATATACAAACATACTCATAATGAAACATGGAAGAAGGTAGTGATAAATATGAACTTTGACCACGTGACCAGTTACAGAAATGAGGACTGTAATAGTCATGAACCCTTCTTCCACTACCCATTCCATGTTCCCGTTACCTTCAGCAAGCACTTCAGCTGGCCATGGTTCTTTGCCTGGTGGGGTGATCCAAACTTTCATTCCTGAAGATTCTGGGCCATTGTTACTCCTGCTTGAATTGGTTTGTTGCAATTTTCCATTGACTTTAATCATAGGGCATGGCAGGACTAGGAGGTGCCCTAGATGATCTCCTGCATTCCAGGCAAATTCTTCTTTACTCCCATTATGTAGATGCAGTCCTATTTCCCCTTGATAGTCAGGATCAATCACCTCAGGCAGTACAGTAATTCCCTTCTTTGCCTTTTGATTCACAGGTAAGAGGAACCAAAGTGGCCAGGTGGCAGCCTTAACTTCCAGTTCAATGGAAGTATTGTTATGTTCCCAGGCAGCAGCACTCCTCCTTTTGGGACTAAAACCTGTAGACCAGCTGAGATTATGGTTGGAGAAACAGGAAGCAAAAATTTTCCTAGTGGGTCACTAGGAGTAATAGTGAGTGGTGCCACTCCCATTTCCACCCCTTGATTCCTGGACCCATGAATCCTGGCTATGGGAGAATCAGCACCATAGAGAGGATGCTGATTCAGAGCATACACAGCCTCCTGGAGAACATTGCCCCAGCCCTGCAAGGTATTGCCACCTAGTTGGTGCTGTAATTGAGTCTTCAAAAGGCCATTCCACCATTCTATTGATACAGCTACTTCAGGGTGATGGGGAACATGGTAAGACCAGTAAATTCCATGGGCATGTGCCCATTCCTGCATATCATTTGCTGTGAAATGGATTCCTTGATCAGAAGCAATGCGGTGTGGAATGCCATGGTGGTAGATAAGACATTTGGTAAGTCCACGGATGGTAGTTTTGGAAGAAGCATTGCATGCTGGAAATGCAAACCCATGGCCAGAGTATGTGTCTATTCCAGTTAAAACAAATCGCTGCCACTTCCATGGTTATGTTGAACCAGGCTTGCATACCAGGAATAAATCCCACTTGGTCGTGATGTATAAGGCTTTTGATATGCTGTTGGATTCTATTTGCAAGTATTTTGTTGAGAGTTTTGCATCTATGTTCATTAGAGAGATTGGTCTGTAATTTTCTTTTCTTGTGGAATCTTTATCTGGCTTTGTTATTAGGGTGATGTTGGCTTCATAAATTGTGTTGGGTAATTTCTCTCCTTTTCAAATTTTTGTTAGAGTTTAAACAGGATTGGTGTTAATTTTTTTCAAAATGCTTGGTAGAATTCACCTGTGAAGCCATCTGGTACTGGACTTTTCTTTGCTGTGAGATTTTTGATGATGGATTCAATCTCATTAATTGTGGTTGGTTTGTTAATTTCTTGTCTTTCTTGTAGCATCAGTGTAGGTTGGTTATGTGTTTCTAGAAATTTGTCCATTTCTTCTAGGTTGTCTAGTTTGTTGGCATATAGATTCTCATAATATCCTCTTATGATTCTTTTTATTTCTGTGAGGACATTTCTGATTGTATTATTTGCATCCTCTCTCTTTTTTTCTTTGTTAGTCTAGTGAGGGGTTTGTCAATTTTATTGATCTTCTCAAAGAACCAGCTTTAGGTTTTGTTGATTTTCTCTTTTGTTTTTCTGTTCTCATTTTCATTTGCTTCTGCTCTAATCTTTATTATTTCTTTCCTTCTGCTTGCTTTGGGATTGGTTTGCTGTTCTTTTTCTAGTTTTTCTAGTTGTTCAGTTAAATCTTTGAGTTAAGGTCTTTCTTGTTTTTTAATATAGGCTGTAAATTTTGCTCTCAAGACTGACTTCATTGTATCCCATAAGTTTTGATACGTTGTAAACTCATACATTTGTCTCAATATATTTATTGATTTCACTTGCAATTTCTTCTTTGACCCACCGAATATTTAAGAGTGTGTTGTTCAGTCTCCACACATTTGCAAATTCACTTTTTTCCTTTCTGATTTCTAGTTTCATTCCATTATGATCTGAGAAGGTGCTTTGTATAATTTCAATCCTTTTATATTTATTGGGAGCTGAATTGTAACCTAACATGTGGTCTATCCTGGGGAAAGATCCATGGGCATTTGAGAAGAATGTATAAACCGTTGAGTTTGGATGCAGTGTTCTGTATATGTCTGTTAGGTCTAACTTGTTTATGATATCGTTCAAGTTCTCTCTTTCCTTGTTGGTCTTCTGTCTAGTTGTTCTATCTAATGACATGAGAGGGGTGTTGAAGTCTCCAATTAGTATTTTAGAAACGTCTATTTCTCCCTTAAGTTTTGCCAGAGTTTGGCTCATATATTTTAGGGCACTCTTGTTAGGTGTGTAGATATTTATGACTGTTATATCTTCCCAGAGGATCATCACTTTCATTAATATATAATGGCCTTCCATATCTCTTATCACTTTTTTGCATTTAAACTCTGTTTTGTCTGATATTAGTATAGTAATCCCTGCTCTTTTCTGTTTACAATTCGCATGGAGTATCTTTTCCAACCTTATACTTTCAGCCAGCTTGTATCCCTGGGTCCGAGGTGAGTTTCTTGTAGACAGCATATGGATGGCTCATGTTTTTTTATCCATTCTGTCAACCTGTATCTTTTGATTGGGGAATTTAATCCATTCACACTCAATGATATTACTGAAAATGCACTATTTATTTCAACCATTGTATTCTTTGGTTTTCATATGTCATCTTGTTTTTGTCTCTTTTTTTACTCTTTTGGTTATCCTTCCTACTTTTCTTTCTTCTATACTCTCCTCCAAGCCTCTCTCTCCTGTCTTTTTCTTTCAGGTCCTGAGGCTTCCTTTAATATTTCCTGCAAAGGTGGATTCTTTTTTACAAACTCTCTGAGTTTCTGTTTGTTTGTGAATACTTTATACTCACCTTCATATTAGAAGGTCAGTTTTGCTGGATAAAGAATTCTCGGCTGGCAGTTTTTCTCTTTCAGTTTCCTAATTGTATTGTACCATTGTCTTCTCACCTCCATGTTTTTTTTAAGAGAAATCTGCACTAAGTCTTCCTGGACTTCCTTTGTATGTGATCATTTGTTTCTCTCTTGTTGCTATGAGGTTTTTCTCTTTATCTTTTACATTTCACATTCTGAATAGTATGTGTCTTGGCGTAGTCTATTTGAATTTATTCTCATTGGAGTACGGTGTGCTTCTTGGACCTGTAAGTTCATTTCTTTTGTGAGAGTTGGGAAATTTTCAGCTATTATTTCCTCAAATACTCTTTCTACCCCTTTTCCTTTCTCTTCCTCTTCTGAATCTCCCATGATATGTATGTTATTGCATTTTGTATTGTCATTAAACACTCTGAGCCCCTGCTCAACATTTTCCATTCTTTTCTCTCTTCAATTTTAGCTGCTCTGTCTTTGGTATCACTTATTCTTTCTTATTTCCTTTCAAGTCTACTGTTATATGCCTCAAATGTGTTTTTGACTAACTATTGTGTCTTTCATTCCCATGAACTCCGTTACATTCCTGTTCAGGATTTCAAATTCTTCTTTGTGTTTGCTCAATATCTTCTTGATGTCATTTATCTCTTTAAATATATTGTCCTTCATCTCATTAATTTGATTTTGGAAATTTGTGCTCATTTCACTCATTAGATCTCTCAAATTCTGCATCTTTTCTGGGACTTTGATGTATTCCTTTTCTTGAGCCACGTCTTCTCTTTTCTTAGTATAGTTCATAATTTTTTGCTGGTGATTAAGCATCTGGTTTTTACTGTATTTTACTTAAATCCTCTATCTCTTTCTCTTTTATCAGGTTTTAGTGGCAGGAGGCTGTGTTACCACAACTCTTTGATTTTTGGCTCAAACTTGATTGTTAGGATTGTCCTGCTGGTTGCTCAAAACTGGGTACTGGACCCAGTAACTGGGCAGGGTGTCAATAGAGGCCAGGTAAGCCTCTCCTATTTAGTTTTTTTATATGCACTTCTTTGGTCTGCCAGGAGATGGCGCTCATTGGCAGCTCTCAATTCAATGCCTGGTCAGAGTGTATTTGTTGTGACACAGACCAGATCAATGTTGTAGAGCTTCCTGTCTGGGGGGCAAAGAGACTTGTAATTCAAACTTTATGAGACAGTTCTCCAGACTTCTCTGGTAGCCCCCTCCCTTTCCCAGCTAGGAAATATTTCTGCTCCCCTCTGAATCCTCAACAATCAGTCCCTGTTCATAGCAGATGAGATTGGGAGGTTTGTATATCTTTAGCCCTTTGCAGGCTCCAAGGCAAACAATGGCACAGCCCCATGCAGCCTGGAAGGGCTCTCGGGACAGGGCAGACAAAACCTGTGAGTCAAAAGCAGAGTCAGCCCCAGTATCTCTCTCCTCTCAACCATGGAGTCCTCAACAATTAGTCCAGGCTAGAAGAGAGAGAGGTTGCAAGGGTTGGATTTCTCAAGTTCTTCCTAGGCTCCCAGGACACACCACCATGTGGAAGAATCTGTGGGGCTCCACTGCCCTAATTTGTGCATCAGAAACTGTATCAGCCTAAGCCTTTGTCCCTCTCTCTCCCTTTTCAGGTAGTGGTAGAACCCTGGAGCACTCTTTGTCTGTAGTCACAGGCCCAAAGGCCTGAAAATTCTAAAGTGTGGGTGATGGTGCCGGCAGCAGCAGCTGCTGGTGGTTTCAACTCACAGTTCTTGTTCTGATGTCATGATTTCCCTTTTTTGTCCCTCTCTCCTCTGGGTGGTGTGCAGCCTTCACCTGCTGTCCTAAACTCTAGAAGATCTATTATGGGTCTGTTTCAGCCTGTTCTCTAACTATTTTTCTGGAGAAGAGATTCCTGTGTCTTACTAGTCTGCCATCTTCACAGAAGTCTCTTACTTACTTGCAAATTTGAAGTACCTCCTGCATTCACAAAGACTTAGGTGAAACTAGTGTCTTGAAGTAGATTTTAAGTGATAACATGTGCAAACAGCCAATGAAACAAGTTTATTTTTTGGTTTTCAAAATTGAACAATTAACTGAATTTCACCCAGTGACAGGGAAATGCAGTGTTTTGAAGTTGACTGTAAGTGAAAACATGTGCATAGCAGCAAAAGAAAGAAACTTACTTAGATTATCAAAGTGAAGAAACTGCAGCATTGGCATGGTAAAATCAGGGTTTTGCCATTGTGAGTGAAAGCAAGTGCATAGCAGCCCCCCCAAAAAAAACCAAGTATCTTACTAGAATTTCAAACTTGAATTACCTCCTGCATTCACAGAGTGTTACATAAAACCAGTGTTGTGAAGATGATTTTAAGTGAAAACACATGCATAGCAGCAAAAAGCCCCACAAATCTGACTTAGATTGTAGAAGTGAAGACACTATTGCATTGGAATAGCATTAGGTAAACGCAGTGTTTTTACATTGATTGTGAGTGAAAGCAAGTGCATAGCAGCCAAAAAAACAAGTACATTGCTTATGTTTCAAAGTTGAAGTACCTCATGCATTCACAGAGTTAGGTGAAACCAGTGTTTTGAAGATAATTGTAAGGGAAAACACATGCATGGCAGGAAATAAAACACTAATCTTATTTATATTTGGAAAGTAAACAAACTACTGCATTGGCATAACATTAGGGAAAAGCAGTGAGTTGGCATAGTGAGTGAAAGCAAGTGCATAGCAGCCAAACAAATAAGTAACTTACTTCCCTTTCAAACTTGAAGTACACCCTGCATTCACAGTGTGTTAGTAAAACCAGTGATTTGAAGATGATTTTAAGTGAAAACACATGCATAGCAGCAAACAAAACACAAATCTTACTTAGATTTGAAAAGTGAAGAAACTACTTCATTGGCATCACATTATGTAAAAGCAGTGTTTTTATACTGTGATCAAAAGCAATTGCATAGCAGCCAAACAAGCAAATATCTTAATTTCCTTTCAAACTTGAAGTACATCCTGCATTCACAGAGAGGTGAAACTAGTGTCTTTACATTGATTTTAAGTGAAAACCTGTGCAAAGCAGCCAATGGAACAAGTTTCTTTATTGGTTTTCTAAACTGAAGAATTATCTTCATTCACCCATCATTACAGAAAAACAGTGTTTTGTAGATGATTGTAAATGAAAACACGTGCATAGCACCAAAGAAAGAAATGTAGTTAGATTTCCAAAGTGAAGAAACTGCAGCAATAGCATAGTAAAAGCAGGGTTTTGATATTGTTGGTTAAAGCAAGTGTATAGCAGCCAAAAAAAAAAACAAGTATCTTACTTAACTTTGAAACTTGAATTACCTTCTGCACTCACAGTGTGTTACATAAAGCCACTGTTTTCAAGATGATTTTAAATGGAAAAATATGCATAGCAGCAAACAAAACACAAATCTTACTTAGATATGAAAAGTGAAGAAACTACTGCATTGGCATAGCATTAGGTAAAAGCAGTGTTTTTATATTGTGAGAGAAAACAAGTGTATAGCAGCCAAACAAACAAGTATCTTA
This sequence comes from Tolypeutes matacus, assembly GCA_026826555.1. Taxonomy (NCBI): domain Eukaryota; kingdom Metazoa; phylum Chordata; class Mammalia; order Cingulata; family Chlamyphoridae; genus Tolypeutes; species Tolypeutes matacus. The sequence goes on along the minus strand of JAKSZT010050892.1, from coordinate 268,644 downwards.
CTTATGTTTCAAAATTGAAGTACCTCATGCACTCACAGTGTGTTAAGTAAAAACAGTGATTTGAAGATAATTAAAAGTGAAAACACATAGCAGCAAATAAAACACAAATCTTATTTATACTAGTAAAGTAAAGACTCTACTGCTTAAGAATAGCATTGGAAAAAAGCAGTGTTTTGGCATAGGGAGTGAAAGCAAGTGCATAATGGCCAAACAAACAAGTATCTTACTTACCTTTAGAAGTTGAAGTACCACCTGCCTTCAGAGAGTGTAAGGTACAACCAGTGTTTTGAAGATGATTTTAAGTGAAAACACATGCATAGCCACAAACAAATGCAAATCTTAGTTATATTTGGAAAGTAAAGGAACTACCGCATTGGCGTAGCCTTTAGAAAAAACATTGTGTTGGCATAGTGAATGAAAGCAAGTGCATAGCAGCCAAGCAAACACGTATCTTGCTCACCTTTCAAACTTGAAGTACCTCCTGCACTCTCAGAGAATTAGGTGAAACCAGTGTCTTGAAATTTATTTTAAGTGAAAACACGTGCAAAGCAGCCAATGAAACAAGTTTCTTTATTGGTTTTCTAAACTGAAGAATTGACTGCATTCACCCAGCATAAGGGAAAAGTAGTTTTTTAAAATTGATTGTAAGTGAAAACAGATGCATAGTAGCAAACAAAACACAAATCTTACTTAGATTTGAAAAGTGAAGAAACTACTTCATAGCCATAGCATTAGGTAAAAGCAGTGTTTTTACATTGTGATCAAAAGTAAGTGCATAGCAGCCAAAAAAGCAAGTACCTTACTTTCCTTTCAATCTTAAAGTATCTCCTGCATTCACAGAGAGTTAGGTGAAACCAGTGTCTTGAAGGTGATTTTTAAGTGAAAACACGTGAAAAGCAGCCAATGAAACAAGTTTCCTTATTGGTTTTCTAATCTAAAGAATTGACAGCATCACCCAGTGTTAGGGAAAAGCAGTGTTTTTAAGTTGATTGTAAGTGAAAACACGTGCATAGCGGCAAAAGACAGAAACTTACTTAGATTTCCAAAGTAAAAAAACTGCAGCATTGGCAACATAAAAGCAGGGTTTACACATTGTGATTGAAAGCAAGTACACAGCAGCAAAACAAACAATTGTCTTACTTACATTTCAAAGTTGAAAAACCTCCTGCATTCAGAGTTTTGAGATAATTGTAAGTGAAAATACATGCATAGCAGCAAATAAAACATAAATATTATTGAGATTTGTAAAGTAAAGAAACTACTGCATTGGTATAGCATTAGGAAAAAGCAGTGTGTTGGCATAGTGATTGACAGCAAGTGAATAGCAGCCAAACAAACAAGTATCTTACATACCTTTCAAACTTGAAATACTTCCTGCATTCACAGAGAGTTAGGTGAAACCAGAGTCTGAAGTTGATTTTAAGTGAAAACACATGCAAAGCAGCCAATGAAACAAGTTTCTTTTTTGTTTTATCAAACTGAATAATAGACTACATTCACCAAGCGTTAGAGAAAAGCAGTGTTTTGAAATTGATTGTAACTGAAAACACGTGCATAGCAGCAAAAGAAAGATTCTTACTTAGATTTTCAAAGTGAAGAAACTGCAGCACTGGCATAGGAAAAGCAGGTTTTGTACACTGTGGATGAAAGCAAGTATATAGCAGCCAAAAAAAATAAAAAAAAAAAAAAGAAAGAAAGAAAAGAAAAACAAGTATCTTACTTAACTTTCAAAGGTGAATTTCCTCCTGAATTCACAGCTGTTAGGTAAAACCAGTGTTTTGAAGATGATTTTTAGTGAAAATACATGCATAGCAGCAAACAAAACACAGATCTTACTTGTATTTGAAAAGTGAAGTATCTACTGCATTGGAGTAGCATTAGGGAAAAGCAGTGTTTTGGCATAGTGATTGAAAGCAGTGCAAAGCAACCAAAAAAAAAAAAAAAAACAAGTACCTTACTTAACTTTCAAATTTGAGTCACCACCTACATTCACAGAGTGTTAGGCGAAACCAGTTTTGAAGATGATTTTAAGTGAAAACACATGCCTAACAACAGCAAACTAAACACAAATCTTACTTAGATTTGAAAAGTGAAGGAACTATTGTATTTTCATAGCCATAGTTAAAAGCAGTGTTTTTACATTGATTGTGAGTGGAAGCAAGTGCATGGCAGCCAAACAAACCAGTATCTTACTTAACTTTCAAATTAGAATTACCTCCTTCATTCACATAAAGTTAGGTGAAACCAGTGTCTTTAAATTGATTTTAAGTGAAAACACGTGCAAAACAGCAAATGAAAAAATTTCCTTTATTTGTTTTCTAACCTGAAGAATTTTTGGCATTCACCCTGCATTAGGGAAAATCAGTGTTTTCAAGTTGATTGCAAATGAACACACATGCATAGCAGCAAAAGAAAGAAACTTACATTTCCAAAATGAAGAAACTGCAGCATTGGTGTAGTAAAAGTAGGGTTTTGACATGGTGAGTGAAAGCAAGTGATTACCAGCCATACAAACAAAGTACCTTACTTAACATTCTAACTTGAATTACCTCCTGCATTCACAGAGTTTTAAGTAAAACCAGAGTTTTGAAGATGATTTTATTGAAAACACATGCGTAGCATCAAAGAAAAAACAAATCTTATTCAGATTGAAAGGGAAAGAAATTACTGCATTGGCATAGCATTAAGTAACACCAGTGCTTTTACATTGATTGTGAGTGTAAGCAAGTGCATAGCAGGCAAACAAACAAGTACCTTACTTACGTTTCAAAAATTGAAGTACCACCTGCTTTCACAGCGTGCTAAGTAAAACCAGTATTTTGAAGATAATTGTAAGTGAAAATACATGCATGGCAGCAAATAAAACACAAATCTTATTTATATTTGTAAAGTAAAGAAACTACTGCATTGGTGTAGCATTAGGAAAAGCAATGTGTTGGCACAGAGAGTGAAAGCAAGTACATAACTGCCTAACAAACAAGTATCTTACTTACCTTTCAAACTTGAAGTACCTCCTTCATTCACAGAGAGTTAGGTGAAACCAGTGTCTTGAAGTTGATTTTAAATGAAAACATGTGCAAAGCAGCCAATGAAATGTTTCTTTATTGGTTTTCTAAACTGAAGAATTGACTGCATTCACCCAGCATTTGGAAAAAGCAGTGCTTTGAAGTTGATTGTAAGTGAAAACACTTGCATCACAGGATAGGAAAGAAACTTTCTAAGATTTCCAAAGTGCAGAAAGTGCTGCATTGGCATATTAAAAGCAGGATTTTGACATTGTGAGTGAAAGCAAGTGCATAGCAGCCAAACAAACAAGTATCTTACATAACTTTCAAATTTGAATGACCTCCTACATTCACAGAGTTTTAGGTAAAAACAGTGTTTTGAAGATGATTTTAAGAGAAAGCACATGTATGGCTGACACAAAACACAAATCTTACTGAGATTTGAAAAGTAAAGAAACTACTACATTGCAATAGCATTAGGTAAAAGCAGTGCTTTTACATTGATTGTGTTTGAAAGTAAGTTCAAAGCAACCAAACAAAGAAGTATCTTACTTACCTTTCAAACTTGAAGAACCTCCTGCATTCACAGAGATTTAGGTGAAACCTGTGACTTGAAGTTGATTTTAAGAGAAAACACTTGCAAAGCACCCAATTAAACAAGTGTCTTCATTGGGTTTCTCAACTGAGGAATTGACAGCATTCACCCAGAATTAAGGAAAAGCAGTGTTTTGAAGCTGATTGTAAGTGAAAACACTTGCATAGCAACAAAGGAAAGAAACTTTCTTAGATTTCCAAAGTGAAGAAAGTGCAGCCTTGGCATTGTAAAACAGGGTTTTGTTATTGTGAGTGAAAGTAAGTGCATAGCAGCCAAACAAACAAGTATCTTACTTAACTTTCAAACTTGACTTACCTACTGCATTCACAGTGTTAGGTAAACCAGTGATTTGAAGATGATTTTAAGTGAAAACACATGCATAGCAGCAAACAAAACAAATCTTACTTATATTTGAAAAGTGAAGAAAATACTGCATTTTCATAGCATTAGGTAAAAGCAGTGTTTTTACATTGACTGTGAGTGAAAGCAAGTGCATAGCAGCCAAATAAACAAGTATCTTACTTACATTTCAAAGTTGATGTAACTCCTGCATCACAGCATGTTTGGTAAAACCAGTGTTTTGAAGATAATTGTAAGTAAAAACACAAGCATAGCAGCCAATAAAACACCAATCTTATTTAGATTTGCAAAGTGTAGAAACTACTACATTGGCGTAGCATTAGAAAAAAGCAGAGTGTAGGCATGGTGAGTGAAACCAAGTGCAAAACAGCCAAACAAACAAGTATCTTACTTAACTTTCAAACTTGAGTACCTCCTGCATTCACAGAGCATTAGGTAAAACCAGTGTTTTGAAGATGATTTTAAGTGAAAACACATGCATAGCCACAAACAAAACTCAAATCTTACTTAGATTTGAAAAGTGTAGAAACTACTGCATTGGCATAGTAATAGGTAAAAGCAGTGTTTTTAAATTGTGATAAAAAAGAAGTGCATAGCAGCCAAACATGCAAGCATGTTATTTACCTTTCAAACTTGAAGTACCTCCTGCATTCACAGAGGGTTAGGTGAAAACAGTGTTTTGAAGTTGATTTTAAGTTAAAACACGTGCAAAGCAGCCAATGAAACAAGTTTCTTTATTGGTTTTCTAAACTGAAGAATTCACTGGATTCACACAATGTTAGGGAAAAGAAGTGTTTTGAAGTTGATTGTAAGTGAAAACACGTGCAAAGAAGCAAAAGAAAGAAGAATCCTACTGAGATTACCAAAGTGAAGAAACTGCAGCATTGGCACAGTAAAAGCAGGGTTTTGACATTGAGAGTGAAAGTAAGTGTATAGCAGCCAAGGAAACAAGAATCTTACTTAACTTTAAAAGTTGAATTACTTCCTGCATTCACAGAATGTTAAGTAAAGCCTCTGTTTTGAAGATGAATCTAAGTGAAAACACATGCATAGCAGCAAACAAAACACAAATTTTATTCATATTTGAAAAGTGAAGAAACTATTGCATTGGCATAACATTAGGTAAAAGAAGTGTTTTCACATTGATTGTGAGTGAAAGCAATTCATAGCATTAAAACAAACAAGTATCTAACTTACATTTCAAAGTTGAAGCTTCTCCTGCATTCACAGCATATTAGATAAAACCAGTGTTTTATAGATAATTGAAAGTGAAAACACATGCATAGCAGCAAATAAAACACAAATCTTATTGAGATATATAAAGTAAAGAAACTATGGCATTGGTGTAGCTTTAGGAAAATGCAGTGTATCAGAACAGTGAGGGAAACCAAGTGCATAACAGCCAAACAAACAAGTATCTTATTTACTTTTCAAACTTGAAGCACCTCCTGCATTCACAGAGAGTTAGGTGAAACCAGTGTCTTGAAGTGGATTTTATTTGAAAACTCATACAAAACAGCCAATGAAACAAATATCTTTCTAGGTTTTCTAAACTGAAGAATTGACTGCATTCACCCACCATTAGGGAAAAGCAGTGTTTCGAAGTTGATTGTAAGTGAAAACATGTACATAGCAGCAAATGAAAGAAACTTGATTAGATTTCCAAAGTGAAGAAACTGCAGCATTGGCATAGTAAATCAGGGTTTTGACATTGTGCATGAAACCAAGTGTATAGCAGCCACAAAAACAAGTATCTTACATAACTTTCAAAATTGAATTACCGCCTTCATTCACAGAATGTTAGGTAAAATCAGTGTTTTCAAGATGATTTTAAGTGAAAACCCATGCACAGCATCAAACAGGACACAAATCTTACTTAGATTTGAAATGGGAAGAAATTACTGCATTGGCATAGCATTAGGTAAAAGCAGTGTTTTTCATTGATTGTGAGTGAAAGCAAGTGTATGACAGCCAAACAAACAGTTATCTTCCTTATGTTTCAAAGTTGAAGTACCTCCTGCATTCATGGTGTGTTAGGTAAAACCAGTGTTTTGAAGATAATTGTAAGTGAAAACACTTGCATAGCAGCAAATAAAACAAATCTTATTGAGATTTATAAAGTAAAGAAACTACAGCATTGGTGTAGCATTAGTAAAATGCAGTGTGTTGGCACAGTGAGTGAAAGCAAGTGCATAACAGCCAAACAAATGTGTATCTTACTTCCCTTTCAATCTTGAAGTACCTCCTGCATTCACAGAGAGTTAGATGAAATCAGTGTCTTGAAGTTGATTTTGAGTGAAAACATGTGCAAATAAGCAATGAAACAAGTTCCTTTATTGGTTTTCTAAACTGAGGATTTGACTGCATTCTCCCAGCATTAGGGAAAAGCAGTGCTTTGAAGCTGATTGTAAGGGAAAACACGTGCATAGTAGCAAAAGAAAGAAACTTACTTAGATTTCCAAACTGAAAAAACTGCAGCATTGACATAGTAAAAGCAGGGTATTGACATTGTGAGTGAAAGCAAGTGTATAGCAGCCAAACAAACAAATATCTTAATTACCTTTCAAACTTGAATTGCCTCCAGCATTTACGGAATGTTAGGTAAAACCAGTGTTTTGAAAATGATTTTAAGTGAAAACACATGCATAGCAGCAAACAAAACACAAATCTTACTTAGATTTGAAAAGTGAAGTAACTACTGCTTTGGAGTAGCATTAGGAAAAGCAGTGTGTTGGCACAGTGAGTGAAAGCATGTGCATAGCATCCAAATATCTTACTTAAATTTCAAACTTGAATTACCTCCTGCATTCATAAAATATTAGATAAAACCAGTGTATGAAGATGATTTTATGTGAAAACACATGCATATCACCAAACAAAACACAAATCTTACTTAGATTTGAAAAGTGAAGAAACTTCTTCATTGCAATAGCACTAGGTAAAAGCACTGTGTTGGCATAGTGAGTGAAAGCAAGTGCATAGCAGCCAAACAAACAAGTATCTTACTTATCTTTCAAACTTGAATTACATCCTGCATTCACAGAGTGTTAAGTTAAACTAGTGTTTTGAGGATGATTTTAAGTGAAAAATCATGCATAGCAGAAACAAAAAGTGATTTTAAAAGTGAAGAAACTGCTGCACTGTTATAGCATTAGGTAAAAGCAGTGTTTTTACAGTGATTGTGAGTGAAAGCAAGTGCATAGCAGCAAAACAACAAGTATCTTACATACGTTTCAAAGTTGAAGTACCTCTTACTTTCACAGCGTGTAAGGTAAAACCAGTGTTTTGAAGATAATTTAAGTGAAATCACATGCATAACAGCAAATAAAACACAAATCTTATTTAGATTTCTAAAGTAAAGAAACTACTGCATTGGCGTAGCATTAGGAAAAAGCAATGTGTTGGTACAGTCAGTGAAACGAGTGCATAGCAGCCAAACAAACAAGCATCTTACTTATCTTTCAAACTTGTCTTACCTCCTACATTCAGAGAGAGTGAGGTGAAACCTGTGACTTGAAGTTGATTTTAATTGAAAACACGTGCAAAGCAGCCAATGAAACAAGTTTATTTCTTGGTTTTCTAAACTGAAGAATTGACTGGATTCACCCAGCATTATACTATTGCAATGCAGTAGTTTCTTCACTTTATAAATCTAAGTAAGATTTGTGTTTCTTTTACTGCTATGCATATGTTTTCACTTAAAATAATCTTCAAAACACTGATTTTACCTAACACTCTGTGAATGCAGGAGGTTATTCAAGTATGAAAGTTAAGTAACGCTCTTGTTTTTTGACTGCTATACACTTGCTTTCACTCACAATTTCAAAACCCTGCTTTTACTATACCTATGCTGCAGTTTCTTCAGTTTGTAAATCTAATTAAGATTCTTCTTTCTTTGTTGCTATGTCTTCTGTTTTCTTAGTATGGGTCATAATTTTTTGCTGGTGTTTGGGCATCTGGTTAGGTTGTATTTTACTTAGATCCTCTATCTCTTTCTCTTTTATAGGGTTTTAGTGGCAGGAGGCTGTGAGTTACCACATCTCTTTGATTTTTGGCTCAACCTTGATTGTTAGGATTGTCCTGCTGGTTGCTCAAAACTGGGCACTCGACCCAGTAATTGTTTGTAGGTTCATTTCCTAGGACCTTGGGCAGGGAGGCTATAGAGGCCAGGAAAATCCTCTCATACTTATTAATTTTTTTATGTGCACTTCCTTGGTCTGCCAGGAGATGGTGCTCATTGGCAGCTCTCAATTTAATGCCTGGTCAGAGTGTATTTGTTGTGACACAGACCAGATCAATGTTGTAGAGCTTCCTGTCTGGGGGCTAAGAGCCTTGTAATTCAAACTTTATGAGACTGTTCTCCAGTCTTCTCTGTTAGCCCCCTCCCTTTTCGTAGCTAGGAAATATTTACTCTCACCTCTAAATCCTCAACAATCAGTCTCTATTAGTAGCAGATGAAATTGGGAGGTTTGTATATCTTTAGCCCCTTGCAGGCTCCAAGGCAAACAATGGCACAGACCCACTCAGCCTGGAAGGGCTCTCAGGGCAGGGCAGACTAAACCTGTGAGTCAAAAGCAGGGTCAGCCCCAGGCTCTCTCTCCCCTCTCTTGTGGAGTCCTCAACATTTAGTCAGGCTAGAAGAGAGAGAGGTTGTGAGGGTTGGATATCACCAGTCCTTCCTAGGCTCCCAGGACAAACCACCATATGGAAGGGTCCATGGGGCTCCACAGCCCAAATTTGTGGGTCAGAACCTGAGTCAGCCTAAGGTTGTGTCCCTCTCTCTCCCATTTCAGGGACTGGTAGATACCTGGAGCTCTCTTTTTCTGTAGTCGCAGGCCCAGAGGCCCAAGAATTCTAAAGATTGTGGGGAAGGATGCCAGCAGCAGCAGCTGCTGGTTCCAACTCATGGTTCTGGTTTTGTCATTGTGATTTCCCTGTTTTATCCCACTCTCCTCTGGGTGGTGTGCAAACTATACCTGCTGTCATAAATCCTAGAAGATCTATGTCAGGGTGGTGTCACCCTGTTCTCTAGCAATTTTTCTGGAAAAGGATTCCCGTGTCTTACTAGTCTGCCTTCTTCCTGGAAATCACGAGTTTATTAGATTTTACTCATGTGTAAATGTATGTATTTCACTTCTTCCTGAAGGATTGAGATAATTAAATCTCAGGCCCTGGACCTTCTCCACTGCTTTTCAGAGCACACTTAGTGTTGAATTTCTCCATTCTGTTGTAAATGTAATCAGTTCTTTGGAGCAGAAGTTATGTGCTTTCAGTTTTACAGCCTGCTTCCTACCCCCCCACACCACCCAGGCAAAATCTGCATGCTCTGTCTCTGGGGTTGGGAATAATGGCACACTTCTATTACACACCTGATTTTGGAGCTAAGATTTGGTGGAGAAGGCACAGTATATTGATTTATTCTTGGGACAATTCCAGGGACGAGTGTAATGGTAGTCAGCACACCATTTTACTCAATGATGGCCCACCCAAAGTACAGCCACTGCTTCATGAGATTCCATTTCTCCCAGATGTAGGAGATCCCTTCTGATCCCTGTGTCCTGGGTTAATGCCCTCACTTGAGTCCTGTGTGGGCCCCAGAAAAGTATGTTTTTACAGACCCATTGCTCGGTGTTTAAGCCTTTTGTATGTATGACAATTTGGTTAGATTTAGAAAAGGGACCTTTTGATGAGGTCATTTTTGTTAGATTGCTTTAGTTTGGTTAAGGACTTCTGATTAGATTTCAGACACCAGGATGGACCTCAATCATTGTGTTGAGAGTTACATACATGGAACATAAAAAGAGATTGATGCCATGATTCCCCTGCCATATAGGAGAGGTCTCCAGGATCTCCTACAGCTGTGGAGAGACACAGAAACCCTGAGTGGCTGAGGGATAGGCCAGAGGCTAGAGTCATGGAGCAGCTTGAAGCTGAAGACATCCAGGCCAGAGGAGAAGGGGAAGGTGTGAGCAATTGTGTCTGGTGGCCCACTGCTGAGCTCAGAGAGAAAGTGAGTTTGGAAGAGAAGGCAGAGGGAGACAGGCAGGCCCAACATTTTGCCTTGGCAGGAGTCCAGGCACAGCTGACCCTTGCTAAGACAGCATTTTTGATGATGCCTTGATTTGGACATTTTCACAGCCTCAGAACTGTAAACTTTAACCCTAATAAATTCCAATAAAAGCCAATTTATTTCTCGTATATTACATTGGCAGCACTTGGCAATCTCTAACAGTTAGGGTCACAGTGTTGGAGAGCTGCCCTGTTCCCAAATGGTAGTGTGGTGCTGCTGCCCAGTGAATTCACCTGTAAACTGTGGGTGTCTCCAGACTAGGCAGGAATGAGTACTGGTAAGACAGAGGAGGAAGTGTTCTTGGCCAGCAAGCCTACAAGTCAGGGAGTCAGGCAGGGGCGTCCCATGGTTTGGGGACTAGTCTAAAGTCACAGATGACCCAGTGTGATGTACAAGCCCCAGGAAGTGGTTGGCCAGGTGGGCAGGGGCAGATAAAAGTATGGAGCCTGGGGTCTGGAGCAGCAGAGGAATAAGGCCACAGAGAGGAGACTACCTGCTCCTGTTTCATTTGCCCTTCCCTTGTTTCCTTGGCCTCCAGCATTGACCCTCTGAGGAAGCTTCTCTTACTGTACCCCTCCTGGGTATCAGGTGCAGATTCAGGTCTCCTGCTTCCAGTTTTACATTCACTTTCTCCAATCATGGGATAGCTAAAGAAAGAGCAAAACTAAGAGAAAACTGTTGGTGCCGGGAAGGAAATGTCAAAATTCACATTACAGCATTGGGTACAGCAATAACATCACCAGAATGAGCAACATTAGGCCAGTAAGCCTAATAAATAGTATGGGAATCCTATAAAGTCCTGGGACCTAGGGCAGACAAGAAAAGAAGTGAGGTTGTGAGACAGTGCCATGTTTGCAGAAATCCCCATAGGGTGCAGATGCCAGATATTTTTCAGACTAATTAAATAAAAAATTTTCAACACATTTTGAACAGAGTTGAAAATGATGCAGACCTGTTCAATCCCAGAAAAGAACGGTGGGTTGGGTGGGAAGAACCTGATGAACAGGGGAAGAAGCAGGAATATAACAAGTGATCACTGCAGTTCCCCAAGCTAGAGAAGGACTGTTTTGTTTGGGAACCAAATTATTAGAGCCCCAATGCAAACCATCATCATAGGTTGTGGATGCACAAAGGAGGACCGGGAGAAAGCCCTGCTCAGAACTCACAGCATCAGTTAGTGATGTGAGTCACTCTATCAGGTATTCATTACAGAGTAAGCCACAGGAAGTATGTCTTCTCCTGTGTTGCTAACAGCTCTCTAACCTGACATGAGTAGAGATCAGTGTCACCTTCACACTGTCGTGTCCATGTTCTTTGTGTTCCCTGCTCACTCTTCCTGAGGGAGGCCCCACCTTTCCAGGCTGCTGGGGAGAGGGCCGAGGTGAGTGAGCACTTTTCTTTTATGGGAGACTGTATTTGCAAAAGTTTAGGGGAAGAACCCCCCCCCCCCGCCAAGTAATGCTGAAGATACAAATCAATATGTTCAAATGAACCACTATGTATGATTTCATTGTATAAAATTTTCATAATTTCTTTTAAATTATAACCAAATTATCCGTGAAAAGAGTATAAAAATAATTTTTGTCTTTTATGGCAAACAGCAAACTTCTTTCTCTAGCCTCAACCCCCATTCCACCTCCTTCAGAATTATCTGCATTGACAGATTATTTGGATACACTTTTATGTTTGTAAATACATGCATTCTCTAGTTTCATCCATCCCACAACCTATCACATATGAGAAAAATATTGGAGTACAACTTAAGGATATAAATAAATTTTCTAACTTATTAAAATACTTGAGATTAGAGGTATTTAGTCCAATTATGAGAGGATCATTTCTGATTTAAAATAATAAGGAAAATTGGAGTTAAGTAGAAAGCAGTCCCTGTAGTTCTCTGGCTGTTAAACTTGAATCCACATCAGAATCTGCTGAAAAAACTGAAAAATATAAATGATTGTGGTTCCTTAGAAGAAAATGCTACGATAATGGTCAGCATTATTTTTAAAATGATAATTTTTTAAAAATGTTTACCCAGAATGTAAAGGACTGAAGAACTAGTGAAAACAACCAGGACAATTTGAAATAAGTAGAAAGCCCATCTTTACATAAACTAAGAGAAATCTCAAGTTTTGATGCATAAATTAGTGGTAATAAATTGAACACATATGAGTGTGGAAGACAATGTGTGAGGAGCGGATCTCAGAACAAACTGCAAGTACACTTTTCCTGAGGAGAAAGACATCCTGAATTGCACAGTCACAGCCGTTTCCTTAAAAGATTGGCAACAAGTTGCACGGACTGGAGGTGGAGATTCTTTGGAGATTCACATTCATTACATTCCCAGAGTTTCTCTCCAGTATGAATGTTGTAATGTTTAATATCATACTGCCTCTGGCTGCAGGCTATTCCACATTCCTTACATATATAGGGTTTCCCTCCACTATGAATTTTCTCATGGTAAGTGAGATTTGATTTGCTACTGAAGATTTCTCTACAGTCCTTACAGATATAGGGTTTCTCTCCAGTTTGTCTTCTCTGGTGTATTAGTCAGCCAAAGGGGTGCTAATGTGAAAAAGCAAAAATGGGTTAGTCTTTATAAAGAGCATTTATTTGGGGTAGACGTCCACAGATACCAGGCCATAAAGTATTAAGTTTCTTCTCACCAAAGTACATTGCCACGTGTTGCAGCAAGACAGCTGCTGACCTTTGTCTGGGTTCAGGCTTCTTGTGTTTCCCTTCCTGGGGCTGCATTTCTCTCTGGGCTTAGCTTTTCTGGTTCCTCCACAAGGTCAGCTGTAGACTATCTGGCAAACAGCTCACTTCTCTTCTTCTGGGGCCTTTTCTCCAACATTAAAATTTTTTCTCAAAAAAAAAAAACTGTTTCAACTGTCTTTTGCCTTGCCTTTTGTATTCGATTCCCCATCCAATAATGGGTGGGGCTCAATGCCCTACTGATGTGGCCCAGTCAATGCCCCAATCATGCCCAGATTAACAGATCAGTTTATAAGCATGATCCAATTATATTTTTGGAATTCATAATTACATCAAATTCCCTAACGGTTACATTCCACCCTTTGAATTCCAAAAATACATTACAATTCTCAAAGAAACTTAAATCAGTAACAATTCAAGTACAAAATCATATTATAGGCATTTTAAGGAAATACAGTTCTTCTGGAGGCAAATTCCCATCTGCTATCGACTTATGAAACTTACAAAATCATTTATCTGCTTCTAATACACAAATGGAAAGACAAAGGATAAACATTTTCAATATCATAAGGAGAAATTGGGATGTTAAACAGGAGTCATGGATCCTCTACAGTTCAGTAAACCTCTAGTGCATCCTCCATTCGATTTCAAAGTCTGAGTCATTCTTAAGATGATGGTTCTTTCTCCTTGGGGCCACATGGGGACAACCCTTTCCACAGGTTTGCCCAATGGCCACTTTCTTGGTTCCACCCTCGTCAAGCATCTGGGTATTGAAAAAGCTCCAGACCTCACCACCCAAGAATGTTGGGGTGATTGCCACACCTTATCCAATGTTTGGGTTAGAGTCTTAGCCCCCTTAGTACAGTGAGGTGAAGATAACATTCCCCTTAACCTCTGGCATACAGGCTCAAACCGCTCAGAGCAACGAGTTGGCCACCTGGCCTTCCCTAACCTTTGGCATACAGGTCCAACCCTCTCAGAGCAATGGGATGACCACCTGGCCTTTTCTAATCCATGGAGGACAGGTACACCCCTCTCAGACCTATGGGGTGTTAACTATAACTGCCCTAATCTTTGAGGAGTGTGCTCCACCCTTTCTTCACCCTGGAATGGCAAAACTCTCCCAGAACATCAGGTGGGGTCATCCACCCTCTTCAACTGCTGGGGAAAACTCACCCTCTCTGCACCATGGGGCATCAAAACTTACTCAGAACATTGGGTAGGAACATCCACCCTCTTCAAATGCAGGGGCAAACTCACCCTCTCTGTACACATGGGTGGGACTCCTCTCTTGGTCCAAGGAGATGTCTTAAGTCCAGGTCTCTGGTTCCACGGTTTTCTTCTTAAAGCTGATTTGCCATCAATCTCTCCTTTCCATGTTCTCTTTTGTCCAAGCCGACCATGGTTTTGTTCATACAGCTCTTTCAAAAACTTTGTTGGTTTAGCATGCAGGAAGCAGGGGTCCAAGCCAGCAGACAGTAAGACTTTCCACAAGTCTTTCCTAGATAACTGCATCTTCAATTCTGATTTACAATTCCAAGTTTACTAAAGTCTTTAAATGGGGCATTTTCATCTGGTAATTTGATTTCCAGAAACTTGGAAGTTCCAGAATCAGTTTCTGTTTTCTTTGTGCCCAAAAGTTCAGTCATTAGTGTATTTCACTCATTGTATTTTGCTATAAGCTGCAAGGAGAAGCCAAACCTCATTCTCCCAGTTTACCTTGGAAAGTTCTTCAGCTAAATGCTCTGGTTTGCCATTTTCAAATTCTGTCTTCCATATAACACCAGGAGTTAATCTTGTTAAGTTCTCTTCAACTTTAAAACATGGATCACCTTTCCTTCAGTTTCCAATAAGAGTTTCATCATTTATTTCCAAGGCATCATAGAAAGTCTCTTTCATGTCCATACGACTATCAACATTCTCTTCAAAGTGATCTAGGCCTTTTCCACCAAGTATTTCACAATTCCTTCAAAGGGTAACCCTTACCCATTTATAAAACCATTCCAACATTTTGGTATATGCAAAAGCACTTCCCCACTCCTTGGTACCAAATTCTATATTAGTCAGCCAAAGGGGTGCTAATGTGAAATACCATAAAAGGGGTTAGTCTTTATAAAAGTGTATTTATTTGGGGTAGAAGTCCACAGATACCAGGACATAAAGCATTAAGTTTCTTCTCACCAAAGTTCATTGCCATGTGTTGGAGTAAGACAGCTGCCTACCTTTGCCAGGGTTCAAACTTCTTGTGTTCCTCTCTTCCCGGGCCTGCATTTCTCTCTGGGCTTAGCTCTTCTGGTTCCTCCACAAGTCAGCTGTAGACTATCAGGCAAACGGCTCACCTCTTTTCTTCTGGGGCCTTTTCTCCAACATCAAATCTGCTTCTCACAAAAAAATTGCTTCAACTGTCCTTTGCCATGCCTTTTATATTCGATTCCCCACCCACTAAGGGGTGGGACTCAACATCCTACTGACGTGGCCCAGTCAACACCCCAATCATGCCCAGATTAACAGATCAGTTTACAATCATGATCCAATTATATTTTTGGAATTCATAATTACATCAAATTCCCCAATGGTTTCATCTGGTGTGTAATGAGGCTTGATTTCTGAGTGAAAGCTTTCCCACATCCACCACATTCATAGGGTTTCTCTCCAGTATGTATTCTCAGATGGTTAATGAGGTTTTCCTTCTGGTTGAAGGTTTTTCAACATTCATTGCATATAGAGGGGTTTTCTCCAGAATGAATGCTCTGATGTTTAATGAAATATTGCCTTTGGCTGAAGGCTTTTCTGCATTCTTTACATTCATTTTTTTATGTCCACTATGAGTTTTTTTAATGTTCTGTGAGATATGATTTGTACCTAAAGGCTTTTTCACATGCATTATATGCATTGGGTTTCTTTGCAGTAGGAAATCTCTTGTATCTGAGATTTGACATTTGAATTAAATCTTTCCCACATATATATGATTTCTCTTTAGTAAGAATTTTCTCATGAAAAAGAGGTTTTTCTGTCAGGTTGAAAACTTTCCCACATGTATTACATTTCTATGCTTGTTCCCCTGTATGGATTTTAAAATGAGCATTAAAAAATGACTGTGAGAGCAGAATACTTTCAGGACACTCAGATGTTTTCTCTCTAGTGTGAATTTTCTCATATTCCATGAGGTTTTGTTTCAGATGGAAGCATTCCCATATTCATTACAATACTAACTTTTGTATGAATATTTCATGCCCAATGAGATTTAATGCCTGGCTGAAGGATTTCCAACATTCCTTACATAGACAGGGTTTTACTCTTGCATGATTCTTTGATGGGACTCTAGATTTCCCAAATTCATGAAATCCCAAACATTTTCTCTGAAGGTTTAAAACTCAGGTATCTCATGAGTTTGAATTTCCATTACACTTCAAGGGGAGGACTACCATGTGGGGCAAACTGGCAAAACTCATTGCCTTCATTCTTTTTTCCTTTCATAGATTCCTTCATGCTTAGGTAAGCATGATGCAAATTCCTTCAAAGTGAGATTACATTCATAGAAGTGTTATTTTGAGGAAACTGATTATGGTCATATAAAATGTTTTCTCCAACTTTCTTATAGTCTCTACCTTCATCTTATGTCTGGACTCTTGTGGAAGTGGATATAGCTTCACTCACAAGCCTTTTGTTATGTGGTTCTTTCTGCTTTTTAATGTCCTATGCTTCCTCATAGTTTATGGGGTGCAGGAAAACAGTGCTTAGAGGGAAATTTATAGCATTGAATGCATTTATTAGAAAAGAGGAAATATCCAATATCAGTCATGTAAGTGTCCAATTTGGGAAGCACAACAATATCTCCTTTTTATTTGTTCTATCATTCATGTCTCTTCTTGCTCAAATAACATTCACCTCCAGTTTGGTGACTCCATAACTAAGAAATGGGGAAGTGATACAGCACTTGATTTATGATGGGGACAAAATAACACCCCAAAAATCAACCTTGGGACCTTCAGGCTTCTGAAGGATAAGAAAGGTGCAGCTGCCAAAGATGCACGAGTAAGATGGACACAGAACAAAGGCCTAAATGGCAACCCAGGAAATGCTGAATTCTTTGTTTTGGACTGACTATTTTTGTTGAATTTCTTTTTCTTCTATTAATTTGGATGAAATGCACTATTTAATATTCTTTAAAGCTTACTGGGGAAATTATAATACTTTTGCTTGCCTTTCCAAATCTGCACTTATTAATTGTTATTTACTTGCCAAATAATGTATTTAAAAACATTTCATATCTTGTATTGTCAGCCAAAGGGGTGCTAATGCCAAGTGACAGAAAACTGTGGATCTATATAAAGAGTATTTATTTGGGGTAGAAATTTACAGTTACCAGGCCATAAAGCATAAGTTTCTTCCTTCCCCAAAATCTATTAGCCCATCTTGGAGCAAGACAATTTCTGACATTTGCCAGTGTTCAGGCTTCTTGGGTTCCTCTCTTTCCAGGGCTGCATTTCTCTCTTGGCTCAGCTTTTCTATTTCCTCCACAAGGTCAGCTGTAGACCATGAAGCTCTCTAAGCTTGCCTCTCTCCACAAGGCCAGCTGTGAACTGTCAGGTGAATGGCTTTTCTCTTTTCCCAGGGGCCATCTGTCTTTGCTCATCAGAACTCCAACATCAAAAACTACTCTAGCTTTGTCCTTTGCCATGTCTTTTTATGTTTGAGACCCTAGCCACAAAGGGGCATGTTTCAACACCCTACCAACTGTGCACCAGTAAATGCCCTTATCATAACTTAATCATGCCCAGATTAACAGACCAGTTTACAAGCATAATCCAATATCAATTTTTGGAATTCATAACGATATCCAACTGTTACATATCTATTTACACATCTTATGCCATATATTATTTTATGGTGTATCTTAACACTTTACTGAAGCCCTAGGCCACAGATATCTATATTACTTTACCCATTCACTTGTCATTTAGATAAATGTATTTAATTAACAGATATTGTTCTTCCATCCTTCCTGAATCTTGAATCTTCTGAGATTATTTTCTTTCTGCCTGAAGAATATTCTTTTACATTTCTTTTAAAGAGATTTGCTGCTAACAAACTTTATTAGTTTTTACTCATCTGTATATGTATTTATTTCACTTCTTCCTGAAGGATTGGGATGAACTAACTCTCAGGTCCTCAATGATCTCCACTGCTTTTGTGAGCACCCTTAGGTTTGAATTTCTCCATTCTGTTGTAAATGTCATCAGTTCTTTGGAGAAGAAATTTGGTGCCTTTTTTTACAGCCTGCTTCTTGCTCGCTCACCCTCCAGGCAAAACCTGTGCGCTCTGGCTCTGGGGATGGGAATAATGGCACAGCTCTCTGAGTTACACACCTGATTTTGGAGCTAAGATTTGGTGGAGAAAGCACAGTATATGGAATTCTTCTTTGGCCCATTCTAGGGGCCAGTGTAATGGTGGTCAGCATCCCATTTTGCTCAATGATGGCCACATCCAAAATACAGCCACTGCTTCATGAGTTTCCATTTCTCCCAGACTTAGGAGACACCTCCTGAACCCTGTTCCCTGTGTTAATGCTCTCATTTGTGTCTTGTGTGGACCCCAGAATGTATATTCTTACTAACCCATTGCTGTGTGTGTAAGCCTTTTGTATGTAGGACATTTGGTTAGATTCAGATAAGGGAACATTTGATTAGGTCACTTTTTGTTAGATTGCTTTAGTTTAGTTAAGGCCTCTTATTAGATTTCAGGCACCAGGATTGACCACATTCATTGTGCTGAAGTCCTACATACATGGAACACACAGAGAAAGAGTGCTGCCATGTTTACCCTGCCATATGGGAAAGAGTTCCAAGATCTCCTAGAGCTATGGAGAGACACAGAAAACCTGAGAGGCTGAAGGAGATTCCAGAGACTGGAGTCATGGAGTAGCTTGAAGCTGAAGAAATCCAGGCCAGAGGAGAAGGGAGATGTGTGAGCAATTGTGTCTGATGGTCAACTGCTGAGCTCAGGGTGAAATTGAGTTTGGAGGAGAAGGCCAAGAGAGACAGGGAGGCCCAACATTTTGTTTTGCCTGAAGTCCAGGAGTAGCAAACCTATGTTAAGACAGCATTTTTGATGATGCCTTGATTTGGACATTTTCACATCCTCAGAACTGTAAGCTTTAACCCTAATAAATTCCAATAAATTTTTTTTTTTATTATGGGTAAAAATCAAAATTCTCACAATACATACAAACATTTGCAAAATGATATGTAAATATATATGCATATATGTGTATTTGCTTACAAAAATGTTATTTATATATATATATATACATATATTTTAAGAGGTGCTTAGATTACCTAAAATATTACACGGAACCTACTGGGATTCCCATGTTGCCCACCTCCCACACCTCCCACCACATCCAACACAAACATCTCCCACAGTGTGGCCCACCAACCTCAATAAATGTCAACCTATTTCTGGTATTTTGCTATGGCAATGCTTGGCAAACTCAAACAGCTGGGGACACAGGTTTGGAGAGGTGCCCTGTTCCCAAATGGCAGTGTGATGCTGCTGCCCAGTGAATTCACCTGTAAACTTTGGGTATCATCAGACTAGGTGGGAATGACTACTGGAGAGATGGAGGGGGTAGTGCTCTTGACCATCAAGTCCTGCAAGACAGGAAGTCAGGCAGGGGAGTCACATGGTTTGGGAACTAGTCTAAAGTTACAGATGACCTAGTATGATGTACTGGTCCCAGGAAGTGGTTGGCCAGGTGGGCAGGGACATAAAAAAGCATGGGACCTGTGGTCTGGTGCAGCAGAGGAGTAAGGCCACAGAAGGAAGACTTCCTGCTCCTGTTCCTTTTGCCTTTCCCTCGTTTCCTTGGCCTCCAGCATTGACCCTCTGAGGAAGCTTCTCTTACTGTACCCCTCCTGGGTGTCAGGTGCAGACTTAGGTCTCCTGTTTCCAGTTCTACATTCACATTCTCCAATCATGGAACAGCTAAAGAAAGAGCAATATGAAGATGAAAACTGTTGGTGCCAGGAAGGAAATGTCAAAATTCACATTACAACATTGGGTACAGCAATAACATCACCAGAATGAGCAACATTAGCCCAGTGAGCCTAATAAATAGTATGGGAACCCCATAAAGTCTTGGGACCTAGGGCAGACAAGAAGAGAAGTGAAGTTGTGAGATAGTGCCATGTTTGCAGAAAACCTCAGAGGGTGCAGATGCCAGATATTTCTCAGACTAATTAAATAAAAAATTTTCAACACATTTTGAACAGAGTTGAAAATGATGCAGGCCTCTTTGATCCCAGAAGAGAACGGTGGGTTGGATGGGAAGAACCTGATGAAAAGCTGAAGAAGCAGGAATATAACAAGTGTTCACTGCAGTTCCCCAAGCTAGAGACGGACTGTTCTGTTTGGGAACCAAACTGTTAGAGCCCCAATGCAAACCATCATCATAGGTTGTGGATGCACAAAGGAGGACCGAGAGAAAGCCCTGCTCAGAACTCACAGCATCAGTTAGTGATGTGAGATACTCTAGCAGGTCTTCACTGAGTTGTAAGCAGCAGGAAGTCAGGTTTCTACTTTGGTGCTAACAGCCCTCTAACTGGACACGTATAGAGAGCAGGGTGGCCTTCACATGGACATGTCCCTGCTCCTTGTGCTCCATGCTCACTCTTGCTGTGGGAGGCCTCCACCCATCCAGGCAGCTGGGAAGAGGGCTGAGGGGAGTGAGCACTTTTCCTTTATAGGGGACTTTATTAGCAAAAGGTGAGGGGAAGTAACCCCCAACCCAGTAATGTTGCAGATACAAATCGATATATTCAAACCAACCAATTTGTATGATTTCATTGTGTAGTATTTTCATTATTTCTTTTAAATTATAACCAAATTATCCATGCAAAGAGTATGAAGAAAATTTATGTGTATTATGTCAAACAGTCAAATTCCTTCTCTAGCTGAAACCCCCATTCCTCCTTCCTCTGTTTTATCTGCATTGGCAGATTTTTGGGTACAAATTTCTGTTTGTAAAGACATGCATTCTTTAGTTTCATCCATCCCACACCCTATCACATATGAGAAAAATATGGGAGTACAACATAAGAATATAAATAAATTTTCTAACTTCTTAAAATACTTGAGATTAGAAGTACATCATCTAATTATGAAAGGATCATTTCTGATTTAAAATAATAAGGAAAATTGGAGTTAAATAGAAACAAGCCACTGTAGCTCAGTGACTGTTAAACTGGAATCTACATCAGAATCAGTGGAAGAAACTGAAAAAATATCAATGGTTCGGGTGCCTTATGAGGAAATTCTAAAATAATGTGCAGGATAATTTTTAAAATGGTAATTTTTTAAATGCTTACCCAGAATGTAATGGATTGAAGAACCAGTGTAAACAACCAGGATAGTACAAAATAAGTGGAGAGCCCATCTTTACATAAACTAAGAGAAATCTCGAGTTCTGATGCATAAATTAGTGGTAAAAAAATTGAACACAGTTGAGTGTGGAAGAAGATGAGGGAGGAGCATATCTCTGAACAAAATGCAAGTGCACTTTACAAGAGGAAAAAGACATACAGAATTGCACAGTCACAGCCGCTTCCTTAAAAGTGTGGCAACAGTTTGCACAGAGTGGAGGTGGAGAATCTTTGGAGATTCACATTCATTACATCCACAGGGTTTCTCTCCAGGATGAATGTTGTAATGTATAATGAGATGCTGCCTCTGGCTGAAGGCTATTCCACATTCCTTACATATATAGTCTTTCTCTCCACTATGAATTTTCTCATGGTCAATGAGATTTTATTTGCTACTGAAGGCTTTCCTACATTCCTTACATATATAGCGTTTCTCTCCATTTTGTCTTCTCTGGTGTGTAATGAGGCTTGATTTCTGAATGAAAGCTTCCCCACATCCATTGCATTCATAGGGTTTCTCTCCAGCATGTTTTCTCCGATGGTTAACGATTTTTTTCCTTCTGGTTGATGGCTTTTCCACATTCATTGCATATATAAGTTTTTTCCCCAGAATGAATTCTCTGATGTTAAATGAACTATTTCTTTTGTCAGAAGGCTTTTCTGCATTCTTTACATTCATTTTGTTTCTATCCACTATGAGTTTTTTCATTTTTGGTTAGATATGATTTGTACCAGAAGACTTTTTCACATGCCTTACATGCATAGGGGTCTTTGCATTAGGAAATCTCTTGTATCTGAGATTTGACATTTGAATTAAAGCTTTCCCACATATATATGTTTTCTCTTCAGGAAGAATTTTCTGATGAATAAAGAGGTTTTCTTTCAGGTTGAAAACTTTCCCACATATATTACATTTCTATGCTTGTTCCCCTGTATGGCTTTTAAAATGAGTAGTTAAAAGAATGACTGTAAAAGCAGACTACATACAGGACACTCATATGTTTTCTCTCTAGTTTGAATTTTCTCATATTTCATGAGTTTTATTTCAGATGGAAGCATTCCCATGTTCACTACAATACTAACTAATGTATGCATATTTCATCCTCAATGAGATTTAAAGCCTTCCTGAAGATTTCCAATATTCCTTACATAGACAGGGTTTTAATCCTGCATGTTTCTTTGATTTGTTGCTAGCTTTCCCAAATTCATGAAATCCCAAATGTTTTCTCTGAAGGATTAATTCTCAGGTATCTCATGAGGCTGAATTTTCAAGAAAACTTCACAGTCATAACACTTAAAGGGGTGGACTACTATGTGGGCAAACTGGGAAAACTCATTCTCTTCATTCTTTTTTCCTTACATAGATTCCTTCATGCTTAGGTAAGCATGGTGCAAATACCTTCTAAGTGAAATTTCATTTACAGAAGTGTTATTTTGAGGAAACAATGCTTATGGTCAGAGAATATATTTTCCCAACTTTCTTACATTCTCTGCCTTCATCTTAAGTCTGTACTGTTGTGGAAGTGGATATAGCTTAACTAACAAGCCTTTGGTTATGTGGTTCTTTTTGCTTGTTAATGTCCTATGTGTCTTCATAGTTTGTGAGGCGCAGGAAAAGCAGTGCTACAGGGAAATTCATAGGATTGAATGCTTTCATTAGATAGAGGAAAGATCCAATATCAATCGTCTAGGTGTCCAATTTAGGAAGTGCAACAATATCTCCTTTTTATTTTTTCAATCATTCATGGACCTTATAGCTTCAAATGAGCATCACATCCAGTTTGGTGACTTCATAACTAGGAAATGGGGAAGTGATACAGCACTTGATTTATGATGGGGACAAAACAACACCCCATAAATCATCCCTGGAACCTCCAGGCTTCTGAAGAATAAGAAAGGTGAAGCTCCCAAAATGCATGAGTAATGTGGCCCCAGAAGAAAGCCAAAATGACAACCCAGGAAATCCTGAATACTTTGTTTTGGACTGACTATTTTTGTTCATTTTTTTTTTCTTCTATTTATTTGGATGAGATGCGTTATTTAATATTCTTTAAAGTAAACCAGGGAAATTATAACACTTTTGCTTGTTTTTCCAAATCTGCACATATTATTTGTTATTAACTTGCGAAATAATGTATTTTAAATCATTTTATATGCTGTATTAGTCAGCCAAAGGGGTGCTGATGCAAAATACCAGAAATCTGTTGGCATTTGTAAAGGGTATTTATTTGGGGTAGAAGCTTACAGTTTCCAGGCCATAAAGCATAAATTTCCTCCTTCACCAAAGTCTGTTACCCCATCTTGGAGCAAGAGAGCTTCTGATATTTACCAGGGTTCAGGCTTCTTGGGTTCCTGTCTTCCCAGTCCTGCATTTTTCTCCGGGCTCATCTCCTCTGTTTCCTCCACAAGGTCAGCTGTAGACTATGAGGCTCTCTAAGCTTTGCCTCTCTCCACAAGGCCAGGTTTGAACAGTCAGATTAATGGCTTGTCTCTTTCCTGGGGCCTTCTGTCCTTGCTCATCAGAACTCCAACATTAGAAACTACTCCAGCTCTGTCCTTTGCCATGTTTTTTTTATGTTTGAGATCCCACTAACCAAGGGGCAGGGCTCAATGGCCTACCAACTGTAGCCCAATCAACACACTTATCATAACTTAATCATGCCCAGATTAACAGACCAATTTTCAAGCATAATCCAATATTTATTTTTTGAATTCATAGCAATATCCAATTGCTACATATCCATTTACCTATCTTATGGTATATATTATTTTATGTTGTATTTGAACACTTTTTTGATGTACTAAGCCACGGATATCCTTATTACTTTATCCATTCAATAGTCATTTATATATATGAATTTAATTAACATATATTGTCCTTCAATCCATCCTGAATATTCAACCTTCTGAGATTATTTTCTTTCTGATTGAAGAATATTCTTTTACATTTCTTTTACAGTGAGTTGCTGCTGGCAAACTTTATTACTTTTTACTCATCTGTAAAAGTATTTATTTCACTTCTTGCTGAAGGATTGAGATGAATTAACTTGCAAGCCTTCTTCAATCTCCACTGTTTTTGAGAGCACCCTTAGGGTTGAATTTCTCCATTCTGTTGTAAATGTAATCAGTTCTTTGGAGAAGAAATTAAGGGCTTCTAGTTTTACAGCCTGCTTCCTGCCCCCCACCCCCAGGTAAAATCTGTGCACTCTGTCTCTGGGGATGGGAATAATGGCACAACTCTCTGAGTTAGTTCTTCTTGGGACCATTCTAGGGACCAGTGCAACAGTGTTCAGCACCCAATTTTCTCAATGATGGGCACACCCAAAGAACAGCCACTGCTTCATGAGTTCCATTTCTCCCGGAATTAGGAGATCTCTCTTGATCCCTGTGCCTGGGATTAATGCCTTTGTTTGAGTCTTCTGTGCATCCTGGAAATGTATGTTCTTACTAACCCATTGCTGTGTGTGTAAGCCTTTGGTATGTAGGACATTTTGGTTAGATTCAAATAAGGGATCTTTTGATAAGTTCACTTTTTCTTAGATTTCTTTAGTTTAGTTAAGGGCCTCTGATTAGATTTCAGTCACCAGGATGGACCCTAATCAATGTGCTGGAGTCGTAAATACATAGAACCCACAGAGAAAGAGTGCTGCAATGTTTACCCTGCCATGTGAGAGAGAGCTCCCAGATCTCCTACAGCTGTGGAGAGACACCGAAACCCTGAGAGGGTGAGGGAGAGGCCAGAGGCTGGAGTCACAGAGCAGCTTGAACCTGAAAACATCTAGGCCATAAGAGAAGGCAGAGGTGTGAGCAATTGTGTCTGATAGCCCACTGCTGAGCCCAGGGATAAAGTGAGTTTGAAGGAGAAGGCAGAAAGAGACAGGCAGGTCCAACATTTTGCCTTGGTAGGGGTCCAGCAGCAGCTGACACTGGTTAAGACAGCACTTTTCATGATGCCTTGATTTGGACATTTTCACATCCTCATATTTATAAGCTTTAACCCCAATAAACTCCAATAAAAGCCAACCTATTTCTGGTGTTTTGCATTGGCAGTAATTGGCAAACTCAAACAGCTAAGGACATGGGGATGATGAGCTGCCCTGTTCCCAAATGGCAGTGTCATGCTGATGCCTTGTGAATTCACCTGTAAACTGTGGGTGTCTCCAGACTAGGTTAGAATGAGTATTGGTTAGATGGAGGGGGAAGTGCTCTTAGACAGGGAGTCAGGCAGGGGAGTCACAGGGTTTGGGGACTAGTATAAAGTCTCAGATGGCCCAATATGCTGTACCTATTTCATGCAGTGGTGGGCCAGTTGGGTAGGGGCAGATAAAAGCATGGGAACTGTGGTCTGCTGCAGCAGAGGTGTCAGGCCACAGAGAGGAGATATTCTGCTCCTGCTCCTTCCCTTGGCCTCCAGGTTGACCCTCTGAGGAGGTTGCTCTTACTGTAACCCTCCTGGGTAACAGGCACAACACAGGTATTCTGCTTCCAGTTCTACATTCATCTTCTCCAATTTGGGGGCAGCTAAAGAAAGAGCAATGCCAAGATGACACCTGCTGGTGTCAGGAAGCTAATGTCAAAATTCACATTACAACATTGGTACAACAATAACATCACCAGAATGAGCAAAATTAGGCCAGAAACCCTAATAAATAGTATGGTAACCCCAGAAAGTCCTGGAACCTAGGGCTGACAAGAATAGAAGTGAGGCTGTGAGAGAGTGCAATGTTTCCAAAGAACCTCAAGGGTGCAGATGCCAAATATTTCTTAGACTAATTAAATATTAAATTTTCAATACAATTAAAAAAAATTTTTTTATTTTTATTGTGGGTAAAAATCAAAATTCTCACAATACATACAAACATTTGCAATATGATATATAAATATATATGCATATATGTGTATTTGCTTACAAAAATGTTATATATATATATATACATATATTTTAAGAGGTGCTTAGATTACCCAATATATTACATGGAACCCAC
Organism: Tolypeutes matacus; assembly: GCA_026826555.1. NCBI lineage: Eukaryota > Metazoa > Chordata > Mammalia > Cingulata > Chlamyphoridae > Tolypeutes > Tolypeutes matacus. Next base: position 242,491 of record JAKSZT010050892.1, on the reverse strand, counting down.
TGGGATTCGCATGTTGCCCTCCTCCCACACCTCCCACCATTTTAACAGTGTTGAAAATGATGCAGACTTCTTCAATCTCAGAAGAGAATGGAGGGGTTGGATGGGAAGAAGCTGAGGAACAACTGAAGGATGTGGAATGTAACACATGTTCACTGAAGTTCCCCCAAGGCAGAGAGGGAATGTCCTGTTTGGTTACCAAACTCTCAGAGCCCCAATGAAAACCATCATCATAGGTTCTGGATTCACAAAGGAGGACATGAAGAAATCCCTGTTCAGCACTCACAGCTCACTTAGTGATGTGAGTCACTCTACCGGGACTTCACTGGGAAATAAGCAGGAGGAAGTCCTTCTCCTCCTGTGGTGCTAACAGCCCTCTAACAGGACACGTGTTGAGAGCAGTGTGGCCTTCACAGGTTTGCATCCATCCTCATTCTATGTGCTCCATCTTGCTGAGGGAGGCTTCCCCATCTAGTCAACAGGGGATGGGGCTGAGGGGAGTGAGCACTTTTCCTTTATGGGTGACTGTATTTGCAAAGGGTGAGGGGAAGTGTCTCCCCCAGTAATGTTGCAGATACAAATCAATATCTTTAAATTAACCAGTATGTATGATTTCATTGTGTACCATTTTCACAATTTCTTTTAAATTATAACCAAATTATCTGTGAAAAGAGTATAAAAATAATTTATATTTGTTAGGGCAAACAGCCAAATTCCTTCTCTAGCCTCAACCCCCATTCCTCCTTCCTCATAATTTTCTGCATTGGCAGATTCTTTTGGGTACACATTTCTGTTTAAAAGTACATGCATTCTCTAGTTTCATCAATCCCCCACCCTATCACATTTTTGAAAAATATTGGAGTACAACTTAAGAATATAAATAAGTTATCTAACTTCTTAAAATACTTGAGATTAGGAGTATATCATCAAATTATGAAAGGATCATTTCTCTTTTAAAATAATAAAGAAAATTGGAGTTAAATAAAAAGCAGGTCACTGCAGTTCAGTAGCTGTTAAACTCGAATCCTCATTAGAATGAGGTGAAGAAACTGGAAAAACACCAATGGTTGGGGTGCTTTCTAATAAAATGCTACAATAATGGGCAGCATTATTTTTTTAAACGGTAATATTTTAAATGCTTACCCAGAATGTAATGGATTGAAGAACGAGTGAAACAACCCGGATAATTTGGAATAAGTGGAAAGCCCATCTTTACGTAAACTAAGAGAAATCTCGAATTCTGATGCATAAACTAGTATTAACAAATTGAACACAGATGAGTGTGGAAGAAGATGTGGGAGGAGCAGATATTAGAACAAACTGCAAGTGCACTTTTCAAAGAGGAGAAAGACATCCCAAATTGCACAGTCACAGCCGCTTCCTTAAAAGATTGACAACAAGTTGCACAGACTGGAGGTGGAGATTCTTTGGAGATTCACATTCATTACATTCACAGGGTTTCTCTCCAGTATGAATGTTGTAATGTTTAAGGAGATACTGCCTCTGGCTGAAGGCTATTCCACATTCCTTACATATATAGGGTTTCCCTCCGCTATGAATTTTCTCATGGTCAATGAGATTTGATTTACTACTGAAGGCTTTCCTACATTCCTTACATATATAGGGTTTCTCTCCAGTTTGTCTTCTCTGGTGTGTAAAGAGACTTGATTTCTGAATGAAAGCTTTCCCACATCCATCACATTCATAGGGTTTCTCTCCAGTATCTATACTCAGATGGTTAATGAGGTTTTCCTTCTGGTTGAAGGCTTTTCCACATTCATTGCATATATAGGGTTTTTCTCCAGAATGAATGCTCTGATATTTAATGAACTATTGCTTTTGGATGAAGGCTTTTGTGCATTCTTTACATTCATTTTGTTTCTGTCCACTACGAGTTTTTTTCATGTTCTGTGAGATATGATTTGTACCTAAAGGCTTTTTCACATGCCTTACATGCATAGGGTTTCTTTGCACTAGGAAACCTCTTGTACCTGAGATTTGAAATTTAAATTAAAGCTTTCCCAATTATATATCATTTGTCTTCAGTAAGAATTTTCTGATGTATAAAGAGGTTTTCTGTTACGTTTAAAACTTTCCCACATGTATAAGATTTCTATGCTTTTTCCCCAGTATGGCTTTTAAAATGAGGAGTATAAAAGAATTGTAAAGAGCAGACTACATTAAGGACAATCATATGGTTTCTCACTAGTTTGAATTTTCTCATATTCCATGAGGTTTTATTTCAGATGGAACCTTTCCTATGTTCATTACAATATTTACAAATGTATGAATATTTCATGTTCAATTATTATTTTTTTAGGTGAATCCTTACAGACCTTTATTTAAATCAATATTTACATTAATTTACATACATCCACATGTGGCTTTTAAAACCAAAAATATGTATTTTTTAATTTTTTAGTAACTGCTATTAGTATTTCTAGCCACCCTTTCATTAAATATAAATCAACCTCATTCTTTGTATTAGCCATATGGTATTTCATAGTATTGATGTACCAAAATATTTTTACTAATCTCTTTTTTTTTTTTAAATATATATGCATATATGTGTTCAATTAGATTTAATGCCTGGATGAAAGATTTCCAATATTCCTTACATACACAGGGTTTTACTCCTGCATGTTTCTTTCATGTAACTCTAGCTTTCCCAAATTCATGAAATCCCAAATGGTTTCTCTGAAGGATTAATTCTTTGGTATCTCATGACACTGAATTTCCAAGAAAACTTCACACTCAATACACTTAAAGGGAAGGACCACCATGTGGGTCAAACTGGCAAAACACATTGTCTTCATTTTTCACCTTACATAGATTCCCTCATGCTTAGATATGCATGATGGAAATTCCTTCAAAGTGAAGTTACATTCATAGAAGTTTTATTTTGAGGAAACAATACTTGCAGTCAGAGAACATATTTTCCCAACTTCTTACTTTCTCTGTCTTCATCTTAAGTCTGTACTGTTGCAGAAGTGGATATAGCTTCACTCACAAGCTTTTGTTACAAACACATTTCTGTTTGTAAATACATGCATTCTCTAGTTTCATCCATCCCACACCCTATCACATATGATAAAAAATTTGGAGTACAACTTAAGAATATGAATAAATTTTCTAACTTCTTAAAATACTTGAGAGTAGATGTATATCAACTAATTGTGAATGGATCATTTCTGATTTAAAATACTAAGGAAAATTGGAGTGAAGCAGCAAGCAGGCTGTTGTAATTCACCTTGGATGTAGACGGTGCCTAGAATGATCCAAAGAAAGATAGGGACCAGGATATCTCACTCCATGTGGAATGCAGGCAAGTTCATTTAGGCTCAAGCTGCTTTTTATACTACAAAGCTGATAACAAAAGCAGGGCCTCCTTCATTGTTCCTCAGCTTGGTACATGAGAGCGCTGCCTGTTTCTGTTTTCCCAGACAATCTTTCTTGGGGATTCAGACAATAACATCTTGTGATGTGTTCATTCTGCTCTGCCTCCTCCTACTGATGTTTACAGTATGCAGTGTCCTTGGAGACATTTACTAATGTTTCTCTGCCAGCAAGCATGCTTTTTAAATGCTTAAACCTTTATGCTCTGGCTCTCAGCATCTTTTCTAACAATTCACCCTTTTTTGTTTTTGGTCCAGGGTGACTGTGCTTCTCTGAGGTTGCCCTCCTCTGAAGGTCTTACCCATCACTGGCCACCAGCCGAGCTCCAAGGAGAGGGGTTTGAGAGTTAAGCATTTTAAGCAGAATCAAGTGATTAACATGACTGGCCTTTTCAGCCATATTAATGCAGGACAGCAGGGATTTGTGAATGCCTTCTAATAAAGCTAAGTGTAGTAGAGCACCAAAGTTCACCACACTGAAGTTAGCAAGTACAGAGGTTGATTTCCACCAATGTAAGAGGTTTATTTTATTTAATTGATCTCTCACTGATTACCAAAATTCGCTACCTGAAAGCGTAGTAAGTTGATTCTGAGACATGCTCAAAATCTTCTTTTGCAAATCTGTAATTTCTATAGCTAAATTTGTGTGATGACCAATTAAATAATGTTTATTTTTTCCCCATTCATAATGGAAATCATTGTATGGGAGAGGACTTTTATTCCCAATCACACTTCAAACCTTGTTTTAAATTTAGGTTATATACCTGATCTCCCATTTGTGTAACAGCCATATCTAAGTCAGTAAGCCTATTGTTAATCTGCTCCCAATATATGCCTAACTATGCCATAACTCACTAGCATTATGATGCCAACTTCTAACATATTGTCGTGTTTGGACATTCTCATGTAGGGCAGTTCCTGCCACAGCATCAGCTGTAATAATACCTATAAGCCCTAATATAGCAGCTATAATTAATCCAATTAAAGGTTTGGTTCTTTTCAAATAATGATTTAGAAAGGGCCAAAGGATTTGGTTCTCAGGGGAAGACTGCCAGCGGTGATTCATGTGAACCGGAAACCGTATTTATGACACTGCCATCCTATTTGAATTTCAGTAGAACTCTCCTGTAAAACAGACTTTGATACACATCTGTAAAGGGGGCAATTACTGCAGAAAAACCATGTTTGATTAATGCTCACTGTTCCTACTATAAAAACAATGGGATCCCATACACATACTTTAAGAAATTAAATGGAATTTCTTATTAAACTGGTAATATTAGTTTACTGCCTTGTCATTCAAAAATTGGGCTACTTCCCCAAAATAGTTTCCAGAAATAATTTTTAGTTTTGTTAAGTTTAGTGTCCCATAGTTGTGGGATAAGTCTTCCCTGATTAATGCATTTTAGTGACATATTTATACTTATGACATCCCCAAAATTCTAAAAATAATGAAAGCTTTCAGTAGTTGATTTTGTTGAATTATTAATTTTTCATCTTATGGTTGTGCTTACATTAGGCTTTGGTATGCCTGTAAGGGCCCAATTCTTTACAATTCTATAGGAATTATTAAAGAGCTCAACCTCAGATGCAACATGGCATGTATGCCATTTATCAGTTTGTACTATGATTTTGGGGCTGTATACATGGATCAAATGATCCTATGTAGTTAGGTCATTTAAGAAAATGTAAGGTTAAATTTTCAGTAAATATCCCTTCCTCCTCAGGTTTTAGAGGAAGGCGAGGATCAATGGGTCCAGGAAAATGAAAAGACTGATTAATATAAACCGGGTAGGATTTGTTTTTGGTCCAGGGTGACTGTGCTTCTCTGAGGTTGCCCTCCTCTGAAGTCAACAATTCTAAAAGTGGTGAATTAGTAATATATGCCCAATATGTATAATTATGTGAAAGTGCACTACTTACTGCTGTGGTTGTCAAGGTAAGCATAGCAAGGAATAACTGTGCTAGATTTACATTCTGCCTTTTAGAAGTTACCATCTTTTCTGCTTTTTGTGTCAGATTCTTTGGCTTATTTATATCTATGTTTCAGACATCTGGAAAGGACCCAAAGCTGGTCTCCTTTATCAATTATGGTAAGAGCAAAAGCTCGACCCTATATCCTAACTTAACTTCTGCCTTATCCCTCTGATTATTATTTTTATGCTTTCAATAAACTAGTTGTCCAATATTTGTTTCTGTATTATTGCCTTATTTTTGCCAGAAATGCTCTGCTGCTGATGAATATGATTCTGACCTTTGGCTTAAAAAATTTATTGTAAATAATGCTTGATATAATTGTTATTGCACCTCATAATTTCCCCCCTTTTTATTTTTGTAGCATTTATAAATAGAGTTTAACATTTAATTTTTTATTATAAGTATACATACATTCACAGGCTTACTAAATCAGGGGATACACTGATAACTTGGCTTATTTTTGGCTAGTGTCCTGGATAGATACAAGATAAATGTTAATATATACTTAGTTTAGTAAGCTTATATTGACAATTAGGGTGAGAAAGAAATAACATAACTAATTAAAAGATTAAGTCAATATTGAACAAAGTTACAGAATGACAGATAAATAGAGCAGTTTTATATATATATAATTACCAATATTTAGCTTTTGGCTGGGAAGTGTTGAAGTAGCATCTGATACTAAAGTTTTGGTTGACTGTGTCTAGTATTAATGAATTTGATACTACAAATGTCAACTTGTGAGTATTTTGCTAATTGCCAAGGAAGGGGCCACCCGCCACAGGAAGGAACACAAAACTCCCTGGGCAGTACATTTTATGGTTTATGCATCAATCCCTGGGAGAGTGGCCAGCTGCCCCAGGGAGGAATACAACACATGTTGAAATGCACTTTGTTTAAAATTTGTTACAAAACATCCTTGATGTGCTTACTATTTTAATTTCCAATATTTTCCCTGAAATGTGAAAAGTGTTAATTAACAAGGCATCGGTTTGTTGATTAACAAAGTTTTCTGCATGATGCTTTACTTTTAGACTTGAAAAATACTTACTAAACTTTTTTTTTAAAAGATATTTAGTTTTACGATGTTCAAATTTAAAACAAAAGATTTATGTATATACTTAATAAAATATCTTTATGTGTAACATACAAGTTATTAAATAATTTTATATGCAATGTACTGTATTAAAGTTTTGATTAGTATTTAAGTATATTATACATAATTCATAACTACATCAGATTATACAACAACAGACATCCAATGAATGGACTTTTATTTCCTAAGCATTTAATATTCTTAGTAGCCTGATTAGAATGACTTCAATTTTTTTTATTTTATAAAGTTTCAGGCATAGTTAAAAACAAATTATTAGGGAGAGGCGGCCAAGACGGCGTTAGTGTAGGAGGGCGCACACTGCAAGCTCCCAGAGCAAGGCAGATTGGGGACAGGGTCCTGCCCGGGGGTCTGTGCTGTGCACACGTGGAGTGAGAGGCTTGGGACATCTATCTGCGTGGATCGGCGGCGTGGACCGAACGGTGGAGATTCGTGAGTTTTGAGGCTGCTGATGGAGGTTGGCACAGGTGGCTGAATCCCGCGGTTAGGGAAAAAAAATAATAAAATGGCCATTTGGAGCCACGGGTGGGGTGAAAAAGTTTTATTTTCTGGGGATCTGGCTGCCTGGCGCCCCTTGGAACTTGTGTGAACAGAGCAAATGAGCTAATCGGAACCCAGTGAACAGGACGGGGGATTTTGGTCGGGCAACGCAGCTGATTTCCCTAGCCACCCAGGGATAAGACCCAGGCCACTGCGGAGCCAGGAGGAAGGGACACTTCCCAAAAAAGGGAGGGTTCTGTTGGAAGACAGGGAAGGGTATTTTATATTTTTAGACATTGATCTGGCTGCCTGCACCGCCCCATAGCTTTGGGGAGCAGATAAGCCGACCTGAAACAGCATCAGGCTGAGAGCAGACGTGAATCTGCACTCAAACTGATTTACTGAGCAGCCTGGTGATGCTGGAGCTCGGCACCAGATGGGACGGAATCTGCCATCTTTAGTAATCCTCACTGACTAACATCAGAGCTTCAGCTAACCTGGGGAGTCTGGAAAGTGGGACGTGCTTGATTAATTTCCACGGGCCCAGCTAGGTTCCCTTCCGTAAGGAGGTTGGTCTAGAGGAGGAACTATTTTGGGTCCTGCATTTGGCTAAAAAAAAAAAAAGTGAGGTCACCTCAACAAATGAAAAATAAATTCTTTTTAATTTAGTTTAATAGCTAAAAGCTGCTTCAGGACCTGCATATAGAACCCTGTGGGGAAATTCATTGATAAACACAAGCAGGCAGGAAGGATCCACGTGGACCCTAGGGGAATCATTGACCCCCCATAGCTCTGTATGACGGCTTATCTGTGTGGATCTTTGGTTTCTCTCTGTTACTTTCGGGTCTATTGCTATTATTTTCTTTTTCATCCCCCCTTCCTTTTTCCTTCTATTTTTTTTTAAATAGGTGCTGCCAGCTGGTCGCTTATTAGCTGGGCTTCTTATTCAGTAATTTCCCACTCGCTGTATATATTGATTCTGTATTACATACTATCACTTATCCTTCCTGCATCTTTCTGCCTTCTGTTTTCTGTTGTGGCTCTTAGAGACAACATTTTTTCATAGGCCCACAACTTAAGGGTGTCAATTTCTATCCCAAGTATTTTGTTTTTTCTTCTTCTTTTTTCTTTTTTTTTTTTTAGTATTAACTTTTTCCTTTTAGAACTTTCTCTACTATTTCTCTCCCTCCTCATAATTCTAGCCTTCTAAATCACTATATATATATATTCCTCCATTTGTTTTCCCAGTCCATTGTAGGAAATCCATATTTTTTCCTAGTACTCTACACTGCCTACTCAAGTTAAATATTCATCTCATTAAGTCTCATTTTGCCCCTCTTCTAAATTTTATCAATATTTCTATTATCCTTCTGCCTTCCTTACATCTTTTGATTCCTCTGGCCCTAACCTTTTGCCTTCAAGGGAACATAGAAAGAAGCAAGAAAATAAAATACGAAGAAAAACTGCCAAAGAGAACACTTAACTCACACGCAGAACCAACAGCTAAATAAAATTATAGAGCAT